>OZ035983.1:60120000-60720000 GCA_964035005.1 Erebia palarica | reverse complement strand
GAAAAAACGGAACCCTTAGTCAGTGCTGTACCCTTACGCTGTGAACGGATTACTTTGTTGTCCGTCTGTCTGTCTGTCAAGACCTTTCTTTTCAGGAACGCTTGGAGGCATCAAGCTGAAATTTATATCAAATACCCAGGTCTACTGTCCCTTGAAGCTGTGAGAAAATCAAACTTCTAAGCCAACGTAATCAAAAGATACAGCCGTTTATGCTGTAAATTTTCGACACTCGCAAGGGAATCAAAACCTACAGGGTACTTCCTGTGAACTCAGTATCTTGAAATTTGGTACGAAGGTACTAAGGTAACGAACTTCTTAAAGCACAAACAAAGGAAAAATTGCGAAAAGCATAAACTTTTAGTTACATCATATACTAAAAATATTTTTAATAATTTTATTTTTTACTGTTGGAAGAACTCTCTCCGTAGTGATAAATTGTGTTTTGTTCACAAAATATGAGCAAAAAAATATCTACTAAGTACATGAATAAATAAGTAAAACTAAGTACTTCAAAGATTAAATCAGTCAAGCTTCTTTACTTTCAGATATTGTGAAACTGACAGGGAGAAATGTGACCTTACAGACGCTTAAAATAGCTCTACTTTCAAAGTGATTTTTATTAACTTTACAAGAAAGTTAAGAAAAATTTCACTAAGTAGGTTTTTTGTTCGCTAAAAATGAAAGCATAATATTTTTATTTATTAGCTTATTCAAGTTCTAAACCTATTTTCAAACTCAGCGGTTTGAGCTGTGCGATGATAGATCAGTCGTTCGCGAGAATTTAGTTTTTTTATTCTCACGGGAACTCCTTGATTTCACGGAATAAAAATCTTGTCCTTCCCCAGGATGCAACCAATCACTATACAAAATTTTATCAAAATCGGTTGAAAATATGGGCCGTTAAAGCGTAGCAGATAGACAGACACTATCGCATTTATAATATTGGAATGGGTTTTGTAGGGAAATAATAAGGATGTTTCCGAGCCCAAGTTTACTGTGTACTAAGGCGTATCAAATGTCGGCCGGTGCCTGATATTTATTGCTCTACTTCCTCCCCAATGTTCTCCCACATTACCCCGGCCGTCCCTGGGACTCCGGCCACCCCGGACGGCCCGCGAGCGCTTGTTGTCTGTTCACAATACCTACCACTACAGCCCATTAACGTCCCACTGCTGGGCACTGGCCTCCACTCTCATAGGAGAGAGGGAATTAGAGCTTAGACCCACCACGCTACTCCAATGCGGGTTGGCGGGCTTTAACGACTATTATCATGATAGTGATAATAGCCGGGTCCGACGGCTTAACGTGCTCTCCGAGGCACGGGGGTGAAACACCGCCATCTTCCTAACTCCGGGCTAGTACTGAGAATTTCTAGTCAGAAAAACCCAATACTCAATTATGGCCCGACCCGGGACTCGAACCCGGGACCTCGTCGGCCGCAGTCGAACATCCCAACCACTAGACCAACGAGGCAGTCACAATGCCTACTTGTATTTAATGGATGTTAACATAGGAACCCAGTAGTATATCCTTACTAGTAGCGCCTTATGTGACAAAAGATGGACAAAAGTATATCTATTTACATACCTATTACATTTACTACCTCGTTGGTCTAGTGGTTAGCATGTTCGAATGCGACCAACGAGGTCCCGGGTCGGGCCATGCATTAGATTATTCTGGCAAGAAATTATCAGTATTAGCCCTGGATTAGGAAGTTGGCGGTGTTTTGCCCCCGTGCCTCGGAGAGCACGTAAACCCGTCGGTCCTGCCCCTGATCTCTCTCCGGTCGTGTCAGATTTTTCGTCCCGTCGGACTATGAGAGTAAAAGAACAGAGAGTATGGCTACTGCTATAAACATTAGGCCAAAACACTACTTTACTCTACCTGTAGTAAGTGCCACTATTCTATAATAATACAGTGTCAAAATGCTCTGCTTGCTTGAAATCGTATGGGTGTTTATTTATGTTTTTGGCTAGCTAGCATTGCATTAAGTTCTATTGTATTATTTTCAATAAAAAAAAGTGTTTATTTTATAATGTACATTGTATAGGTTATATTATGGTAGCTACAGCCATAGCTACCATAGTTTGTTTATCAGAAACCGAACCAAGTTAGGTATAAGATTAATTTATTATCTACTTCCCCTCCTCTGACACGCTCTAGTAATCTTTCCATCAAACAGTGTGTATACGATACCCTGAACCAAAGGGTCTTCAACCCTGTACAAGTTTTACCCATTTTTCGTGTATTTACGGATAAAATAGTTGTTTCAATATCTGCCCTTTATTGCTTACTTTGGTAGATTTCTTCAGGTAGGTAACAATCACTTTTTGATAAGTGTATTCTGGAGTTGCATTGGGGTTGACATAAAAAGGACAGGTAAAGAAAATTTTAGTTCAACACATTAATTAGGTCTTGCGCAAGTGTGCTTAAAGTTGGCATTAGACAAGACGTTTCGGCAAAAGTGTAGAAAGTATTCAACATTTAAACCCACTTGCACAAGGCAATATATTTTAATGGTATATAGGTTAAGATAAATTCTTTGTAATATTTGTCCTTTTCACGTCAACTTCGCAACAAATTTTTCAAAAAGTGACAGCATCAAAAAATGTTATTAAACAAGTTACAAGTCGACCTAAAATTTTAAAAGTACCCGCGATATGTCTGACTAGGCTTAATCTAGGCTCACATAGGGAACGGAAAGTGAATCGATGTTCAGGGGCCAACGCTTAAAGCCATATTGTTTCATTATTCTTGACTTTCGTGTTTTAGAATTAATAATTATAATCTTTATTTTAGGGACGTGATATGATTTTCTTCAATCAATTCACTTCTAACATCTATTTCTTTGTAACAATCGCAGTTGGCTCAGTATATAGTTAAATAGTTATAACAATGCATGCCAAATTAAAATTAAATTAAATTAATATTTGTACATCACACTGGTAGAACACAAGAATCACACATTTACAAATATTTTAAGAACATCTATGTACCGTATTCCACAAATAAATAATTTGAAGTTTTTTTTTTGAAGTTTTGACGTGATACGTGATATCAAACTATCATTTTGAGATTTATTGCTCAAGTATTGCTTTAGGCGTTGGCAGTATGGCAACTCGATATCAACCGGGTCAATGAACCACTTGGAGAATCCATGGTACGACCTTTTTATTCGACTATATACGGAAAAATCGAGAGAAGCGAATGATAAATGGCGGCACATTTGTGTTTACCGCCTAGTGCTTCTACAAATTTAAATAAAAGGATTGACGCACAACCAACGTTGGAACTGTTTTAGCGTTGATGGACTTTGTACTTATTTTAGTACTAGCTGATGCTGATTGAGGATTTTAGGTTCCCGCGGGAACTCCTTAATTTGACGGGATGATAAGTAGCCTGAAATAGATAAAACTGGAGTACCTGGGTCATATTTTTCGTGGTCTTAAGTATGACCTACTATAATTGATTATCCAGGGCAAGAGGGGCGTGGGACGGAGAAGGACATACTGGCTGAAGAACTTACGCCAGTGGTTCAACAAAAGCACCCGATCGTTCTTTTTTACCAATACAAATTAGCCCCTGACTGCGATCTCATCTGATGGTAAGTGATGATGCAGTCTAAGATGGTAGCGGGCTAACCTGTTAGGGGCATGGCAGTTACATTAAACCCATACCCCTATTCGGTTTCTACACGGCGTCGTACCGGAACGCTAAATCGCTTGGCGGCACGTCTTTGCCGGTAGGGTGGTAACTAGCCACGGCCGAAGCCTCCCACCAGGCCAGACCAGGGAAAATTCAGAAATTATAAATTTCCAAACACTGCCGGGGATCGAACCCGGGACCTCCGCACGTTAAGGCAACACCGTTCCAAACTGCGCCACGGAGGTCGTCAAAATCGTTATTATTATCGTTATTTAGAGCTGCAGTGTTGAAAGTTCAAGTTGCCAATAAGATCGCCAACCTTCGATAGAAAGTGTTATTCCAGATTATAATCTATATCTGTGTATTTATCCGTATATAAGTATCCAAATCCGTTCAGCCGTTTGGGCGTGATTGAGTAACAAACATCCATCCATCTAAACTATCGCATTTATTATATTAGTATAGATCATGTATAGATACTATTCTGTTCTTCTACTATTTAACTGAGTTGACATGAAATGGTTATCGCCATCGCATCTTCAATTAAAACATTACTATTTATTTTGATTATAAATTACAAATGACATGTTTTAACATGCTTTATAAAAGTTTGTTTAGAAACTGTATCAAACTTGCTTGTTGCGTTTTTTATACGACTGCCTGAAAAAAGGAGTATATTGTTTTCAGGGTTCATGTATGTATGTATGTATGTATGTGAGTTTGTATATTCCACCATAACTTCTATACGCCTGAACCGATTTTGATAAATGAGGTATCGTTAGACTCCCTAGCATATTCCGGGTGACATAGGCTAGTAAAATTTTTAAAAAAATTGATGGGGTGACCACGGTCCCGCATTAAAGACTAAAATTGAAAAAAATAATTCGAAAATAAGATGAAGTATATAATCATCATCGAGCAAATGATGAGTAGATTCCAAAAATACATAACACTATAGTTCCATATCCAGTGATTCACAAAAAAAAAATAATTTAATAAAAATGTGAATAAGATTCTAATTTAACTAGATTAATTTAGATTTTTAACTTTTTAGTTCGTTTTTTGGCAGGGCAGTCGTGTTTTTTAATAATTTACTTATGACTTGTTGGTGTTTAAACATGGCGTTGCAATGTATGTGTGTAATAAACAGAAGCACCTAAAGTGAATGAAATTGATTGCGTACAGCTTCTGAGTTGTATAAACACTGCTTTAACGAGCGAACGTAGCCGCGTAAAGTTTCAATTATCTAATTAACCATTGAAATGTGCATGGAGCTTTCTGCTAAATTAATTAATTAAAAAAGAGAGCTCGTAAAAACTCTGTTCTTTACTCATTTATGTTAAAAATTGTAAAACACCAAATTTACTATGTATAGTTTCTTTACTTGAATATAGAAACTATAAGGCCAGAAAAAAATATTAGGAGTGCTTTCGTTAATTTGCGCATGAAAAGTTGCCATGCGCATAAGTAACTGTCAGGATTTTTTGCTTTTTCAGATTTTGACACGAATAACAATACTATGTTTTTCAGTTAAATCATTCTTTGCGCTTTCTTTTGCGCTATATCAATTGCCTGAAGGCGTCCTAGACACTGAGCAACATTCTTTATCATATTTATTGTACACTATAAATGTATTTAGCACACTGCACACTTGTACACTAAATGTATTTATATTTATTGTACACTAAAAATGTATTTAGCACACTGCACACTTGTACACTAAATGTATTTATATTTATTGTACACTAAAAATGTATTTAGCACACTGCACACTTGTACACTAAATGTATTTATATTTATTGTACACTAAAAATGTATTTAGCACACTACACACTTGTACACTAAATGTAGTTATTTATATTTATTGTACACTAGAAATGTACACGTGTGCACCGTCCTGTCATCATGCAACCAATCTCCTATCTTAAAAAGGTTGTCTTAAGAGATCACTCATAGTGATAAGTCTGCCTTTGTAAAACAAGTTGTAAATTCTGCCATGATTCGTTTTGTTTTGTCATTTGTTTGTGTGTAATAAAGTGTTTTTACTTTTACTTTACTTTACTTTAGCGTTTGAGATGCCCTTAAACACTAAAATACGCTTCAATATTCGCCCGCTAGAGCAATAAAAGTTGAAGTCGTTATTCGAGTGCGCTGGGTAGTAACGGCGCGAGTTGCAACAACAGAGACGTAACGAGATTGCCCGGGACGCAGTGCCATACGAACACCAGTGACCCGTATTCTCTACTCTACGGACATATTCACCCACACAGCTTAGCAATACTTCAAAAAAAATTAAAAAAACACGACTGCCCTGCCAAAAAACGAACTAAAAAGTTATAAATCTAAATTAATTAATCTAGTTAAATTAGAATCTTATTCGCATTTTTATTAAATGATATGTTTTTGTGAATCACTATAGTGTTGTGTATTTTTGGAATCTACTCATCATTTTCTAGATCATGATTATATAGTTAATCTTATTTTCTTTCAACCGACGGCTTAACGTGCTCTCCGAAGCACGGGGGTGAAACACCGCCAATTTCCTAACTCCGGGCTAGTACTGAGAATTTCTAGTCAGAAAAACCCAATACTTAATTATGGCCCAGGACCTCGTCGGCCGCAGTCGACCATGTTAACCACTAGACCAACGAGGCAGTTGGAGCAGTAGATGTATTATTATGTGTTGGGTCGGTTAATAAAATAAGTTCTGTTCTATTCTGTACTGTATGATGTCTACACCACGGTACTAGAAGTACATTCTAACATTATTCAGTGGAGAGGTAAGTAATATGGTACACATTCGTAGGAAAAATTCCGGTAATCATTCTCTGTTTTTCTCGCATAGTAATGGCGAAGAACGGTAAACAAGGAGAATTCCTGAGACGCGTTCTTGATGTGTTTGCTCGAATTTGTGTATTCTTGCTACATTTACCCGCGGTTTTTCATAATGTACACGGAATACGAAAGCTCCTTGACTTATATAAATTACATATTTAATGAGCTTACCGACATTGAGTGTCTTACTAAGTATATATATACGCGGTTGGTAACTTAGAGTGAAAAAACGTGACACGGACAAGAAATTGTCAGGCAGACAAGATGCTTGCGTAATGCATTACTGACTAATATGAAAGAAAGAAAGAAAGAAATCTTTATTCAGGGATACAAGACAATAAAACAGGCTTATAAGAAGAAAAAATGGCAAAATGAGTCTTGATCCCCAAAATGGTCTTCACTCAGCATGTGCCATACCTGCGCTGATCTTCCGTAAAGCCAGTATGTTTTACGATGGATATGGAGTTGCACATACTAGCGCGTCTGAACAAAATGTCGACAACTAGACGTGGAGGTTTCGCACGGTCTTTTTCGACGTATTGTGTTGTCCGCTTCCTGTATATAGGTTATTTATCATAATATTTTGGAATTACGTGAATCATAAAAAATGGGGTGATAGGCTGATGACCATGATCTTGAACATTGGTTGTAAATAATAATTTTATTAATAGTTAAAAAAAAATTAATTTAAGGTATCTTTTTATTGTATTAGATGATTCGTTTGCATTTTTAGCCCTATTAGGGCGAAGCATTACAGTAATTAAAATACGTTACATTAGGTTATATTGAAACTAAAATTAAAACATCAAAGTCAGATTTCATTTAAAAAAAATTATGTCAAGTACTTGCAATAAACTCGTCAAAATCAATAATTAATTATAAAATATTAAATAGAATTAAATTATTAAATAAAATTATGTCAAATACAATAAATTATTACATTATGTCAAAGCATGCTTGATCGTAAACACATTTTATCGTGAGTTCAGATGCAGTTGAACCATTAATAGATAAGTTTTAGTGCTCGAAATCAGACAAATTTAATACTTAAAACAAGTATTTAAATTTGAGTACGTACTTACGTTTGCTCAATTATGGTAGTTTTAGCAATTGCAATAAAAATAATACATATGGATTGATCTCGAGCACATAAAAATTAATTTGAAAAGTTTTGTCGTCTTATGCTTTTCAACTAATTACTTTCATGAGTCAAGTGTATGTAGAGATAGGTGCATAGTTAAACGTTACATACAGTTTTTTATAAGCTTTTTAGCTTTTAGCTGCCTCGTTGGTTTAGTGGTTTGCTTGTTCGACTGCGGCCAACGAAGTCCCGGGTTCGAGTCCGCGGCCGGCCATAATAAGTATGGGGTTTTTCTAACAAGAAATTCTCAGTACTAGCACAGAATAGGTAATAGTACAATGTTAGGAAATTGGCGGTGTTTCACCCCCGTGCCTCGAAGAGCATCTTTAGCCGTCGGTCCTACGCCCGATGTCTTTCCGGTTGTGTCGGATTTTCCGTGCTATCTCGCTATGAGAGTAATGGAACAGAGATTGCACCTGTGTATGCGCACACACTTGTGAACCATAATATCTGCCGCGCAGATGACTAATCTCTCTGGAGATTGGCCGCCGAGGCCGAAATTCGGTCGGGAGGACATTATTAATATACATTAGCTTTATTTAACTAGCAATGTTTGTATGCTTGTTGGTCAAATCTTGTAACTGAATCCTAAAACAAATATTCCTTACCAATTGTGCTGAAATTTTACGTACACGTTTAATTTGGAAGACAATGCATGGTTGCAAGCAAGTGACGTCATTCTGAATCCAATATGGCGGACTCCCAATGATGACGGACTAGTTATTTTTTATGCACCCCCATTGACATGGTTATCAATTAAAGAGTTTGCTGAGAAGAATACGAAAAATAAAATGATATGGCGGACAAGTTTTTTAATGATTTAGCCTCTAGAACATTAACTTAACCCTTGTTCTCACCATTCAAGACACCTAGCTGTGCGCTATGAATTTTCAAACCACTCTGGCTGACAAACAAATCAAATATTTTTATACGACTGCCTAAAAAAAGGAGTATATTGTTTTCAGGGTTCATGTATGTATGTATGTATGTATGTATGTATGTATGTATGTATGTATGTGAGTTTGTATATTCCACCATAACTTCTATACGCCTGAACCGATTTTGATAAATGAGGTATCGTTAGAATCCCTAGCTTATTCCGGGTGACATAGGCTAGTAAAATTTAAAAAAAAATTGATGGGGTGACCATGGTCCCGCATTAAAGAACAAAATTGAAAAAAAAAATCGAATATAAGATTAACTATATAATCATCATCTAGAAAATAATGAGTAGATTCCAAAAATATATAACACTATAGTTCAATATTTGGTGATTCACAAAAAAAACATTTAATAAAAAAGTGAATAAGATTCCAAAGGCTATATATGCAAATCGCTTCATATGGAGGTAAACTCCAAAAATAATATGGCAGAGCAGTCGTATTTTTTAATTCGTAAATTAATTCAATTAAACTTTACAATTATTGCTTTTGAATCGTCAAGAGCACAAATCTAGTTCGCATAAAAATAAAGTGTACCTACAGTGGGTTAATTAGTGTCCATTGTTTTTAGCCGACTGTTGTGAAATAAGGTTGCACTCCGGTTAATTGATATTGCAGGCGTTGTGTTCTGCTGCGGTTTCGCTTTGTACGCTGTGGTTTAACTACTACTACTAAAAGTAAAGTAAAATATACTTTATTGTACACTACTTACTATACTTTACTTATTTTTAACTTACCTTTACTACCACCACCACCACTACAGCCTATTAACGTCCCACTGCTGGGCACAGGCCTCCACTCTCATAGGAGAGAGGGAATTCGGAGCTTAGACCCACCACGCTGCTCCAATGCGGGTTGGCGGGCTTTAACGACTATTATCATGTTAGTGATAATAACCGGGACCGACGGCTTAACGTACTCTCCGAGGCACGGGGGTGAAACACCGCCAACTTCCAACTCCGGGCTGGCACTGAGAATTTCATAATAGAAAAACCCAATACCTAACAATTTTTATGCCCGACCGGGAATCGAACCCTGGACCTCGTGATCCGCAGTCGACTACGCTAACCGCTAGACCAACGAGGCAGACCTTTACTAACTATACTTTATTGTACTTTGTTGTGGTTTGACGACCTCCGTGGCGCAGTGTGTAGCGCTGTTGTCATAACGTGCGGAGGTCCCGGGTTCGATCCCCGACGGGGTCAATTTGGGAATTTATAATTTCTGAATTTTCCCTGGTCTGGCCTACCGGCAAAGACGTGCCGGCAAGCGATTTAGCGTACCGGTACGATGCCGTGTAGAAACCGAACAGGGGTATGGGTTTAATATAACTGTCATGCCCCTAACAGGTTAGCCCGCTACCATCTTAGACTGCATTATCACTTACCATCAGGCGAGATGGCAGACAAGGGCTAACTTGTAGTGGATAAGAAAAACATATTAATGGATACGGCACAGGCGGCCTTATCGCTTAAACAGCGATCTCTTCCAGGCAACCTTAGGGTTTGATTGATCCTCCGTTTGATTTCTTTACCTTTTTTGTTACACACTTAAATTTCTAACACGCCTCGTACCAATTTTTTTTTTTTTATTAGAGTAGAATTCTTTATTTGCGTGTGTAAATAAGATACATAAGATGTTAGTTATAAAATAGAGTCCAGCACATTAGCCGTATTGGCGTACAAATATTATAAATTGGCAATTGAGATTAAATTCATTTTAGTTAAAATTATATGAAAAATATTTAACATTACATTCATTTTAGTTAAAATTACAATAATAATATTACAACATGCAATTAGATTTTAATAATTATATAATGTCAATAATATTTAGGAATAATGAAACACGTTTATTTAATTTATTAATAAGTTAATCTTAGCAAAAGTAAATTGACATAAAACTTTGCAGATTAATTGATTTAACTTGCCGAATTGTTCTATCCTAATGGCACCATAATCATCCACTGTCACCCTAAATTGACAATCGTAATCGCATCCATTGCTAAGCTTTTTCATCAATTTTCGCGCTCCACGATTATCATTTTCATAGATTTTCATTTTGAATTCTCGTTTGGCCAGCGTGGTGGACATGGCAAAACCTTTCGTTCAAAGAGACTTGCGCTTAGTAGTGAGCCGGCAATGGGATGGCCGTTGAGGTGAGGATGGTAAATTTAAAAACGGAGAAAGGAGAACAGTGGCCACTCAGCCTTAGAATCTCACAAGAAAAGAGCCATCAGCTCAGAATTTAATCTCGCAATCTCCCAGATATATCCACTCTCCACACAGATATGAGAATAACGTCTCGGAGATTAAACCCGCTGAGAGCTGGAATGCATTAGAAAATTATCCAGCCCGTATAAGAGACATAACCGCCGTCGTTAAGTTTCATGCATCACTAGTTATTGCACACGGCTTCGTACACGTACGGAAAAATTACAATTTCCAAAAAGATTTCTCTTTTTTTCGAGGATGTTCCCCGACACAAAAGCCAGCTGAGTTTACATAGAAATGCAAACGATTTTTGAGAATGGAGCCAATCTGTTCAATGGTTTAAAAAAATGTAATAAAATTCAGATATTATAGTGAGAGTGAGATATTTTGGAGCCTATTTTACGTCTTCGTCTATTTACTAGCTGATTCTATGGTTTAACACCATAATATTCCATATTAAAAAGTAGTTAATGTCATCTTCAGGTTCTCAATTATACACATGCAACAAATCACGTCAACCCGTTGCTGTGTTGCGGCGTGATAGAAAGACAAACGAAAATAGAAGTATGTTATGTACCTATAACTATGATACTAATTTATTGTCACTAATTTAAGTATGATATTAATTTATTTTCTTAGCCCCGAAACCTAAAAATAACAGACAAAAAATAGTATTTTATCATATCACTCTTTTTTGGGTAAGTACTAGATTTACAAATCCATATTTTGAAACCGGAATACATTTTGATATTAAGTTACTATTTATGTTCCACATTTCATTGACGTACGTATTTTTACTGACAGACAGACAGACACGCGTTCACATCTATAATATTAGCAAAGACATGAGTCGTCGTTAAGTTTCATGTGTTATCAGCCATTCTTAATGCATTCTGAGATAATAACTAGTGACGTAGCTTTAGTTTTAAGATACGGTTACTGATTATCACCATTATATTTTATAAATAACTAGACGTTAATAAGTGTAATATACCTACCTAAATTGAATAAACATTATTTGACTTTGACTTTGACTTTGACGCGTGTCGCGACAGTCTTAAGGTTCTAACATTTTAGAATACTCGATAAGTATTTCGTAGCAAGCTACGTAGAACCGTAGCTGTTAGAATAACCTATAGTTATTGTACGTTAACTAGCAATTCATTTGTTGGTAACAGTGTCCGCTTCTACAATAAGCTCCCAGAAGACATGTTAAAGATGTCTCTGAATAACTTCAAAGACATAAAAGAAATCAAAATTATGACAGTGCATAACCAATATCATCCACTACAGCCCATTAACGTCCCACTGCTGGGCACAGGCCTCCACTCTCATAGGAGAGAGGGAATTAGGAGCTTAGACCCACCACGCTGCTCCAATGCGGGTTGGCGGGCTTTTTTAACGACTATTATCATGTTAGTGATAATAACCGGGACCGACGGCTTAACGTGCTCTCCGAGGCACGGGGGTGAAACACCGCCAACTTCCAACTCCGGGCTAGTACTGAGAATTTCTTAATTGAAAAACCCAATACCTAACAATTTTTATGCCCGACCGGGAATCGAACCCAAGACCTCGTGATCCGCAGTCAACTACGCTAACCGCTGGACCAACGAGGCAGTTATTATACCAATATATATCTGAAAATTTTGTATACGTGCATTAAACACATTGATAAATTCAAAAAGAAAAGTGATTGTCATAATGTCAATACTAGAAATAAAAATAAACTTATAATGCCTGCTTCTAGGCTTAGTAAAACTAGCAATTCATTTGTTGGAAACAGTGTCCGCTTCTGCAATAAGCTCCCAGAAGACATGTTAAAGATGTCTCTGAATGAGTTCAAAGTTAATGTAAAACGTAGACTCATTGAAAAATCTTATTACCATGTAAAGGACTACTTAAATGACAAGGAGGCTTGGCAATCATTTGCTCGAATGGCTCTGATAGCTCCTTAGTTATGATAATTTGTGAGATGGTGATAATGAAATAAAAAACCCGGTTGAGTTTGTTGTGGGCACTTCTCAGACCAGGGCGCGTTTGGAACCCTCGTAGCTTTAGTTTTAATATACCGTAACGAATTATCACCATCATGTTTTATAAGTCACGTAATGGACGTCAATATGTGTACCTATAGTGTACCTAAATAAAAGATTGATTGATTGATTAATGGTACCTACTATGCCAGAAATATGCAGGTGCCAAAAACAACTACCCACAGTTTTAACTCATTCAAATGAACAATTTGCAAACTCATCCATACTAATATTATATATACGTACGTGTCCAGTCCGTGTTTTAGCTCTGAATAGCAATTCTCTAACAATGCTATTCAACTTTGCATTAAAATCAAACTGTGATTCATTGCGAGCTTCTGTTCGAGAACTTTCTATTCTCTGCGTCAGTGTTTACTTTCCACGTACAAAATGCAACAGATGGTCGCTGGAGCGAGTATTTTAATCCCCAGCTATTCGCAAAGCTACCTAAGCTCTATAGAGTCTACGAAGACTCCTATAGAAAGTCTGTCCGTCGGTCAGGGCAGTTTTGTTAGTTATTCGCTACAATACTAATACAATATATACCTACGAATTGAGGGAGATAAGTTTGAAATGAAATTTTTACCCAACGAATTTTCCATGATTGAAATATCCGAAATCGCTTTCGGAAAATTCCAAACCGATCCAAAGTGATACAAAAAACAATCTGATGTTCTTGTAATTTGTCCATGTTTGTTGCGACCTTTTCAAAAATCTATAATTCTATACTTATTAATATTATAAATGCGAAAGATTGGATGGATGTATGTATGGATGTTTGTTGCTCAATCACGCCCCAACGGCTGAACTGATTTGGACGAAATTTGGCACAGAGATAGATTATAGTCTGGAATAACACATATGCTACTTTTTATTCCGGAAAATCAAAGAGTTCACGTGGGAACCGAAAAGCCTCAATCCACGCGGACGACGTCGCAAAAAATAAACAAACACACTATCGCATTTACAATATCAGTATGTTATACTTATATGTTTTTATACAAGATAAAATGTTGACTTTTTGACATGTTTTTGCTAATTAGGTATATGTTATTTTGGACTAACATAGGTTGGGCATTTCATAATATGTTTTTTGAGGTAATGAGAAGATCAAAGGAGGATATCTCAGGCTCGGTTTGGCAATACCTGTAGTTATTAGGTAAATAAGGTTATTATTTTTTATATCCGAAAGATATTATGTTTTATTTGGTCGAATAAAAGTAAATTTGGCATCATTCGCCTTTTTTAAATAAATTCTATGTTGTCTCTTATTATTCTCATAAACTCAAACTCATATCTTTTGTATTCAAATAAACTGCTTAAAAGTGCTTTATCTTTTGTATTCAAATAAACTGCATAAAAGTGCTTTTGAATCGTCTACTGAATCTACCACTGGCTCGGAATACCATTCCTACCGAGAAGAACCAGCAAGAAACACGGTGGATGCTCTTTTTAAAAAAATATTTATACGCCCTTATTAAATCAATGTATGCTGTCCTTTGTAGCATTGCTGGAGCGAATCAAATCCATGCTCTTTTATCATTTACATAATCTTCAACATAATATTTATTAGTTTTTATTTAAAATCATTAATTCATTGTTTGATGTATTGCTGTTTATTATTGTTTATTGTTGTGTTAATGTTATTTTATTTGTCCACATAATACTAGTATTTAAGTAATAGATTTAAGAGAAATGTGCAGCCCCCAGACAAGACGACAAGGCTTAAGGGGAGCTAAGAAACAATGTAAAAGTATAGTTTCTTTGTTAATAAATAAATAATAATAATAATTATTATTTTTAAATTAACTATTCATCTTTACAATCAAAGGGTAAATCTGACTGACTGAGATTTTACCGTAGGTACGTAAAGCTTGAACGGTAAACGTGAGATATTGCAAGTAAAACGAAAACGTATAGAACTAATTATTATTATTATTCATTTTATTTCAGGCAACAAATCCATGATATTATAAAATAAAATAAAATACAATCTTATAATACTACAAGTAGGTAAATTATTACTAATATCCGCTATTACCAACACAGATGAAATTGTAGTCGTAGATGTGGTTTGTATAAAACATGTTTCTGCAATTTTTTTTTTATACACTACAAGTTAGCCCTTGACTGTGATCTCACCTGACGGTAAGTGATGATGCAGTCAAAGATTGTAGCGGGCTAACCTGTTAGAGGCATAGCAGTTATTTAAACCCATACCCTTATTCGGTTTCTACACGGCATCGTACCGGACCACCGTGGCGCAGTGTGTAGCGCTGTTGTCTTAACGTGCGGAGGTCCCGGGTTCGATCCCCGGCGGGGTCAATTTGGGAATTTATAATTTCTGAATTTTCCCTGGTCTGGCCTGGTGGGAGGCTTCGGCCGTGACTAGTAACCACCCTACCGGCAAAGACGTGCCGCCAAGCGAATTAGCGCTCCGTTACGATGCCGTGTAGAAACCGAATAGGGGTATGGGTTCAATATAACTGCCATGCCCCTAACAGGTGACCCCGCTACCATCTTAGACTGCATCATCACTTACCATCAGGTGAGATCGCAGTCGATGGCTAACTTGTAGTGGATAAAAAAAAAACATATATTTGTGGTCGACTTCCAACATACGTAGTCGCAAGAAACACTCAACGTTTCTGATTCGTCCCACTAAGGTTTCGAACGTCCTATACCGGCTTGGCGTCCGTGATTCCGGCCGTTATCTAAATATACACCTAAAAGATTACTAGCCTTGGTAATGGGGATAAATCTTTGAAGGATTTTTAGTAATTCTTCCCGAATGAAGCCTCAGTTGTTTATCTATAGATTTATTTACCTTTAATAAGGCCTGGTTGCTCGTAGTTACGTCACGTAGGAGCAATCGGCTTAATAAACTGCCCTACGGTATTGCCGCTGCAGATTAACCTGATTCCCAGTACTTATATAAACAAGTCTATTTTAAACAGGCTCCGCGTATCCAGCGGTGTCCGGAATATTTTAACAACCATTATTGTATTACTTAGATAATACAAATTGCTTACCCGGTTACCGTTCATCTTACCCTTTTCGTGAGGGAGGATTCGAGGAAGTTTCGAAAACAGATCACTTTTATGATACTATATTTTGGCAACATAATTTTGTGGTCTATAAAGGGAAGAAACTACCATTAAACTTTACGTGAAATGTTTTAAGATTATCAGAACTAGGTACATAGTTAGGTAAATCCACCCATTTCACAGAGCACGAGTCTTCTGCAGGTTTTATCACGATTATTGATAGTTATTTTCATTATTTTTGTATAGTCTTGTATCAGTAATCTGAATTATTTATTAATAATTCCCCAATGTATACTTGTGTCAGTTATGTACGACTTTTTCTATGTGCATGATGTAACTACCTATAAATTGAATTGCTTGTTACCTATTGCCTAAGCCGTTCAACATTTTGTATTCCTACTACTTGTAATTCCGTTGGTAGTTCAAATAAATTAAATTAAACAAGTGAATTTCTTTAAAACGCACATACTTCCGAAAAGAGGTGCGTAACCGGGATTGAACCTGCATCTCCGTATAGAGTTCGGGTGTCTTATCTGGCTAATTACCTAATTACCGCTGTCAAAAATTGTACAAAGTCGCTTCTCTTTTTGAATAAAGAAGCCAATACTTTGAGAAAATAATTGTTACTCGTAGCATTATTATACTGTTTGTCATTATATCTCATGAAACAGGAAGTATAATATCAGTCAATTTGACTCGTTGCATGTCATTCGATTTAATCTGCGGATACCGACGCCATATTGAAAATTGTTAGTATAAGTAAGAGTGTTTTGACGATAGTAATTCAGTCTCCTGCAGGCAGACTCAGCGATAATTGAATACTTTTGTGTTTAGATCGCAATTTGGTTTAGAGCTAAACGATAGCAATCGTGGCCGGATCAAATGAATATTGTTTTAATGTATAGCCAACTTTTATCTGATTAAATTAAATCTCTCGTGAAACCTCTACACGTTTAACCATTTCTTCGTGCAAGTTTCAAATGAGAGGACAAATATATTAAAAGTGTTTACCTACTTCTGGATTTTACCTTACACAATGTGACTAAATTCCCTCGCTCACATTTGTTATACTTTTGTTAATAAACTACTTGGTATAACATTATAAGTATAACAAAATATAACAGCTGTAAATGTATTTTGTTAGTAGCTACATTTACAGCTGTTGTTATTATACTTTGTTGTAAGTATAACAAACTGTAAATGTAGGTACTTACTTTTAAAAGTACACGACCGGTAATTCACTTTACAAGCAGCCTTCGTTTACATTGGCTCATAAAAGAGCGGACTCGTATGAGTGCAGCTTATAAAGAAACCGTTTCTACTGTTACCTATTATATTAGAAGGGGGAATTGTTTTATATATGTGAACATTTCAACCTTTTAAGGAAAGATAAAAGAGTATAATGTTTACTATTGAGAATACTCTTTGAACTGCCGAGCAAACGTTACTAAGTTTATGAATATGCGAAGTATTTTATGAGCTTTAAATCACGAATTTGTGTCTTGACTACTCCTTGGAACACAGTGGCTGGACACACAGAGACTCTTAAAGAAAGGACATTGACCAAATTCGCCTAAGAATCAACACACGTTTGAAATATACAGTAATTCTTAGCTTAATTTATAGTCTTTATTCCAAATATCAGAATTCAACGGACACTTCAAATTAATTAAAAAATAAGTAAATGGGTATTAAATTGATTACTATACGTTTCCGTCTCTGGATTATTAACCACAGATCAATAACTTAAGTTTTAAATAATATACAATACCACCGCTTGAGCACTAGATCTGTATCGTAAGAAACAAAATAAAAGCTGCTTAAAGTGCTAAGTGCACTAGTATTCGGAATCTCGCAACGCCATCTATTGAAAGTACAATAATTTAATATTTTTAACGCCATCTGTGAAGTTCTCGATGAACTATGACGATACCAGCATTATTAATAACGCCATCTGAAATGTTTTTGATGAACTACGGCGAATCTAGTCTTATCTACATACTGTTTACAGCTCTATTACAGAATGGATAGAGATGATATTAATTTGTTCAAGTAGATTGATCGTGAATGCTGAAATATACTCAAAATTGAAAATATTTTTGGTAATAAGTAATTTTCTTGCAAGTGTCCGTAGTTTTAATCTGCTCTCAAGTATACATAGGTATTAATTTGAACCCAGTAATCAATGTTTTATGACGGTTGGTTCTTAGGCGAACTTTGTATGGGGACAGAACAATGTCCTTTAAGTCTAGTGAACACAAAGTGTGGTGGTGACTATTAACTACGGTGTCCAATAACAGAAAACATGCATCCATCATTGCTGTATTCTCAATGGTGATGATTTTTGTGTCCTAACAGTTATAAATTTTACTATTTAATTAAAGGAAAGGTAGGTAGACTGTTCACTTTCATTATGTATAAAATAACGTTTATATTTTAAAAACCTAGTTCGCAATAAACACTTTTTTTTTTGCATGAGGGTCACAATGTTTATGTGAGAACAACATAATAAAAATGAAAAAAAAAACATAATATCATATTTAAGTTTATTATTCGCTAAAATGTAACTTATGTTATATTATAGCCAGTATTATACGGTACGCACAGTTAATTCTATATAGCAGTCCCTCCTAAATCATTTGAATCCATCAACGTACCCGCTAATCGTTGGTCGCCGAAAACATTTAACAAGGGAAATTCTACTCAAAGGGAAACTTCCATTCTGTTCACCAAAACATTATCATTTAAGAAGCCTAAACCTTATAGTTAGACCCTTACTAGCTATTTATAAAGTACGGAGCAAACAGGAAAACTAAATAATATTATAAACATACAGCACAATTGAATTCAAGTAAGTTCAAATATTTTTTCAGAATATGCCCGCCTAGTTTCGAACCCGTCCTTATTTTATTTTTATACGACTGCCTGAAAAAAGGAGTAGGTATATTGTTTTCAGGGTTCCTATTTGTATGTATGTGAGTTTGTATATTCCACCATAACTTCTATACGCCTGAACCGATTTTGATAAATGAGGTATCGTTAGAATCCCTAGCTTATTCCGGGTGACTTAGGCTAGTAAAATTAAAAAAAAATTATGGGGTGACCATGATACCGCATTAAAGACTAAAGTTGAAAAAAAATATTCGAAAATAAGATCAATTATATAATCATCATCTAGAAAATGATGAGTAGATTCCAAAAATATATAACACTATAGTTCAATATCCAGTGATTCAGAAAAAAATATCATTTAATAAAAATGTGAATAAGATTCCAAAGGCTATATAATATGCAAATCGCTTCGGGAGGTAAACTCCAAAAATAATATGGCAGGGCAGTCGTATTTTTTAATTCCTTAAATTAAGTTCACTTGTTGAGCCTGTAAGCTTATTCTAACTTTTAATTCGATTGATCGATTATGCATTTAATGACATTCGGCATTGATTTCAAGTCACAAATTCAGTACAACCGATTTTAATTTTAGAAACGTACAGTAATATATGCTATCTAAATCAATGCACTTAAGGTTCATTTTACTTTGACGCTAATTTCATCGAATGCTTTTACGACCAACCGAATTAAAACTTGACTGCCTCGTTGGTCTAGCGGTTAGCGTAGTCAACTGCGGATCACGAGGTCCTGGGTTCGATTCCCCGTCGGGCATAAAAATGTTAGGTTTAATTTTTTTTTTGTTTTTTTTTTTTTATGTTCTTTAAATAAGAAATTCTCAGTACCAGCCCGGTGTTGGAAGTTGGCAGTGTTTCACCTGTCTTGGAGAGTACGTTAAGTCGTCGGTCGCGGTTGTTATCACTAACATGATAATAGTCGTTAAAGCCCGCCAACCCGCATTGGAGCAGCGTAGTGGGTCTAAGCTCTAATTCCCTCTCTTCTATGAGAGTGGAGGCCTATGCCCAGCAGTGGGACGTTAATAGGCTGTAGTGGTGGAATTAGAACTTAGAATAAGGGTGTTCAAAAGTCGCGGTTCATAGCGTTAGCGCTGCCTGCGTGTAGCGAGTCCTCAGACCCTGACTGAGTTCGGTGGGAGGTGGATATGATGACCATATATATGACGACCTCCGTGGCGCAGTGTGTAGCGCTGTTGTCTTAACGTGCGGAGCTCCCGGGTTCGATCCCCGGCAGGGTCAATTTGGGAATTGATAATTTCTGAATTTTCCCTGGTCTGGCCTGGTGGGAGGCTTCGGCCGTGGCTAGTTACCTCCCTACCGGAAAAGACTTGCCGCCAAGCGTTTACGCGTTCCGGTACGATGCCGTGTAGAAAACCAAATAGGAGTATGGGTTTAATATAACTGCCCAGGTTACACAACAGGTTAGCCTGCTACCATCTTAGACTGCATCATCACTTACCATCAAGTGAGATCTCAATCAAGGGCTAACTTGTAGTGGATAAAAAAATTGTGGTTAAATATCATCTCTTTTACTTCGACTGGTCTTTATAGCTATTCGCTGGCACCGACAATGTGATCCAGGTATGCAGGACTAATAGTATCGTAAGCCAAGTTAGACGATAGCGTTGTCTTGTCGTTTTTTTTTAACCACTACAAGTTAGCACTTGACTGCGATCTCCCTTGATGGTAAGTGAAGATGCAGTCTAAGATGGTAGCGGGCTAACCTGTCAGGGGCATCTCAGTTAAACCCATACCCATCGTACGTTCATACGTTTCTACACGGCATCATACCAGAACATTTAATCGCTTGGCGGCACGTCTTTGCCGGTAGGGTGGTAACTAGCCCCGGCCGAAGCCTCCCACCAGGCCAGAGCAGGGAGAATTCAGAAATTATAAATTACCAAATTGCCCCTGCGGGGGATCGTACCCGGGACCTCCGCACGTTAAGACAACAGCGCTGCACACTGCGCCACGGAGGTCGTCAAAAAGTTTAAAAGCGGTTTCCACGCTCTCATTTATCTCTGTCGAGGCAGCGGGGCAGGTGTGCAGCAGCTGGACCACAATCAGTGCGATTCATCTCTCTCGCGTCTTGCTAACGCTTTATGGACGATAAAGAAAAGTCGCAAAGAAACTTTGTTCCACCACATGAACCACATAGACTTGCCTTCTGTGGCAGATTATAGCGAATTAAACTTGTAGTTTTTTCATTGTCATGGACTTTCGCAAAGTAAGCCTGCTTCTATCTAATATAAGAAACTTTGTCTTACTAAGTGTACTTGGATTGTAGCGTAGAAGGCGTTTTCCCCCGATGACTGCTATAATAAGCACTGTACTCACAACTAGTCTTTCACATCTACCGAAGGTTGATTGTTAGATAAGGCTCTCGAGAAAGTCCGCCTATTGCACATTAAACTTAGATTTTATGGTTGTGCAATTTAAGTTAATAAGTGCTTCAAAAGAGGGGATCATAGGCACCCTTCAGGCACACACGTGCTTCACTTCCGGCTGATTCATGTGTGTGTGTTTCCGCTCTAACAGCAGACAATAGGTTCTGAAACAAAAAGTCCGCAGTATATTAACGAGCTCAGCGGTTTCCGTGGGTCGGACCGACATCACATTCATCAACGTCGACGCTAATCCGAGGCGATCAATGGACAACTTTCATTTCGTTTACCCACACATACACACACACACACATATACAAACATGTTCCACTCACCGCATATTTCCACCCTCACGGAAGCGTACTATTCACCGCGACTGGACAAAACGTTTGGACCGTGCAAAAAAAAGGTCTTCTCCGCTTGGTCCGTGACTGTCTTTTGCGGCGGTGTCTGTGAGATACCGCTGCACAGCCCGGAACTGTGCCTGTGTTGTGGGTCTTCTCCGTTTGGCCCGTGAAGGCCAAGCGGGGGTAGGGGCCTCGAGGCTGAGCCTCCTTACCCGGGCGGGGCGCGGGGCAACATTATGCCCCGGTGAATATCTTGAAGCCGGTAAACCGGCTAGGGCCTGTCTTGTAGGCTACGGGCCCGTTAAAAGATGATGCAGTCTAAGATGGCAGCGGGCTAACCTGTTAGGGGCATGGCAGTTATATTGTCGGGAGCGTATGGTATGCTCGACCGACGCAATAGGAAGATCTTCCTCCGAGCCGGTGTCATGCTCGGGGATATAGAACCTAGAACTGTGTCTGTGTCGAAGTTAATTTAGTTTACTTTGTGTTACCTAGATGGCACCATTTGTACTCTGTCTCGCGCTTTACTTTTTACCTTAGGACTTTTGGCCTGAGGGCATAGTGTACCTGAAGTAGTCTTATTATTTTGAATTTACCTTTGTATATTATTTTAAGTTTGTATTTTATGTTTAAGTATTTTGTATTTTATAATATAATTGTTGCCTGAAATAAATGAATAATAATAATAAACTATACTATACTTTCATAGTGCTCATATTATATAGGAATAGTAATATTGTCTCATATTAAAGTTTCACCAATCAGTGTAGTGCAGTGTTATTTAAATGTATATAAAGCAAACCATCTCTTAATGACAGCTCTATTTATATCGTCATCCCTTTCATAATACTCCCTGCGGAAAGGGGCACCACTAGATTTGGAGCTGTCATTTTAGTTTAGAGATTGTGTCATGAGTTAAATTGTGACGCGTGTAATTTTTAGCACAACTTCCACTTTTACACTTTATAAGATCATTACAAATGTCGCTAAACGCTGATTACAAACACTCGTCAATTTTATTGACTTTGTAGTGCAGTGTTATTTAAGTGTCTATAAAGCATACCATCTCTTTATGACAGCTCTATTTATATCGTCATCCCTTTCATAATACTCCCTGCGGAAAGGGGCACCACTAGATTTGGAGCTGTCATTGCTATCATCACCGAGTTAAAAGGATTAACATCATACTCATATTATAAAAGAGATGGTGTGTTTGTTGGATCGACATCTTTCTTTGTATGAATATAATTTAAGATCTGGAGAGTGTCATAGGCTACTTTTTATCCCAGAAAATCAAAACCAGGGGGCATCGTTTAGTATATCAATTCAATTCAACTCGACTCAAATAAAGTTTATTCAATTTAGGTAGGTATACTGTACTTATTGACGTCCAGTTATTCATAAAATGTAATGGTGATAATCAGTAACGATATCTTAAAACTGAAGCTACGAGGGTTCCAAACCAGCCATGGTCTGAGAAGAGCCCACAACAAACTCAGCCGGGGTTTTTTTTAATAATATTATCCGACCATACGATATTTTGTGGCAAATATAATATGTCAGTAATACTTGAAGTAGGTAATAAACTGTGATTTGATAGGGAGCCGCACGTCAGGAAACGAGAGTTTCCCTCGTGTTCAATTGGCTACGATTTGGATAAATCGAAGTCGATTTAGAAAATATCGTTTTGCCAACATAACCCATCGGAAATAGAAAAGCTTGGCAGGCGTTTATTTCCTACCGCTGGGATTTCCGGGATATTAAGCACTAGCTGCTACGCCCTGACTCTGCACCAATATGTGAATGGATGGAACTCTTCCTCATGACATGTTGGCATCCATTCAAAGTCGAAGTCAAATTATATATTTTATTCAAATTTATTATATATTATATAGTCAAAGTATATTTATTTTTTAACGTCGTACAAAGTATAAGACGTGATTATGTTAATTAACGATAATATCTTAAAACTAACTATCGGTCTAAATCGCCTAGACTGGTGATCAAAATCCATCGAAGAATTTAATGATTTATAAGCAACTAAAACAGACTTCGTCCGCGTGGATTAAGTTTTTTTGATTCTCTTTAATTCTCTTTCTTTTAGGAACGCTAGCCTACGAGTTTGCCCTCCCCGGGATACAACCTATCCCTGTACGAAATTCATCAAAATCGGTTGAACAGAGGGGCCATGAAAGCGTAGCAGATAGACAGACATATTTTGGCATTTATAATATTCAAATGGACTAGCTTAATGCAGTGACTTCGTTCGCGATGTAGGTTCTAAAGAGAGCTCTGAGATTTCTTTGACTTGAGTCAAATCACTTCAGCAACTGAGCCGTTAAAAGTTATCAGATAAACATCATTTCACATATATAATATCGATATGGAGGTATGAAATATTCATATGAAATCTTTTACAACGAATAATATTATTGCAATAGTATAAATTAGACTTAACAAGTAGGTAGTATTAAAGTGTTTATGTTAGGAGCAAACACAAGATATAATTCTATAGTAACAAGTCATAATTAAAAAAATTAAAAAATACGACTGCCCTGCCAAAAAACTAACTAAAGGTTAAAATTCTAAATTAATCTAGCTAAATTAGAATCTTATTCACATTTTTATTAAATGATTTTTTTGTGAATCACTGGATATTGAACTATAGTGTTATATATTTTTGGAATCTACTCATCATTTTCTAGATGATGATTATATAGTTAATCTTATTTTCGAATATTTTTTTTCAACTTTAGTTTTAAGTCAGGACCATGGTCACCCTATCAATTTTTTTAAAAATTTTACTAGCCTATGCCACCCGGAATAAGTTAGGGATTCTAACGATACCTCATTTATCAAAATCGGCTCAGGCGTATAGAAGTTATGGTGGAATATACAAACTCACATACATACATGAACCCTGAAAACAATATACTCCTTTTTTCAGGTAGTCGTATAAAAATATAAGAGGACCAACCATTTTGAAATGCTATTCATGCAGCGCCATTTATTTAAATGCAAACGATTTGAATGTATCTATCCATACATAACGAGTCGTACCTATACGTTGCGAGATATATTATTTATTTTTTCAATAACCTGCAAATGTATATTATTATTTTGGTCCAAAGCGGTTATTGAGAAATTTCAAAATTATGCACAGCTGAATATTAATTTGAGTACGTAGTACACCTAGTACCTACATACTAACATATCAAAGTGTTTTGCAATTTAACATAAACATAGTTATTAATGATAGGTACGAGTAATTAAGTCACAATAATAATGTAAAAAGTAGGCTAAATAGACAAAATACATTGAGGTTATTTATTTGAATAATGTAGAAAATTGATAGATGGAGTGTGGAAATGGGCTTTACCGAGTCCAAAATATTACTTTTCCAAGTGCCTCGTTGGTATAGTAATAAGTATGTACGACTCCGACCGACCAGGTCCCGGGTTGGGTCATAATTAGGTAAGTATTGGGTTTTACTGACTAGAAATCTTCAGTACTTAGTAGCCTGGAGTTAGGAATTTGGCGGTATTGCACCCCCGTGCCCCGGCGAGCACGTTTAAATCCGTCGGTCTCGGTTATTACTTATTATCATTCCCATGAGCCCGCCCACCCGCATTGGAGCAGCGCGGTGGGTCTGAGCTCTATTTGGCCTAGGCCTGTGCCCAGTAGTGGGATGTTAATGGGCTGAAATGGTGGTTCTTTCTTATGAGGCCCATAGTTTCTCTATTGGTTTCCTCATTTCTGATTCTGACTCATTGTTGTAAAATCATAGAAGTGAAATTAAACGATGTTATGAAAGCGAAAATAAGAAACTGTTTATAAAATAACCTCATTTTTTCAAAATTTAGGAAGGACAATCGCTTTAATTTTAATTTTTAGTTGTTTAGGTTAAAAATTTCAATTTACTGTTCATTTTATTCTATTATTAGTGTGTTTAATGATGTTTTTTTTATTTTGTTTTACCACTACAGCCCATTAACGTCTCACTGCTGGGCACAGGCCTCCACTCTCTTAAGAGAGAGGGAATTAGAGCTTAGACCCACCACGCTGCTCCAATGCGTGTTGGCGGGCTTTAACGACTATTATCATGTTAGTGATAATAGCCGGGAACGACGGCTTAACGTGCTCTCCGAGGCACGGGGGTGGAAACACCGCTAACTTCCTAACTCCAGGCTAGTACTGATAATTTCTAGTCGGAAAAACCCAGTACTCAATTATGGCCCGACCCGGGACTCGAACCCGGGACCTCGTCGGCCGCAGTCGAACATGCCAACCACTAGACCAACGAGGCAGTCGAGGCACCTGCTCGTTTGTAATCTGTGTCTCTGTGTCTCTGTGTCTCTCGGGCGAAGGCGACGCAAAGCAATATAAACTTTTTAAATAGCTCGCAGTCGAGTCCCCGGCTGTATTTCCGCTTCGTATCACTGATATGATCGTTTTAAACAGTTTCTTTTATGAGATTGTAAGAGATATATTTACCACTACAGCCTATTAACGTCCCACTGCTGGGCACAGGCCTCCACTCTCATAGGAGAGAGGGAATTAGGAGCTTAGACCCACCACGCTGCTCCAATGCGGGTTGGCGGGCTTTAACGACTATTATCATGTTGGTGATAATAACCGGGACCGACGGCTCAACGTGCTCTCCGAGGCACGGGGGTGAAACACCGCCAACTTCCAACTCCGGGCTGGCACTGAGAATTTCATAATTGAAAAACTCAATACCTAACAATTTTTATGCCCGACCGGGAATCGAACCCTGGACCTCTTGATCCGCAGTCGACTACGCTAACAGCTAGACCAACGAGGCAGTCAAGTTTTAATTCGGTTGATCGTAAAAGCATTCGATGATATTAGCGTCAAAGTAAAATGAACCATATGTGAGAGATATATTTAATAGAGTTTAATAGAACCTTGTATTTGTATTTGCTTGTATTTGCATCGTATTGAATGATAAAATTCGGCTGTTTTAACAATCTCACAATTTATATGTACTTTCTTTTGTTACTTTCTAATGTGTGGATGAGGCGGCGGACAGTATTTATTTATTGATTAACCCACCATGTGGAAACCCACCAGAGATGTGCTTCGTTTCTAAAAGCTATGAATGTGTTGCGAACTTAATCTAACATTTACGCTTGATTTTCATAGCTTAGACCATGAAAATCAAGCGCTCCTATTGGTGGGTTTGAAACACATCTGTAGCTTAACTACCTTGTACAACTCTCTTGTGATGGAAACACAGACTTTCTTTCTTGTAGGTTAGGTTAGGGTTCGACATAAATAACCAGGTGGTGCCTGGCCGCAGGCACTTAGGTTCTATCGGGTTAATATATAATATACCTAACACATTACAATCTACCGAAAAATAATGCGTTAAATTGCAATCTGTCGTCAGCAATTTACAATCTAACGGTTTTTGCAATTTTACGGTGACAGATACATGCTGGTTTCTGGATGGATAGGATATGGATGAATTATTGTTGCGATATAATGTTAGTGTTTTTGATACACAAATAAAACCAGGGGCCATATTGCCAACGCTTAAAGTGATTTTTTATTGGATATGTATAATATACGTTTAACTTATGATACTTTATCATACTGTAAAGTTTCGTCGCCTGAGGAATTATTGTTGGGGTCAACTAGCTTTATTGCCTAGACTATGAAACAATATGGCTTGGCAGTATGGCCCCAGTAGCGAAATAATGAAAATACAGGTGTAACAAAATTAAAAAAAAAAAACTGTGATCTCACCTGATGGTAAGTGATGATACAGCCTAAGGTTTATAGATGGATTGGATATGGATAAATTGTTGTCGCGATATATTGTCAGTGATGAACATACAACTATAGTACCAGTAGCGAAATAATGAATACAGGTGTAACAAAATTACACGATGATAAGCCGAAAGTGTAACGTGAAGTCTGCTATCAGCACAATTACACGAGTGGCGCGGTATCTAATCGGCCATTACGTGATTACGGCTCGTTACTTAGCGCCGGCCGGGACTCTACTGACTGAATGGAAGCTTTATTTTCTTAACCCAGGTCTAAAAAATCTAGCTAGAAAAGCCAGGTTTTTTTTTGTCCGCTACAAGTTAGCCCTTGACTGCGATCTCACCTGATGGTAAGTGATGATACAGCCTAAGGTAGTAATGGTTTCTGGATGGATTGGATATGGATAAATTGTTGTCGCGATATAATGTTAGTGATGAACATACAACTATAGCACCAGTAGCGAAATAATGAATACAGGTGTAACAAAATTACACGATGATAAGCCGAAAGTGTAACGTGAAGTCTGCTATCAGCACAATTACACGAGTAGCGCGGTATCTAATCGGCCATTACGTGATTACGGCTCGTTACTTAGCGCCGGCCGGGACTCTACTGACTGAATGGAAGCTTTATTTTCTTAACCCAGGTCTAAAAAATCTAGCTAGAAAAGCCAGGTTTTTTTTTGTCCGCTACAAGTTAGCCCTTGACTGCGATCTCACCTGATGGTAAGTGATGATACAGCCTAAGGTAGTAATGGTTTCTGGATGGATTGGATATGGATAAATTGTTGTCGCGATATAATGTTAGTGATGAACATACAACTATAGCACCAGTAGCGAAATAATGAATACAGGTGTAACAAAATTACACGATGATAAGCCGAAAGTGTAACGTGAAGTCTGCTATCAGCACAATTACACGAGTAGCGCGGTATCTAATCGGCCATTACGTGATTACGGCTCGTTACTTAGCGCCGGCCGGGACTCTACTGACTGAATGGAAGCTTTATTTTCTTAACCCAGGTCTAAAAAATCTAGCTAGAAAAGCCAGGTTTTTTTTTGTCCGCTACAAGTTAGCCCTTGACTGCGATCTCACCTGATGGTAAGTGATGATACAGCCTAAGGTAGTAATGGTTTCTGGATGGATTGGATATGGATAAATTGTTGTCGCGATATAATGTTAGTGATGAACATACAACTATAGCACCAGTAGCGAAATAATGAAAACAGGTGTAACAAAATTACACGATGATAAGCCGAAAGTGTAACGTGAAGTCTGCTATCAGCACAATTACACGAGTAGCGCGGTATCTAATCGGCCATTACGTGATTACGGCTCGTTACTTAGCGCCGGCCGGGACTCTACTGACTGAATGGAAGCTTTATTTTCTTAACACAGGTCTAAAAAATCTAGCTAGGATAGCCAGGCTTTTTTTTGTCCGCTACAAGTTAGCCCTTGACTGCGATCTCACCTGATGGTAAGTGATGATACAGCCTAAGGTTTCTGGATGGATTGGATATGGATAAATTGTTGTCGCGATATAATGTTAGTGATGAACATACAACTATAGCACCAGTAGCGATATAATGAATACAGGTGTAACAAAATTACACGATGATAAGCCGAAAGTGTAACGTGAAGTCTGCTATCAGCACAATTACACGAGTGGCGCGGTATCTAATCGGCCATTACGTGATTACGGCTCGTTACTTAGCGCCGGCCGGGACTCTACTGACTGAATGGAAGCTTTATTTTCTTAACCCAGGTCTAAAAAATCTAGCTAGAAAAGCCAGGTTTTTTTTTGTCCGCTACAAGTTAGCCCTTGACTGCGATCTCACCTGATGGTAAGTGATGATACAGCCTAAGGTAGTAATGGTTTCTGGATGGATTGGATATGGATAAATTGTTGTCGCGATATAATGTTAGTGATGAAGACACAACTATAGCACCAGTAGCGATATAATGAATACAGGTGTAACAAAATTACACGATGATAAGCCGAAAGTGTAACGTGAAGTCTGCTATCAGCACAATTACACGAGTGGCGCGGTATCTAATCGGCCATTACGTGATTACGGCTCGTTACTTAGCGCCGGCCGGGACTCTACTGACTTCAGCATTAACGGCGTAATGTGTGATAATGTTGGATAGAAGCTGGCGTTGCTCTATCGGAAATCCGTGATAACCGGGGAATGAGAAGCTTTATTTTCTTAACACAGCTCTAAAAAATCTAGCTAGGATAGCCAGTTCTTTATCTTACAACAGTTTATGTAAATTTTTTAGTAATAAGCACAATAATTGTTAGCTTCTAATTAGTTTAACATCAATCACCATGTAAGCCTTAATGATAGAAAAGAAACTATTTATTTATTTACTATAATCCGCTAAAACAGACATGCGATATGCACTAAATTGCTTAGGGCGTTAGTTAGCAAGTATGTGAGTAGACCGAACAAAAGAAAATTTTATAAATTATTAATTCTCAAATTGACCTGACACTTATCTATATAAATAAAGTTCAAAGTCCTGACTGACTGATTTATATTATATCAATGCACAGCCTAAGCGGCTGGTCTTATAAACATAACATTTAGAGGTAGTGTTCTTTGTGAAGATTAGGTATCCACTAAGAAAGGGTTTTTCGAAATTCTACCCCCAAAGGGTAAAATAAGGGTTGAAAGTTTGTATGAAAGTCCGTCATTTTTCAAGTTATATCCATGAAAAAACTTGGTATTTGAGCTACCGGTTAAAAATGAAGAAATACGTGTTTCGCCATTTTTTTAAATTCTACCATCAAAGGGTTGAAATAGGGGATGAAAGTTTGTATAAATGTCCTTTATTTTACAAGATATTTTTAAAGTTAAATCTACGAAACTTGGTATTTTGGCTTTCGGTAAAAAATAAAGATATGTGTCACAATTTTTAAAAATTCCAAAGGGGTTAAATAGGGGTTGAAAGTTTGTATGAAACGTTTTTCAACGGATTTTATACGGATTTCACAGTTTTGAAATTTCTATCCCCAAGGACGTCTAATAGAGGGTTCATTCATGTTTTGTATTATACTTGTATTATAAAATTACAAGTGCGAAAGTGATTGTTTATAAGTTTGTCCTGCAATCACGCCGCAACAGAGCGACGGATTGACGCGATTTTTTGCATGGGTATAGTTGAGTACGTGGAGAGTGACGTAGGCTTTGTCTATCTCGGAGTATCTCTGGGAATTAAAAACTTATGCCACGCGAACGAAGTCGCAGGCGTTGGCTAGTTTTCTATATAAAAGGAAAAGGTGACTGACGGACTGACTGATCTATCACCGCACAGCTCAAATTTCTGGATGGATTGGGCTGAAATGCGACATACAAATTAGTTTTTATGACGTAGGTATCCTAAGAAAGGATTTTTGAAAATTCAATCCCTAAAGGGGTAAAATAAGAGTTTGAAATTTGTATGAAAATCGACCTTAAGCGAATCTGCGGGCAAAAGCTAGTCTATTATAAAACGATAACACTCACCACTGTACCAAAGAGGTTGTCAGATTAAATCAGATAGCTTCAAAATATACTACCATCGCTCAAATCCGTATTGTTTTAATATTGTTGAGGTTCGTGTTTTAGAATTATAATCCTTATCTTAGGGAAGTCAAGGTACGTAACATAAAACTGTCATTTAGAAGTAATACTGCTTTAAGCAATGGTAGTAACCCCCAGGCAGTATTACCAACATACTATCATACTTTTACCTATTCTGTTGTATTACGTAACACGACTACGTACTATATAAAACTAAATATCTAAGCTACCTAATGGTATCAAATGTAGTCACTAACAAACTCATTTCAAACTTCCTCCAATGTAATTAATTAATTAGTTTAGAAAATGTAATAGTCCAAATGTGAAGACATAAATTAAAAAAAAAAATAGTGGCTGAATCTTCAGCCACGCAGAGAAGATCCGGCAGCTTTAATACAGAATCGCAAGATCTTAGGTAAGCTGCTGGCTCAAATCATTTTTTTTAATACAGAATGCTGAAATGCTGGCTCAAACCATTTTTATACATCATACCTACTACTGAGGACTATATACATAATGCCTTGTATAATGCTTATTTTAGGAGTATTATGTATTTAAAATATATTTTTTTTAATTGAAAATAATACAGTGGAACTTAATTCTAGCTAGCCTAATCTAATTACTGTATAAATCATGCCCACGTGGAATGGTGGCAAGAATGCTGGCTGCATTTCCGCGCTGGACAGCCAGGCTGATCCTTTGCGCAAAAAATGAGCCAGCCCTTCTGTCACCAGATGGGGCAATTAACCGCGGTGAAATATCTCGCTAAATTGGTAATTGTACTGTGAATTTTTGGAATAAATGAATTTATTATATGACTGCCTGAAAAAAGGAGTATATTGTTTTTAGGGTTCATGTATGTATGTATGTATGTATGTAAGTATGTGAGTTTGTATATTCCACCATAACTTCTATACGCCTGTACCGATTTTGATAAATGAGGTATCGTTAGAATCCCTAGCTTATTCCGGGTGACATAGGCTAGTAAATTAAAAAAAAAAATTGATGGGGTGACCATGATTCTGCATTAAAGACCAAAATTGAAAAAAATAAATCGAAAATAAGATTAACTACATAATCATCATCTAGAAAATGATGAGTAAATTCCAAAAATATATAACACTATAGTTCAATATCCAGTGATTCACAAAAAAATATCATTTAATAAAAAATGTGAATAAGATTCCAAAGGCTATTATGCAAATTGCTTCTTATGGAGGTAAACTCCAAAAATAATATGGCAGGGCAGTGGTATTTTTTAATTCGTTAGATTATTGTTATTATTATACCTTTACTTATTCTGTGGTATTACATAACACAAACGTTGACGCATCATGTAATAGGTATTAGATTATGATTGATATCGGCCATGGAGCTTTATTAGTCCACTAATATTAGTCGAGGACTACTAACCAATGTTGAGGGGTTGGTCAAAACAGTTGATGGCTTTGTGCCAACAAACAGGCATAAAGCTGAGTTTGATTGCTATTGATACATTTAAGATTATAATATTTTATAGTGTGTGCTATAACGTATCTAATTTATCTTATTGCTAACCGTCTGATTATTTTATTAGACTTTTTTATTATTTGCATCGACGTCCCATCTAATACACTTCTAATTTTAGATATAACAGGTATTTTGCCAGAATTTCTGCAGTCTTAAGTCTTGTGTGAATTTTGTTCTTTTTTTCATACGAAGATTTGAAAATACTCGAAGTTTATTTGAACTTTTTAAATCATCACTTTTTGCAACTATTAAAACGTAATTAGGTCAATAGTAGGTATAAAGTTATGTATCACTACATAGTATAAAACAAAGTCGCTTCCCGCTCTCTGTCCCTATGTATGTTTAGATCTTTAAAACTACGTCATGGATTTTGATGCGGTGTTTTTAATAGATAGAGCGATTCAAGTGGAAGGTTTATATGTATAAAACATGCACAATATAGTAGAGAAACACTGATATTTTAGAGGTTTCTAATGTGATGTCGTAAATAATCACATTTTTTTTCGCTTACATTGCAAACGCTGGATGAACCCTACGAGATAGATCAAATTAATGTAATAGAGTGTTGTACACCTTGAAAAGGTCTAAAAAAATCCGTGATAGTATATGTATATCTCTTAGGGATAACCCACAATAACCATTTTTTTATCCTTTAGTTTTTACGAGAAATAATGGCTTATTTACGAAGCGATTTTAAGCAATACAGCTTTAATCCTTATCCAATTACATACAATAATCCTTAAATACATTGTGCATTTAATATAGATCAATATGGAACTTTACAGGACGTAATTTAAATGAATATTTTCGAAGATATTAAAGATTTAAAATGTAGGGACATAGCTGTTGCGATAAATATATTCGGTACTATATTTAGTACCAGCATTGTACCCGTGCGAAGCCGGGCCGAGTCGCTAGTAGAATATAAATGATTTATTAAAAAGCTCACAAGTAGGGCCTTTTCATATTAGGACTTTTAAATTTCCATATGATAATATTAAACTTAGTACTGTTAGCATTATTACTGTTTGTCATTATATCTCATGAAACAGGAAGTATAATATCAGTCAATTTGACTCGTTTCATGTCATTCGCTTTTATCTGGCTATACCGACGCCATATTGAAAATAGTTAGTATAAATACGAGTGTTTTGACGATGGTAATTCAGTCTCCCGCAGGCAGACTCAGGGATAATTGAATACTTTTATGTTTAGATCGCAATTTGGTTCAGAGCTTAACGATAGCAATCGTGGCCAGAACAAATGTATATTGTTTTTAAGTTTAGCCAACTTTTATCTTATTACATTAAATCTCTCGTGGAACCGCTACACGTTGTGACCATTCGCTCGTGCAAGTTCCAAATGAGAGTACAAACATATTAAAAGTGTTTATTAATACATACTTCTGGATTGTCCCTTACAGTACTATATCTTATCAAATTGGTCACAATGTTAAATTTATTTCTCAGTTTCACAAGACCCTTTTGTATAGGAACACTGTTTTATTGGGCAAAGGACCTTCAACTGTACGTCAATAGCTCAAACAGAGCCGTTGAAAGGCAGTGCAACTCAATAAATGCAAAGCAGGGAGCATACTACGATCGCTTCAATCCGTATTGTTTTAATATTGTTGTCATTCGTGTTTTGTATTATAAAATTATAAATGCGAGAGTGTTTTTTTGGTTTTTCCTTTAATCATGCCGCAACAGAGCAACGGTACATGCGATTTTGTGCATGGGTATAGTTGAAAACCTGGAGAGAGACGTAGGATTCTTTCCTAAACCACAGGGTATCCTACATTAGGCTACAGAGACCGACCATACAATGCATTGTGGTCCTATGTCTTACTTTTGTACATTTTGTGTGAAATTATTTACTTATTTTATCCCGGAAAATTAATAAAAGTCACGGGCATCAGCTAGTGATACACAAGTATGTCCTTCACAAAACCTTAGTCAGTAAATAAAGAAACAATTTTTTTTTAAATGTAATAAGATACTTATTACGTTAAGCTTTGGTAGGTATATTACGAGGCTTTTGCCTTTATGAGAATGATGAGGATATCCTGAAGTCTACGATTTTCAGCAGTGAAACTAAATACCTGCCCACGGGCGTGTTGAAATGGATCGTTTTTCCGCTTTGATGTAATATTTGAAATTCTTATCGGGGAAAACAAACCATTTATTTGGCCAATATCTGTGAAAATTCGTGTAAATTTCGGTGTTAATAGTATGAAGCTATTGAGATTGATAGGTAACGTTTAGTTTTGATGCTTATAAATGAGGTCTAAATGTCAGGTCATGTCAGGTTTGTTGGTTTTTCGAGGAACAATTACTATTGCTTCTATCTTCAGCGGAAGCTTGTGGCTGTAGTTTTCTATTCATTCGTTAAGTACCTATACGTACCGTACGTACGTACGTATGATCCGTATACTAAGTTTAACCAACATAGCATACATTTCAATGCAATTGAGACTGAGGTTAAGACAGTACTTTCTTTTTAACTACTACAAGTTAGCCCTTGACTGCGATTTCACCTGATGGTACGTGAAGATGCAGTCTAAGATGGTGGCGGGCTAATCTGTTAGGGGCATGGCAGTTATATTAAACCCATTCCCTTATTAGGTTTCTACAAGCCATCGTACCGGAACGCTAAATCGCTTGGCGGCACGTCTTTGCCGGTAGGGTGGTAACTAGCCACGGACAAAGCAGGGAAAATTCAGAAATTATAAAAGTCCAAACCCTGCCGGGGATCGAACCCGGACTTCGCACGTTGGCTAATCCTCATTAAACGCTATCGAGGCTGCACATTAACATTTCGAGTATGTCCCTGGCTGTATGTAAATGTTCTTTGAGTCGGACAGTGCTTAATACTTTATATTCCGGGATTAAAACGGCATATGGCGGCTCGCCAAGTTGCTCCAAAGGCTAAGTTAAGCCAATGAATGCCTTATGTCTCACTATTTGGCACTAGCCTATTGGGTAGGCTTTTAGGCTTCTATTTAGGACTTAATATTAATAATGGACTTATGAATTCCAATGGGTTTATTTCTTGAATATATTTTTATGTGTATGTGACTGTTGGTAAACCTTTTAATGTTTCATGCATTAATTTGTTACAATTGCATTGTAATTTCATAAAGGTTTGCAATTCTTGTTTCATGTACTCTATAGCCTATGTCCTTCCCCGGGTTACAAACTGTCCCTATACCATATTTCACCAAAATTGGTTGAACACACGGACCGTGGAAGCGTAGCAGACACTTTCGCATTTATAATATTAGTATGGATATGAATTTGTTAACAGAAGAACTCAATGAGTGTTTTTGTCTTGACCTAGGTTCTAGACCAACGCAACAGTACTCTCTATGTAAATAGATCTCGAAGAGATGTACGACCGCAGCCAGACAGATGTAGATATGATGCTCGTTTGCATACTATGAAGTGTTTCACCACAAACCAACAGGCGCCTGTATAATTGATGGAGTAAACCGACAATATCCTAGTTGAATTTAAACTGCCCTTATGTCTGTCAGTGTTTCTTTGTTTTTGTTGCCACGAAGATGTTTATTTCACAAATAAATCAAAACCTAAACTGCTTACTTCCATAAAAATTCTATGAGTTATTACTATACTATCCAGACTCATAAATCACGATTAAAAATCTCTGATATAGAATCACTAATCCCTTATAGTGCGAACGTTTCTATAAAATGTAAAGCGAATAGCAATTTATCATTATAAGAATTATTTGTATACAATAGAATGTAAGAAATATTTGCCATAAACTAAATGCTTAAAAGCTAAGATTTTATAAAAGTTATACAGGGAAATTTGCGGGTAAGTTCATAGTTACTTAATCTTTTCGGTATGGAGTATTTCTTTTTAGTGAAAACTGAGAGTTTTGTATGGCCCCACCATATAAAACTAAAGGCAAAACAAAAACTAATTTGTTTAAGTTTTTTATACTCGGACTCCATTTATTTTTAAAGTATATAGGTACTTACACATAAAATTTTAAACTAAACTGACTGACGTACCAACTTACTAGAGAGTATGTGGGTAGTTTTTTTACAAGGAACCGGCTAGTAAAAGATTTTTAAAAATTATACCCGTAGTAATACCTTGGCCAGCTAGTCGATACTAATATTATAAATGCGGAAGTTCGGATGGATGGATGATTGTTCTCAATAACGCCAGAATGGCTGAACGGATCTGGGCGAAATTTGGCATAGAGATTATAGCCCTGGAATAGCACATAGGCTACTTTTTATCCCGGATAATTAAGGAGTTCTCGCGAGAAACAAAAAACCTCAATCCACGGACGAATTCGCGGGCATCAGCTAAAACAGTATCACATATAACAGCACTGTTGTTTTGATTGCTGCCTAAGTGTGTCACATTCTAGTCATGGCTCGTTCGTCTGGACAGACAGACGGATATCCATTAGTCTCCTCTCAGGCGTGAAGTCTCGCAATAAACCGGCTCAGAGTTACCGCCGGGGGTTATCTTACCCCGCCTCTCCCGGGATACAGACGTTGTTACTAGTACGTAAAAACATATTTAAGATGTTGCATTCAAGAAGACTTGATAGCCTAGCTCTAAACCTGTCTCGTTTTGAGAGGAAATCATGAGAGCATGTCTAATGTCATAAAAAAGTTACAATTTGAACTCTATGCACCTGATAGGGACGAAGAATGCTCAAACAAATCAGACTTCTAGTATGGAAATTTGTATGAAATACATAGTTGGGACGTCATTGAATTACAACGCACTTTCTACTTTAAATAATGGTTATCAAACTTAAAACTAACCGAATTTTAGGTATTTTGAAAGACCCTCTATTTAATAATTAGTAAGAAATACTTAATTTATTTTGGACATGCATCATCCCTATTACGCTTGATCAAAACTGAAGACATGAAACAGGGTGTGAATAATAACCAAATAACAATAGCGTCACAATAACTGAATAAGCACACAGCCCAGATATCAAATCCATAGAACCCCATCCAATATCTCCAACAAGTACATAGTAGATGGTGGATATTTTTAGTAATAATCGGGAATTATCCTTAAGTGTAACTTATTGGTGTACTGAAGGATAAGTTGCGATTGTTGTATCATTTCCACAATTTAAATTAAATCTCTTGTAAAGCCTCTGCGGACCTATGTCCCCGTGCAAGCTAAAGTTCCAGGCTTTGTACCGCGGGAGTACACATTGAATATTAATAACGTAACTCCGTAAGGTAAAAAAAACAACTGTCACGAATTCTCGTAAAGTCATATATATTCTATGACTAAATACAATCTAAGACCGATTGGCTAACTATAGATCTTTAATTTAAAGTTCATAACACTACACATGGGCATAGACCGGGCATATTATTGGGTGGTAGCGAACAACTACGCTACCCACAATGTAACTTATCGAAATCCTGAAATATAACACTAACACATGTGTTAGAGATTACTTTTAAAATCCATAGGATAATAAATATGAAGTAAATAATAAATTGGAACGATACAACAAATGGATTCACGGCATTTCAGCTCTCATCTCGCACACACTTTACTTTCTAACATCACGTCCGAACTAACTTTCAATCCCGACTCAACTCCCTGCCTCGTCCATCTTAATTTTCGCCCCACCACTAATGACGCCATCTTGTAAAAGCTACCCGCGTTCGGTCGCCATTGGTCCAATTATGCATGTCTACCAACTCTCGATACAATAATAACGCAATACCAACATTAAATCAGTATTGCCATTCTATAAATAATAAATTAAGTTTTGCCAGTCTTAACTGTTGTACTTTTAAAACTTTATTAAAACAGCATTACTTTTAAAAGTAGAAGTAAAGATTGTGTGTAACAGGCACCGCAAAATTTTGATGTTAATGTAAAATTGATAGCATGTTAAAATTAACCGCATATTTTGAACTGGCTACACAGATCCTATAGATTCGTACGCACCGCTCTCTTTTCATTACTCTGTTAATTTTTACAAGTAAAAAGTTAAGAAGACGAACGTCTAAAAGAGACTTTTAGGTTTACGGTCAGTTACTTTAAGATGCTGCCGTGAAAACAGTAGAAATGTACATACAAATGAGGAATTGGATGAAATAGTTAATATTATAAAGTACCTACTGAGAAAGAGACGTGTCAATAGCAGGCGGCTGGCCTAGTACAGAGTAGTATGCCCTATTCTGTGCTAGTACTTTCTACAGTTGCATATAACATCCAAATGTTTTAGTGCTATAAACTGCGTCATCTTAAAGATGCGATTCTCTAGTGCGGATCTTCTAGTATGTTCCATAATCATGTGCGAACAGCATAAGACCGTTTTAAATAGTCGAACAAAAAATTGGGCCCCGAGGTGTTACGACGCAATATCAAAAGGTATTTGCTACCCAGAATTATTATCGTTAACATCAAGTAGCTATAAAATTAAATTAGGTGACTTAGGGAAACGTGCGGCTTTTGATTTTCAGCTTTTTATGTTCACAATGTTATATTAAATTTCATAGCTCGTGGCGAGGTTTGTTATATAAAAGAATTATCCATTACTTTGATGTCGAAGTAATTCAATATTTTGATAAAGTTTGACGTGAGACCCGCAGGCGAGATACCTTGTTCATTCAAACATGATACCTGAAACTGATACCTGTTTGGAATAACAAAAGAAACTTATACGTGATTTTATGATCAAACCTAATGGCCATGATGCAAATTTTGTTTAAACAAAAATACGCTACAAATTATGCTAATTAAGTATCAGTTTAATACAGTAATGTATTTTCTCATAAATCGAACAGCTAATCGTAATAATTCTAAATGGCTATTGCTAAAAGCACTGCTAGTTAATATTTCCTGCCTTAAAGTTAATTTGTTGAGTACAAAACAGTTTGAAAATTGACAAAACTTTCGCTCTTCAAAAACCTAATTCCAACAATACTAACGCGTTTAAACTTTGTTAAAATAACCAGCACCTCAAAATATCATGCAACCATGAAACACTTGAAAGGCGAGAAACCTCAAACATTTTTATCGACAGTTTTGTAATTTGTGTCGAAAGCATTGGATTTTTATAAAACGCGACTGTCCATTGTTATAGGTATGTAAGTAAGTTACCGCTAGAATACGGAAATCGGAATAAGTATATTAATGTAATCCGTAATATACCGGGGTTAGATCCAATAGATAGAGGAATTGTCATTCGTAGCCCGTGTTTGTAGCAGACTCTACCAGTAACATAATGTAGTAGATATCTGCTATATATCTAGCTATTCTGCTACATAACGTTTAAAAAACTTGATCGCCGATCTGCTACACTCTAAAATTGCAAATCGGCGATCAAGTTTTTTAAATTTGTTGCTATTTTTAAAGTGTTGATATCAGGGTGTCTATCCGCTGAAGCGGAATGGAGCGGAGCGGAGATGTGCCAAGCAGACTACTCCGATTGCTGAAAAAATATTATATTATATTACCGCGTGACCTGTCAGGAATCTGCTTAACATATCTTCAATTTGCTCACCGCTTCAGTGAGTCCACTGCCCTCAGAAGACACGGGACCTTACAATGGACCGTCTGACAAGCCCGCTTGCAATTGGGTGAACAGGTTTCATTTTTTCCTGAATCCCAAATGGCGATATAATCTTGCGAAGTATCTATATCTCCTCGTTTAAACTAGAGGTGGTTAATAAAGCACGTAGCACCAAAACATAGCATGCTTTTTTCCATAGCACGGATAGCATACTATCCGAGGAGCCTCTATGTTGCTACGGTGCTATGTAGTTCGTTTCGTAGCACTAGTAGCACCGCCTGCCGGTAGCGCGTTGGCTGACCGTTAGTCTCGCGTTTCGCGTTGCTGTGAGCGTACGTCATATACTTTCATGCATGCTATAGCATAGCATATTTAAAAGCATGCTAAAGATTTATAGTTTATAGCCTGTAGCGTGATATGGTTTTAGACCAACTTTTGAACAACTATAAATAAAACGTACGCTCGTTACGCTGCAGGTAACCTAGGGAACCTGCAGCCTATTTGACGACCTCCGTGGCGCAGTGTTGAGCGCTGTTGCCTTAACGTGCGGAGGTCCCGGGTTCGATCCCCGGCAGGGTTTGGAAATTTATAATTTCTGAATTTTCCCTGGTCTGGCCCGGTGGGAGGCTTCGGCCGTGGCTAGTTACCACCCTACCGGTAAAAGACGTGCCGCCAAGCGATTTAGCGTTCCGGTACGATGCTGTGTAGAAACCGAATAGGGGTATGGGTTAAATATAACTGCCATGCCCCTAACAGGTTAGCCCGCTACCATCTTAGACTGCATCTTCACTTACCATCAGGTGAGATCGCAGTCAAGGGCTAACTTGTAGTGGATAAAAAAAAAAAAGCCTGACTTTTTAATCCGAGGACCAAAACACATAATCATCGGAGAGAGGATTTTTTAGGTAATTTTCAGGTTAATCTGAATAAGTGAATAAGTGACCGATAACTGATAAGTGACCTGATTTTTAACTGATTTACGCACATTAGCGGTAGCATGTTTACGGCCCACCTCTTCAAACCTTGTTTGTATTTATAAACATTATTATTTCGGTTGCTTTGTTCTCGTTAATGAAAATATTCTTTTGTGACATTGTTTTTTGAGGAAATAAGTTTAACGAATCCAATTTGCGTGACCTGTTTTATGGAAATTTTTCGTGTTAGCCAGGGTTGACAAACTTGACATGCCCGTCATAATCATTGTCGTCGGCGTTTCAACAGATATCCAATAGATATAGGTATTTTATCTATACTCATCCATACTAATATTATAAATGCGATAGTTTGGATGAATGGATGGATGAATGTTTGTTAATCAATCACGCAAGAACGGCTGAACGAATCTGGATCAAATTTGGCACAGAGTTAGATTGTAATCTGGAATAACACACAGGCTACTTTTTATCCCGGAAAATTAAAGAGTTCCTGCGTGAATCGAAAAGCCTTCAGAAAAAAGTATTTAGTTAGAAGTTTACGTGCATTTTTATGAGTGTAAATAGTGAGATAGATGTACAGTGTCATTTTGTCTTATGTAATAAACTGGTTTAACTTACCAGCCACAAAACACGAAGGAAATGGGCATCAAATTCACGCAAATGGCTAAATTATCACATAGTAAGTTTTCTAGTAAGCAAGTATTTTTGTAAGCTTGTTTTGAATATAAATTGAAAATTGAATTCAAATTAACTATCCGCCATAAGACACAATCACAGCGAATTTGTAATTGAGTGTATAGTAATAATAATAATAGTAATATTGCATTATTCTATCATTTTCCAGAAACTGTAGTATCTTAAATAAAATTATCAACCCTAGCGGCCGACACGAAATCGGCACAGACAAAACATTATTACCATTAATTTGATTGAACTGTTTATTCAACGCGTGAATGCTGGTCGGGAATCCGCCTTTTTGTTATGTACATATTCTACTAGAATGATAATATCTGCCTGTAAGAATTAAGATAAGTAGCTTGAATCTTACCTGAGTTCTGAATATCAATAATAATAATGTCCTCCCAACCGGATTTCGGCCACGACGGCCTATCTCTAATGCATTCTATTCTACTGAAGAATTTATGCAATTAAAAAACAAAAAATTACTGATTAAATTGTAATAAATTCTAACTTTAATTATTTTTAATTTAACTATTGACATAGAATTAAGCATAGATTCGGTATATTTGACACTTTAACATTGACATTTTAATTGATGAAGCATTATATACTTACTTATTAATTTATTATTATTATGACATTATAGCCATTCATTATATTGTAGCTTATACTTATTGTAAGATTAGGTAATTTGAATGTCACTTGGTCTGCAAAATCTGACGTTAGTTGTAATTAATTATTCAAGACATTATTTATTTATTCAATGTAATGCCTATGAAGTGTTATCCTAATACTAGAACATACTTGTACTATGCTATTTAAATATCTAACTACAAAAAAATTGTACGTCAGGGTTGCCTGACTGGATATGCTGCAACTTTTCATACTGTAACCATCATTGTAACACATATTCAGACAAATAAAATTATTCTATTCTATTCTCTAGAGAGATAATACTGCGCGGAAGATGCACGACTAATGTGGGCATACACAGGTGCACTTTCTGTTCCTTTACTCTCAGAGTCTGGTGGGACGTAAAATCCGACACGGTCGGAGAAAGATCAGGTGTAGGAGTCAGGACTCTGCGAGGCACGGGGGTATACACCGCCAACTGCTTAACTCCGAGCCAGTACTGAGAATTTCTTGTCAGAAAAACCCCAATACTTGTTATGGCCGGACTCGGGACTCGAACCCGGGGCCTTGTCGACAGTCGAACATGCTAACCACTAGACCCGTAGAACTACTGGCTCGTTAGGCAGTAAATTTTGAATATTATGTGGACGTAACAAGGTTGTAACGATGACTAGACACCTTCGTCAAGTTCAATATTATTATCTCATTGAATCTAATTACTAGGAATCAATACATTGAAGCTTCCATTAATTACCAATTAAAAGCTTTTATGCAACGTTAATAGCACTATAAAAGCGCTATAAACAGCGTTCTCATTTTCCTGGAAACAATAAAAAGGAAATAGCCTGAATAGCCTGTCTCTATAAAAACAATAATATGACCTATTTTAAGTTCAAGCTCTTAATTATGTCACTGGGCTTGATTTGAACTTGATTGCTCTTTAATTGAAGATTTTTTCTATAAATAATTTTTCATCGACATTAGGGTTATTAAATAAGTCAAAATTACTATAAATAAATATATTAATATTTATTTTTCCACCATTGCGAGCTATTTTTTACTCATGTAAATTCTATCTGTGAAAACTTGTAATTGGTGTTATACTTATTCTTTATTTATGTATCCATTTCTGTTGTAACTGTTAGTTTTCTGTACTAAATAAAATGAAAATCTTTCTGTTTCTCAAAATAACACAAAAAGATTAATTAAATTATCCATACTTCCTACTAATATTTAAAATGCGAAAGTGTGTCTGTCTAGCTGCTACGCTTTCATGGGCCATCGTTTCAACCGATTTGAAAACTATCGTTTAATCTAGATATTTTCTTCTAAATTAAATCGTACGAAGTCTATGATTTTCACATGTCCTAGAAACGGTCTGTAGGTAAACGCTGTCGACTGAAAATAAGTTATAGCCTTCAATAGGTCGCAACCGAACTAAGTGCTTGTTCACGTTAACTCGCGGGTGCGATGGCGAGCGGTTACGTAATATCGAACATTCTTATACGACTGCCTGAAAAAAGGAGTATATTGTTTTCAGGGTTCATGTATGTATATGTAAATGTCTTCGTGACATCCTAAACATCAAGTGGTCTGACCGCAATAAGAGCACAGACGTGCTGCGGCGGGCAAAAGTCAGTGGCATTGAGGCATACCTTATGCGGCGACAATTGCGTTGGTACGGACATGTTGTGAGAATGCCCAACGAAAGACTAGCCAAGCGCATCTTTTATTATTTTAATTTTAAACTGAAGGACGGAAAGCGGAAACAAGGCGGTCAGTTCCTTAGATACAAAGATGTGCAAAAGAGGCATATGACTAGGTGCAAGATCGACTTCTTTCGTTGGGAAAGTCTGGCTGAAACTTGGTTCAGCAGAATATCACTGAATTCGAGAGTAAAAGGAGGCTAGATCTGGACATTTACCGTGAACAACTTAAAAGTAGACCACCCTCCAATATTACTTACAATTATGTTGATGGTACCCTCTCATGTCCTCACTGCGCGCATTTATTCCATGCTAAAATAGGGTACATAAGTCACATCAGGGCACTTGAACGAAGCCCTTATTCAAATACAAATAGTTAACAGAGATTCAGTCGCTGTTGCCGAACTCGGCAAAGGAATCATCATCATCATCATCATCATGTATGTATATAAAGGCACGCGGGTACCCTCATCATCAGTGGCCGATTCCATACTATATACTGTGGGGTAGGCGGGCGAGGAGAATTGATTAAAACTTGCGTAGAATCACAGGAATATAATTTGAGTTACAATTACGTTATGATTAATCTCCAATTAGCACTCCAGCATTATTCGCGGTGTAGGGATGACAACATTGGAAATACCTTTGAGTCGGACTGAGGTGTATGCAAATTCCTTTACAGTAAAGACTGTTAAGCTATGGAATGCATTGCCAAGTGACATTAGACAATCAAAATCTTTGAGTATTTTTAAGGATCGTTTGAAGGAATTTTATCTTGCTAATAATATGCTGTAAATTATTTATGTATTTGTTTACTTTTTGATGTGTAGGTCTAGAATATTTATATATACACTATTCGTGTAATTGTTTATCTATTATTAGAATGTATAGTTTATGTAGTATATTGTATGTATTGTTGTTGCACTATCCCGCTTCGTTGCATTTGTTTCCTTATTTAAAGGTTGTCTGGAGGAGATCACTTTTAGTGATAAGACCGCCTTTGCGCACTTAGTTATGTTTGCTTTTTCACTGTTTTTGTTTCTTTTTTTTAATGTTTTGTGTGGCAATAAAGTATTTATCTATCTATCTATCTATCCACCGAACACGTAGCTTGAATCACGCGATGCAATGGATTTGTTTCCAATTTGTTCATGCGTCAGTCACACTAGCGCTCGGAGTTGTGCCAGAGTGACAAGGAGCGTCCACCAGCTGTCAAACGCCACAGACCAAAGACAAATGTCGGATGCGGTCCTCGCCACTCTAAAAATATCGACGCGCCGTCTTATATATGAATGTACGTGAGTTTGTATATTCCACCATAACTTGTATACGCCTGAACCGATTCTGATAAATGAGGTATCGTTAGAATCCTTAGCTTATTTCGGGTGACATAGGGTAGTGAAATTCTTAAAAAAATTGATGGGATGACCATAGTCCCGCATTAAAGACTAAATAATAATCGAAAATAAGATTAATTATATAATGATCATCTAGAAAATGATGAGTACATTCCAAAAACATATAAACACGATAGTTCAATATTCAGTGATTCACAAAAAATTTCATTTTATAAAAATGTGAATAAGATTTTAATTTAACTGCATTAATATAATGTTCCGTTCCATTGTTTTAATGTTCCGTTTGCCGTGGAGACCCTTGGGCCGTGGAGTCTTAGTGCCAAAAATTTTTTGCGAGATATTTCACCGCGGTTAATTGCCTCATCGTGACAGAAGGGCTGGCTCATTTTTCGCGCAAAGGATCAGCCTGGCTGTCCAGCGCGGAAATGCAGCCAGCATTCTTGCCATGGGCATGATTTATATAGTAATTAGGTTAGGCTAGCTAGCATTAAGCTCTATTGTATTATTTTCAATAAAAAAAAGAAGATTAATATAGAATTTTAACGTTTTTTGGCAGGGCAGCCGTGTTTTTAAATTTTTTTCATTATGACTTGTGAGTGAACTGTCACTTATCAAATCTGTGTAGACATAGACTGTGTCGCCACAGTTGTTTTGTGTGTTCAATGTGAACACAAACTCGCTAAATCGCTCGCGAACCGTCCGTGTACAAGCACTAAGCCTATATTGCAGCATCGCCGGTCGCCAGCCTCATAACCTGTATCTTTGTTTAAAAAGGTGTTTTGACTCTATGATTAGTCATTCCAGAGTAAAACAACAAGAACCAAAGATTCTGTTCCATTTGTCTATTTCAAGAACAGAAACCAAAAATAAAAAATAAAGGGTATCACCTTACATTTCGTGTTTCACTCGCACGCTACCCATAAATTCATGTCATAGATTAGGGTCTCCAAAAAATTCATACTCAGTCCTTGTCTATCCTATTCGCATAAACAAAAATTTCAAAGGAATCGAGTTAGTAAATATTTTGAAATTAATTCCCAAACATATCGTTATCGCGGCCATATGTTTTCCTCGAGTGCTATTTGGCAGAACGCGTCACTGCCTCGACACACATCGATAACGACTAACTGACTGTAGCCACAGGTTCTCGCACATTACACAGGTAGTCTAGAGGCAACTGGGCGGCGTTGTATGGGGACCCCCGCATTAAATCCTCAGTCGATGAAACTTGGCTGGGTTTTAGTATTCGATAATACGAAACTTACACAAAAATATCCAACAAAAAACCATCTGGAAGCTAAAACTTTTTTTTTCTTTTATTGAAAATAATACAATAGAACTTAATGCTAGCTAGCCTAACCTAATTACTATATAAATCATGCCCACGTGGAAGAATGCGGGCTGCATTTCCGCGCTGGACAGCCAGGCTGATCCTTTGAGCCAGCCCTTCTGTCACCAGATGAGGCAAGATAGTTACATGTCACAGAGAGTTACATATTTGTTCCGTTTGCCGTGGAGACCCTTGGGCCGTGGGGTCTTAGTGGCAAAAATTTTTTGCGAGATATTTCACCGCGGTTAATTGCCTCATCTGGTGACAGAAGGCCTAAAACTCAATATTTATTACTGAATATTGTCTCTATAATTTTTTTTTTTAAATAATAGTAGGTAGTATATTTACACTCAAAACCGAAATATCAAACGAAATAATCATGCAGAACATCGATATTTAAACCGATTTTATTATCAAATCTAAACTACGTTTACGCGAAAATGTACTTTCCTGCTTTAATAATTCGGTATGGCATTAAAAACCTTACTTCACGTGTGGTTTTTTATTGGATATTTATAATATACGTTTAACTTATGATAATTTTTCATACTGTAAAGTTTCGTCGCCTGAGGAATTATTGTTGGGGTCAACTAGGTTTATTGCCTAGACTAAGACTTAAATCACAGTAAAGCATGTGAGCTCTGTAACGTTAAATTTTCAACATTTAATTGAAAGTAGGGTACCAGCCCACGCACACTTATGGGTATCTCCATTTTTGTTAATAAAAATTCTACCGTAAAAATTCTACTAATATAAAGCTAACATATCCAAACTTAACTGTGGACTGAGTCGAGTGTGTGTATAATGTACGAAGACCTATATCGACGAACGAGTGCATCGTATAAAGATCATTATTACGTTCAATAACTATAAACTATGATTATATATCTGTGGTCAATGGGTCATTGCAACTGCTGAGAAGCAATATCTTTATAGCTCCATTAAAATAATTTAAAACAAACTAAGGCCGCGACTTGTTCCGAGCGGATTATACTCAATACTCAATACTCAATATCATTTATTCAATATAGGTAGGTACACTTATTGACGTTAAAAATCACTTACCTATAAAACATGATGGTGATAATTGGTTACGTTATCTTAAAACTAAAGCTACGAGCTATTTAGGTATTAAATATTCTATGGGGTCTTTAATTGCCCTGGATAAAGAGTACTCTTTGTCCTTTCATGATCTGAGCCTTGGTCAAATGTAAAGTTATTTAATTATGTTACGTAACCAGTGTCAACGCAACATCTGGGACTCTACCACAGCGGCTGAACCGTGAAAAGGTGGCATACGGTCAGACAGACACACACTCATGTATCTGCAGCACAGTAAAGACTAAGATACGTCATTGGACAATTTCTTAGCACATAATTATAAGCTAAGGTTAAAGAAAAATTACTTATTGGTCAAATAGTCTGGCTAGATTGTAATTATATTGAGCACTCCTGTTAAATGGTACTCAATAACAAAAAAAAACGTTGCAGTACTAATGCCGGAGAGAAGGTACTAGAGGCTGGCCGCAATCATCTTCGTAGAGGGGATTAAACTGTATATTTATGTAATACTTTAACTTACTGCATTCAACCGTATTTAAGTATAATTTAATATAATAAACATCTAATTTCATAGTTTGCAGTTTCACGAGTTAGATATATAATCTAACGGTGACATATATAAGTACAGATCTAATTTTAAAACTGCAGTTTATCATAGAAGTATAAGTATTGAACAAGTTTGTTATGCAGTAGTATATTACCATATATGAATGTGCATCATTAGCTATTTTTTTTTATCCACTACAAGTTGGCCCTTGACTGCGATCTCACCTAATGGCTGATGGTAAGTTATGATGCAGTCTAAGATGTTAGCGGGCTAACCTGTTAGGGGTATGGCAGTTATATTAAACACATACCCCAATTCGGTTTCTACACGGCATCGTACCGGAACACTAAATCACTTGGCGGCACGACACTAGCCACGGCCGCGAAGCGTCCCACCAGGACAGACCAGGGAAAATTCAGAAATTATAAATCTCCAAACCCTGCCGGGGATCGCCCCCGGGACCTCCGCACGTTAAGACAACAGCGCTACACACTGCGCCACGGAGGGCGTCAAAGGTATTAATTGAATAATCGATCACGAGTGGTTCATTAGTGCCGCCGCCGGCACTCAGAGGGGAGCGCAGTAGTTCATTGATCACACTACTTGCATAAGGTACTAAGGTACTATCGCACTGGCGGTCTGTGAACATTCCGGCTTCCAACTCGTTTCGAGCATCTTGCGAAACGCTTTTTATACGACTGCCTGAAAAAAGGAGTATATTGTTTTCAGGTTTCATGAGTTTTAATTCGATTGATCGTATGAGCATTCGATGACATTAGCGTCAAGTAAAATGAACTTAAATGTATGAATATAGAGCTCAATTTCATGTGTGCATTCATATACGTTTACGTATATGATACGTTTCCAAATTTAAATCTGTTGTAATGAATTTGTGACTTTAAATCAAGCGCTATTGGGTCCATTTTACTGTGACGCTAATGTCATCGAATTCTTATACGATCAATCGAATTAAAACACAGTAAGGGTACATGTATGTATGTATCATGTGTGCTCTCAAGAGCCGGCAACGCATTGGCCGTTGTTCTAGTGATACAAATGATCCCATGATCATTTGCCTTAATCAGCGTTCGGCGTTCATCATTCAACACCAGCCCCCCGATTATCTAAGGAAATCGTATTCGTAATCATATGTCAAACGTATGTTTCGACCTGTTTAAGAAGATCATAGATGCCTGCACGTCAAAAAGCATGTGTGAACTCCTTAAATAGCTCGAGTTGCACGTTATGAACTGTCAAAAGATTAAGATTGGCTTACATAATTGGGCCTCAGGTGACCCGCCTGCTCGTTATATATAAAAAACTAGCTAATGCCTGCGACTTTGTCTGCGTGGATCGAGGTTTGAGGTTTAATAATAAATGATTTATTTATTTCATGTAGGTCGACTTGTGTCACTTATGAAACGTTAGACTCTACCACCGGTTCGGAAAACTGATTCTACTGTGAAGAGCCGGCAAGATATAGGCGATTGTGCTGCTTATAAGCAACGTTGGCCGGAGTAGCGGGTTTCCTCTAGTTGTCTATTAACTTAAAGGTCCAATTTTGTCATTTTCGTTTAATCCATTTCCACAATCGGTTCAAGCCCCTGCCTCTAGAGTACAACACAGTAGTTTTTTTTTACTTTTTACTAGCGCATGAGAGTTTTTTTGGGTTCCCGCGGGAACTCCTTAATTTTCCGGGATAAAAAGCGTATGTGTTATTCCAGACTATAATCAATCTCTGTGCCAAATTTCAGCCAGATCCGTTCAGCCATTGGGGCGTGATTGAGTAACAAACATTCATACATCCACACATCCAGACATCCATACATCCATACATCCATCCAAACTTTCGCATTTATGATATTAGTATTAGTATAGATATGTATAAAAAAACACGCACATTTACGCTGAAAATAAATCGCCTCGCTGTGAACACGTTCCCTTTCAGAAGTGCTATCAGTATCGATTTGTACGGAGCGTTGCACTTTATTGCATTCCATTTCTCAGTATTGTATACCTAGTTAAGTACAAAGCTAAGTATAATTAGTATGGAAACTAATTATTAGTAGTATCCCTGCGTGATCAAATCAAAAATGAGGTGACCCTTTCAGAAGTGCTATCAGTATCGATTTGTACGGAGCGTTGCACTTTATTGCATTCCATTTCTCAGTATTGTATACCTAGTTCAAAGATAAGTATAATTAGTATGGAAACTAATTATTAGTAGTGTCCCTGCGTGATCAAATCAAAAATGAGGTGACCCTTTCAGAAGTGCTATCAGTATCGATTTGTACGGAGCGTTGCACTTTATTGCATTCCATTTCTCAGTATTGTATACCTAGTGCAAAGATAAGTATAATTAGTATGGAAACTAATTATTAGTAGTGTCCCTGCGTGATCAAATCAAAAATGAGGTGACCCTTTCAGAAGTGCTATCTTCTATTTTTTTTTTTAATTTATCCACTACAAGTTAGCCCTTGACTGTGATCTCACGTGATGGTAAATGATGATGCAGTCTAAGACGGCCGAAGCCTCCCACCAGGCCAGACCAGGGAAAATACAGAAATTATGAATTCCCAAATTGACCCTGCCGGGGGTCAAATCCGGGCCCTCCGCACGTTAAGACAACAGCGCTACACACTGCGCCACGGAGGTCGTCTATAGTTTGAGACGACGACGACGAGTATGGAAACTTACTTTTTTATCAACAACAGCTGGGGTTTGAATACAGTAAAATGTTACAGTTGCAATCGCAATTATCTCTGATTAAAAAGCACACTTTCAACATCTAAGTACTTCCTTGAATTCCGTCTGCCTTCCTTGAATGGCAGCAGTATGGCAGCTAACAAAAAACTACTCTATATAAAGCCGAATCTTTAAATATTAGGAAAATAAGCCCTGTCCACTCCCTTATGATCGTCTAACCACTTGCTTAATCGGGCAAAATTAATTGGATCAACAAACATATTATTTTCAACAATTGTCATAATTTGAAATTGTATTTGCAATTAAAATTAATTGGATCAACAAAAATAATATTTCCAACAATTGTTATAATTTGAGATTGTATTTGCAATTGTTTATTTTACAATTATTATTGATGGAGCCTATCCACAATCTACCAGCTAACCTTCAAGATCTTCAAGAAGACTTTATCGTTTTCACCGAAATTCGAGTGTGTCCACTTGTGGGCATGGACCTCTTTGATAGATTTTCTACATTCCGCGGCCTTTCGCATTTAAGTGATTTTGAAGGCACTAGAAATTTAACTCGCTATAATCTGCCACAATATTACTACTGTTGTACTATTACTACTGTGGAGGGTTATAGCGAATTAAATTTCTAGTTCCTTCATTATCATGTACTTTAGCAGAGTAACACCTGCTTCTATCAAATATTTTAAAGTACTTTAGTATTTTTTAAAAGGCCATAAATGACTTGAATCCAGGGCCGTAAAATAAATTAAATAAAAAGCCCAATGGCCCCCTACGACATATTTGATGTAGTCTGTTCCTAGCGGGGGGCTATTGCCAAGCCGTAAAACAAATTAGCTGTCCTAATATATGGCTAGAGAAGAAAACGTATACTTATAGTGTATGCATAGACACGGGCTATTTGTATCTGCCCATAAGGATAGATTGGGTCATAACGGACGCGGGAAAAATAGCTTTCTGTAAACAATGCAAACACTCTTTGTGCTAACAAGCTTTTTATGCGAAATATATTATTCTAGTCCTAACAGTTCTTCTTAAAAGTGTGCTGAACTAACTAATCTAGACATACTGAATTGTCCATGACATGACAGACAGACCATGTCACCTTTACACCTTAACTCCTTCCATAACGCTCACCAAAGCGTCAAGGAGGGTCGTCAAAGAGAAATAGGGTTTCCAGCTCAGACCCTGAACCACAGTTTTTAAAAAGACGGAGTAAAAGTAATAAGATAATTAATTGTAAGTATTTCTTTTCTTTTCGTATTTTTTCTTCTAAAATGTAATTAATTAGTGTAATTGGTGACCCGTAGTATAACAGATAAATAAAATGAATAAGGTATTGGTGAATAAAATTTGGCGCTCGTTTTACTCTCGCGAAATTCTGCTTCATTCCTTTGCAATAATCTCGGGTTGCAGTGTTTTGGTCCCATATTCACACCTCTGGAAACGAGATCCTTAGTTTAATCAAAATTCAAAATGTTTTTATTCAAATAAACTTTTACAAGTACTTTTGAATCGTCGAGTGAATCTACCACTAGTTCGGAATGACATTCCTCAGTGATTATGTCAGTGTATGCTCTGGGTGTCCGGGTCCGGGAACCGCAAATAGGTTTATACTGCACTATGACACGATCCACCTTCAGGGGATAATTTTACAAGTTTAATTTTATAATATTATATTACTATTACGTTTAAATGACTTTTTATTTTGTGTATTTTTTTATGGGTTTATTGCCTGAAAATAAACGATTTATTTGACGTAGCCCACCCTTATCAAATACTAGAAATGTAAAACGTAAACTCATTGAAAAATCTTATTACCATGTAAAGGACTACTTAAACGACAAGGAAGCTTGGCAATAATTTGCTCTATGGCTCTGATAGTTCCTTAGTTAAGATGATTTGTGAGATGGTGATAATAAAAAAAACCCCGGCTCAGTTTGTTATGGGCTCTTCTCAGACCAGCCCCCCGATTCTGTAACTCAGTGGTTATCAAAAAATGAAAGCCACTGACTTATATTTTTTATCCGCGTTTGGAACCCTCGTAGCTTTAGTTTTAAGATACCGTTACCGATTATCACCATCATGTGTTTATAAGTAAGTAATTTTTAACGTCAATAAGTGTACCTACAGTGTACCTATATTGAATAAATGATATTGAGTATTGAGTATTGAAATAGACTTGCATGAGCGTGTGCTGTGAAACTACTTTATTTACAAGTTGTGTATTTGCTGATGCGCGATGGATCGCCTCTGAGCGTAGACCAAACAAATTACGGACACAGAAATATCGCTTTCTCGGAACAAGTGCTTATTAATCGTGTTTATTTAAGCCCGCGATGAAAGGCGTGCTTAAACCTAAGGCCCTGTCACATTGGCTACACAAGTCATAATTAAAAAATTAAAAACACCACTGCCCTGCCAAAAACGAACTAAAAAGTTAAAAATCTAAATTAATCTAGATATATAGAATCTTATTCACATTTTTATTAAATGATATTTTTTTGTGAATCACTGAATATTGAACTAGGTGTTATATATTTTTGGAATCTACTCATCATTTTCTAGATGATGATTAGATAGTTAATGTAATTTTCGAATTTTTTTTTTCAGCTTTAGTCTTTAATGCGGAACCATGGTCACCCCCTCAATCGTTATCGTCAAAAAAACGTTACTTTATCACAACAAGTCATAATCAAAAGGAAATTAAAAAACACGACTGCCCTGCCAAAATACGAACTAAAAAGTTAAAAATCTAAATTAATCTAGATATATGGAATCTTATACACATTTTTTATTAAATGATATTTTTTTGTGAATCACTGGATATTGAACTATAGTGTTACATATTTTTGGAATCTACTCATCATTTTCTAGATGATGATTATATAGTTAATGTAATTTTCGAATTTTTTTTTTCAGCTTTAGTCTTTAATGCGGGGCATGGTCACCCCATCAATTTTTTTAAAATTTTACTAGCCTTTGCCACCCGGAATAACCTAGGGATTCTAATGATACCATTTATCAAAATCGGTTCAGGCGTATAGAAGTTATGGTGGAATATACAAACTCACATACATACATACATACATACATACATACATATATACATACATACATACATACATACATGAACCCTGAAAACAATATACTCCTTTTTTCAGGCAGTCGTATAATAAAATTAAAATGTTTATTTATTTTGTACCATAAACTTAAAAACTAAGACATACACATTGAAAGGCCAAGCACAAGGGCAAGGAGGTGTTTTCACGAATCTCCTGTATTAGTGTGCAATATAGTATCAACAAAGTAAATAATAAGGACAATTTATACTCTTGAAGTAATTTCTACCTGAAGCCTAAGAATGTGAGAACAGTGAAATATAGAAAATACTGAGTTGGTACTTTAAATCTAGAAAAACGAAAACTGCCAGTACTATCAACCATACTAAAATTGTCCATCCATACAAAAGTGTCTTTGTCTGTCTGCCTGTAAATTTTTTAAAAACAAAAATTATGTCTTAGCTATTTTGATTTTTGATACAGATACGCTTTACTTATTATTATAAATGCGAAAGTTTGGATGGATGGATGTTTGTTATTCAATCACGCCAAAACGGTATGATCTGGGTGAAATTTGGCACAGACGTAGATTATAGTATGAAATAACATACACTAAGTAGGTATATGAGAACTAAAACTAAAATATTCCATATAAAAGCAGCACTATCCATTTCACAATGTTCCCTGTAGATAAGGATGGCAGAGATACTTTTAGACATGTCAATTTTACTTTAGTAGTAAAAGACAGGTCTAAAAGCAGTACCTAAGTCTCCAGGGATACTAATGATTTGAAGATCTTCCAAGCAGATCTTATCTCAAAATAGATACACTACACTTTTTGAATGTCAAAAGTTCAAGTTTTGATTTTTAAAAAACTGAAGATTATGGTCGACTCCAATTCTGATCTTCTAGATCTTTAGATCGAAGCCAAAGGTGAAAGTTAGTCTAATAATAAATAATATGTTAATACTGTACCTAATGTTATTGCAGGAAGGTAGACTGGCGAAACTTTAGCTGTTTATATTATTATAGATAAAATAACAAACATGGTAATCTGGCGAGCAGCGACTGTTTGTTATAAGTTTGATAACATAGACTCGCTTTAGCTGTACACACAGACACACACGCTTTCCGATTAATAATAATATTATTAAGTTTCATTACTAAGACAAACTTATCTGACCCGGTGACAGTGTCAGAAGTTTGTATTAAAAAAATTTACAGTCATAGGGACTGCCGATAGAAGTGAAAACGAATATTTTTTTTTCTAATTAAAGTTAATTACGAATGTACAACATTGTTATACTTAAGACCTTTTGTATTAAGAAGAATGGTGTTTTACCCCCTACCAAAAAGTGTTCAACGCGCCTAAAGAAGTTTTCACTTCAATAATATAAGATCAAAAATTAAACTTAGAAGTGTAAAAATTTGTTCCAATTTTGGCCACGTCAGATTGGTTAGGTATTGCAGACAGTACACGTCTATTTGCCTGGCGTGACCGTTGTATCTAGAATATCTGCCTGAGTGTATAGCTGTATATGTCTGGCGTATACCTCACAAACATAACTTACACTAGAAATACAAAATATGAATGACGTGAACATGGACTTCGAAATCGACTAATGGACGAAAAATATGGTGTTTTTAAAGAAAGTATTGAAGACAAGATGATGCCCGTTTTTATACGACTGCCTGAAAAAAGGAGTATATTGTTTTCAGGGTTCATGTATGTACGTATTTAGGTATGTATGTATGTATGTGAGTTTGTATATTCCACCATAACTTCTATACGCCTGAACCGATTTTGAAAAAATTTAAATGGGGTCTCATAAAAAGTCCAAGCAGATAAAGCCACGAGAAAGGCTATAGTAAATAAACAAGAGCGCTTGTTTATTAATTTAGCGAAGCAACCACATGGAACATGTTTGTACAGATAATCTATTCGAGTGCTCAGTCAGATTGGTTAGGTATTGCAGACAGTACACGTCTATTTGCCTGGCGTGACCGTTGTATCTAGAATATCTGCCTGAGTGTATAGCTGTATATGTCTGGCGTATACCTCACAAACATAACTTACACTAGAAATACAAAATATGAATGACGTGAACATGGACTTCGAAATCGACTAATGGACGAAAAAATATGGTGTTTTTAAAGAAAGCATTGAAGACAAGATGATGCCCGTTTTTATACGACTGCCTGAAAAAAGGAGTATATTGTTTTCAGGGTTCATGTATGTATGTATTTAGGTATGTATGTATGTATGTGAGTTTGTATATTCCACCATAACTTCTATACGCCTGAACCGATTTTGATAAATGAGGTATCGTTAGAATCCCTAGCTAATTCCGGGTGACACAGGCTAGTAAAATTTTAAAAAAAAGTTATGGTGTGACCATCCTGCATTAAAGACTAAAGTTGTTTTTTTTTCTCGAAAATAAGATTAACTATATAATCATCATCTAGGAAATGATGAGTAGATTCCATAAATATATGACACTATAGTATAATATTCAGTGATTCACAAAAAATATCATTTAATAAAAATGTGAATAAATTTTTTATTTAACTAGACTAGTTTAGAATTTTAACTTTTTAGTTCGTTTTTTTTTGCAAGGCAGTCGTATTTTTTAATTTTGTTAATTATGACTTGTTGGGAGTTTATTGAAACTGTTTTGAAATTATCAAAAACACGCCGCCAAATCAGTCCAATTTGGTTGTTTTTTGGAACATTATGAAATTTTCTAGTGACATAATATATGATTTATTGATGATCTCTTTAAATTAGTTTGCTTAAAAACTTATTAGGATAAACCTATTATAATACAAACAAAAACATTTATTTGGTACTAGACCCTATATCTCCATGATTTTAGGTGATATATTGTGGAATTGATTTTATATTGTTTGGTGACTACATTTTGGTACTATTTTGCGGGCAAACCCTATTATTTAAGAAACTCAAAACTAAATAAACTGGCGATAGCTTAAATGATACCCTTTAATTTTTCGGGATAGCCTTCCCCGGGATACAAACTATCCCTATACCAAATTTTATCAAAATCGGTTGAACAGATGGGCCGTGAAAGCGTAGCAGACCGACAGAACACACACTTTCGCATTTATAATATTATAGTATAGATAATAGATATTATTGTCTCTTAAAGTAATATAGTATGGTACCTATGATTGGGAGAAGAAGCGAATTTTTTTTTATCCACTAGATGTTAGCCCTTGACTGCGATCTCACCTGATTGTAAGTGATGATGCAGTCTAAGATGGTAGCGGGCTAACCTGTAGGGGCATGGCAGTTATATTAAACCCATACCCCTATTCGTTTTCTACATGGCATCGTACCGGAACGCTAAATCGCTTGGCGGCACGGTAAGGTGGTAACTAGCCACGGCTGAAGCCTCCCACCAGGCCAGACCAGGGAAAATTCAGAAATTATACGTTCCCACATCGATCCTGCCGGGGATCGAACCCGGGACAACAGCGCTACACACTGCGCCACGGAGGTCGTCAATCCTGGTCCAAAGGTTATCTGTAGCCATTCATCGTGGGAATGCTGCAAGCTTGATTGATACATTTGTCCCAGGGGCAACCAGGGGTGGTCGTTTGGATTAGGTTTTTTCTGAGTATATAAGAATTTAGTATAAAGTTTAGTATATTTATGTATGGTTTTTTGGTTATTTAAGTTACTATATCAAAAAAAAAAACAAAAAAGAAAAAACTGTGATTTTATAAATATTATAGTGAATTGTTAATCAAATCAAAACAGGTAAAACAATTTGTACAAGTTTTAATTGTTTCAAAACGAAGCACGCGAAGATTTCTTGTCGTCCCTACAAGTCCTAAAACATCGGTTAATTAAAAGTTAAACTTGCTACAAAGTGATTAGATTCGGTGTTTTGTGTGAAACTAATTTGCGAATTTATTGGTTAACTGAATAAATATATTTTGGTAACTGTTTTGTAAACTTTGGAAGTCGCCCATGAATGACAATCCTAATCTTTATCAACTGTTTATCTTATCTTATCTTACTAGTATTATAAATGCGAAAGTTTGAATGGATGTATGGATGTTTGTTACTCAATCACGCCTCAACGGCTGAACGGATCTGGCTGAAATTTGGCACAGAGACAGATTATAGTCTGGAATAGCACATAGGCTCATATAATTAAAGAGTTCCCGCGGGAACCAAAAAACCTCAAACCACGCAGACGAAGTCGCGGGCATTCGCTAGTGCATTATAACTTGATTTTTTAAATACTAGGTATGTAGGTACAAATTGGTTTTAATTAATCATAAATAAAACAAGGCTTCAATACTAAGGTTTTGCCGGAGAATGTTTTGCCCAACTACTTAGTTTCGTATGATTATAACTTGTAAAATTATTTAAAATTTATTTAAAGACTGTGTTAAACAGTATTTGTTAAGTCGAGGTTATTATACTATCGATGATTTTATTAACGATAAAGTGTCATGGAAGCAACCGGCCTCGCATCCAGTGACCCACAAGTCAGTGTAATACTTGTAACGTATGTGTTGTGTTGTCTACATATTGTTACCTTTTCTTTTCTATGAAAAGAGCAACTGCTGAGTTTCTTGCCGGCTCATCTCAGTAGAATCACCTTTCCGAACCGGTGGTAGAGTCTTAACGTTTAATAACTGACACAAGATGTCATACATGAAATAAATAAATCATTTATCATTTATCAAAAAAATTGTGTAGAGGTTTTCGAGGAAAATTACTTTAAGTATCTATAAAATCTTCAAATTAAATGCCTTTAAAATTTTACTATGTTCTTAAACTAATCTAAATCAAGGCCCTGAAATTCCAAATAACATTATTTAAACAAATAAATTCTCAAATTCTTAAGATTAGAATATGAGACCCGTGGAAATGAAATAGCGAGGAGCCATTCTTGGAATAGTAGATGCGTAGGTATATATATTACCTGCCTGTCATCGCAGAAAAGAGCCTGCCTACAGGAATATTGCAGATATTACCTGTTATTCCCCGTTATTCCCTGACATTTCCGGCTATTCCCACGAATGCATATTTTTATTCCTTTTCGATGAGTGAAGTTTATACAATTTCCATTTCTGTTATGAATATTTGAACACGTGTAGCCGCGTGAAATAGGTATTTTCTTGGTAGACATCTTTTCTCAGAGCTTGGAAAGTTCTTCACACAGGACGTAACTATGAGCGATTTTTATTCAGTCACATTCAATACCTCAAAAAACAGCCTACTATTATATATTCAATGTAATGGGGCTATGACGACGCATGGACTTAAAATTACAACCGAATTCTAAATAAAATTAATAGTAAAGTATGTTGAGCTGTTATTATCTTTTATTTTATATCCATAGTTTATTTGGTGTATATTACCTAATCTGAATTGGAACGCTATAAGACTGAAAGTAATTATGTATTCTGTTTCTAGATTCTCACGATTTATATCAAGTAAATTACCAACTGGAAATTCGATCGCTGAGAGCCAATATTGGATTATTAATCAAATATTACGTTACCGTCGAAATTACGATATCTACGACCCCCAGAGGGCGCTCTGACCAGGGGCCTCACTGCTATCGTTTAAAGCAGTATTATTTTAATATCGTTAACGCTCTTACTTCAGAATTATAATCCTTATTTCAGGCTCGTCAAGGCACGTAATATAAAACATCAGTTTTGAAATAATACTACTTAAGCGATGGTAGTAGCGCCACAGGAAAGCGTTAGAGAAACGATATCGCAGTGGAAATTACCGCGTTATTGCCTCCACGTAGCACGAAAGCTATTGAGAAATATCGTTGCAGGTAGTCAGTACCTAGGTACAGAGTAAATGTACTTATACCTTTTTTTTTGTTTACGGGGGGGGGGGGGAATCTTCAATAGATACCCGACCACATAGGATCGGGTTATGTGGGATTTTGACCCCCTAAAACCCCCTCGGTGACCGTCGTCAGCGCATAATGAGGGGCCCCGGGAACTCTTAAAGAACTTACGCCGGTGCCCCTCTCTTGAGCGACGCCCATTATGAACTCGTTCCAGGGGAGGGAATCTCCCCAGTTGTAGGTATAAACGTACTTATACTTACTAGTGGTCGTAGTGTTTGTAGATCAGACGATTTTGCCCTCGTAGTACGGAGTGCTTATATACCATCTGTGAATCCATACTTATATTACAAATGCGATAATGTGTCAGTCTGTCTGTTACGCTTTCACGGCCCATCTGTTCAACCGATTTTGATGAAATTTGGTACAGGGATAGGTTGTATCCCGGGGAAGGATATATGCCTATTTTTATCCCAAAAAATTCATAAGTTCCCGCGGGAATCAATGAATCTTAATCCACGCGACGAAGTCGTGGGTATCACCACGGGTAAATAAAATAAATAAATATATAAAACTTTATTTGTTCCAAAAACAATAGTAGATACATACAATGTTTCTTACCCTGGACCCCCAAATTAGGATAGCTCTGAATTAATGGGTAAGATTCTTCGGCTGTGATCGTATGCGATTGAATTTGTGGATCAAGCTGCTTGTAAACGTTTTCGTTTCAGCGCCATAAGTGAAGACAGGAAGAACACGCTAGTTGTAAAACATTAACCATAAATAAATGTTTATTAAGACCCGGTAGGGGGCGCTGCAATCGGGTTCTAGGTTCAGGGCAGGACAACGTCTGCCGGGCCCACTAGTTTTGAATAAATATACCTACTCTGAGTTTGAGGTTGAGTATGTGACACAAGTTGCCCTGGGGCTATACTGCTAACGCCCTGCACATGAAATAAATAATGAATAACTGCCTCGTTGGTCTAGTGGTTAGCATGTTTGACTGCGGCCGACGAGGTCCCGGGTTCGAGTCCCGGGTTCGAGTCCCGGGTCGGGCCATAATTAAATTCTAATTAGAAATTCCCAGTACTAGCCTGGAGTTATGAAGTTGGCGGTGTTCCACCCCCGTGCCTCGGAGAGCATGTTAAGCCGTCGGTTCCGGTTATTATTACTAACATGATAATAGTAGTTAAAGCCCGCCAACTCGCATTGGAGCAGCGTGGTGGGTCTAAGCTCTAATTCCCGCTCTCCTATGAGAGTGGAGGCCTGTGCCCAGCAGAGTGACGTTAATGGGCTGTAGTGGTGCAAATATTTATTGACTAACACACAGACTTAAATATAAGCAAATGATTTGCAAAAATGATTTGATTTGATTCTGAAGTTAATGCCAGCAGATTGGACTGCATATATGTGGGTCATTGCTGTGCTATTTCTAGCGGAATGGTACAACGATGACTCCTATTTAGGTTTAGTTTTAGTTATTAGGTTTAGTTTTTTAGGTTAAGTACTAACGTAGGAAATAAGTTTGTATAACTAACAAAATATGAGTCATTGTTGCTTGAAATAAAAGTCATTCATTCATTCATTCAAAGCGCACTTACGTACTGTGTAATACTTTTTGGTATGGTCAATGGGCCACCTCCTCAGCCTTTTTACTTTTTTTTTATTCCACTACAAGTTAACCCTTGACTACGATCTCACCTGATGGTAAGTGATGATGCAGTCTAACATCACAACGGGCTAACTTGTTAGGGGTACGGCAGTTATATTAAACCCATACCCCTATCGGTTTCTACACGGAATCATACTGGAACGGTAAATCACTTGGTGGTGCGTATTTTCCAGTAGGGTGGGGACTAGCCGCGGCCGAAGCCTTCCACCAGGCCTCAGGCCAGAAAATTCCCTGCCGGAGATCGAACCCGGGACGTCCCGCTTACAAAACCACCAGCACCAGGTCAAAATGTACCTACCTAAGACATCACAACGCTGATTTTCAGGAGAGGCTTAAATGCCAACTTTCGTCTTAAGGTATTGAGGTATTGACGAAGACCGACCTATGAAGACGTAATATATACTACAAAATTACCTTCAAATAATACAAATTTACTTAAATTAATAGTTTAATTCCAATAACTTAATACAAATACCTATAATGATAATTATCGGAAATGCAATTATAGCCTATCGGCACCATCGCAAACGGCTGTTCTACAAACAAGCTGGCGGCCATATTGTCAAATGCACTGATGATGAAATTTTCAGCATTCCAGTCTGAGCTCTATTTATATCTGCATTGGGTTCAAATTAAATTTTCGATGTATTTGACATAAAGATTAGCACTTATGGCACATAATGGTGCTAATGCAGGCCCATTCGTAGTTGTTTAGTATCAACTTTGGCGTAATTTCCATTTTGCCTTTATAAGCGCCTCTTATGTGGAAAAGACTGGAGTGGACTGCCTCGTTGGTCTAGCGGTTAGCGTAGTCGACTGCGGATCACGAGGTCCTGGGTTCGATTCCCGGTCGGGCATAAAAATTGTCAGGCATTGGGTTTTTCAATTAAGAAATTCTCAGTGCCAGCCCGGAGTTGGAAGTTGGCGGTGTTTCACCCCCGTGCCTCGGAGAGCACGTTAAGCCGTCGGTCCCGGTTATTATCACTGACATGATAATAGTCGTTAAAGCCCGCCAACCCGCATTGGAGCAGCGTGGTGGGTCTAAGCTCTTCTCCTATGAGAGTGGAGGCCTGTGCCCAGCAGTGGGACGTCAATAGGCTGTAGTGGTGGTATGTGGAAAATAAGGGTTCGATTCCGTGGTAGCCAAAAAAAAATTCTAATAACTTCTCAGTACTAACCTGAACCCCCGTGCCTGCACATAAATCCGGTGGTTCTGCGCATTATCTTTCTACATTCGTGACTATGAGAGTGAGGGAATAAAGGATGCAACTGTGCCCACTTGTGCACTAATGTATCCGATATAGTAAACTTCTTGAGATCGGCCGCTGTGGCTGAAATTCAGTCGGGAGTAAATACAGGAATCATGTCAAGAGATATAGGGGAAGATTATTCGTGAATCAACCGGCCTAGCATCCGGTAGCCCACAAGTCAGAGTAATACTTGTAACGTAACGTGTGTTGTTTATTAATGTTTACTTATTGTAACATTTTTCTTTTTAATATACGACTGCCTGAAAATAGGAGTATATTGTTTTCAGGGTTCATGTATGTATATATGTGAGTTTGTATATTCCACCATAACTTCTATACGCCTGAACCGATTTTGATAAATGAGGTATCGTTAGAATTCCTAGCTTATTCCGGGTGACATAGGCTAGTAAATTTTTTAAAAAAATTGATGGGGTGACCATGGTCCCGCATTAAAGACCAAAAATTAAAAAAAAAAACGAAAATAAGATTAACTATATAATCATCGTCTAGAAAATGATGAGTACATTCCTAAAATATATAACACTATAGTTCAATATTTAGTGATTCACAAACAAATATCATTTAATAAAAAAATGTGAATAAGATTCCAAAGGCTATATATGCAAATCGCTTCTTATGGAGGTCAACTCCAAAAATAATATGGCAGGGCAGTCGTATTTTTTAATTCGTTAAATAGGCATGATGACTGATTTTGAAAAATGGTCAGATTATGTTCGTATGTATCTACTATTTCGAAAAAATATATTATTTCAGCCGAAAAATAAGGTTTCGTAGATAAAATTGGCATTTGAAATTTAAATTTTAAAATTCACGCCAAAACGCTCGCCGGTGTCATGGCGTCGTTTGTGACGTCACTATTGTTATTACCAATGCACTCTGTGCAGTGTGCAGTAAACGATAGTGCGATTGTCAAAGCTCGAAAACAAACAATTGTGACGTCATTCGCTTCTTGGTGTTTAATCCAATATGGCGGATTGCTGTATTTTATAGTTTTATTTTATCAAAATAAATAGCAATCTCACTCGAAATAGAAAAATAAATACGTTTTTTATAATCCATGAATCCTATTTCAATAGATAAATTTATAATTTCATTGATTCTTGGTTACAGTCATCATGCCTATTATGAAAAGATCAACTGCCGGCTCTTCTCAATAGAAGTATAGACGACGTACGGCGGTAGAGTCTTGAATCTAGACGTATCATAAGTGACACTAGTTGTCCTACTTAAAATAAATAAATCATGTATCATAATAATAGTTGGGAACACTACTTTCATTGCAATCTATAATACCTATACTCCTATACTAATATTATAAATGCGATGGATAGAAATGGATATGAATGGATGTTTGTTACTGAATCAAGCCAGAACGGCTGACCGGATTGGGATGAAATTCGGCACAGAGATATACTAAAGTCGGGATTAACTCATAGGCTACAGTTTATCCCGGAATATTTAAGAGTTCCCGAGAACCGAACAACCTCAATCCACGCGGATCAAGTCGCGGGCATCAGCTAGTTAATATTAAAATTAGTTAGTGGTGGGTATAGTACATTTCTAGCTTCTGTAAGCTTTATGTGACATAACCAAAGGAGGAATTTCCTTTGTAATTTGCCTGTTTGATGGAAACTATCATTTTTAACCGACTTTCAAAAAAGCAGGAGGTTCTCAATTCGGCGCGTTTTTTTTTATTTTTTATACGACTGCCTGAAAAAAGGATTATATTGTTTTCAGGGTTCATGAATGAATGTATGTGAGTTTGTATATTCCACCATAGCTTCTATACGCCTGAACCGATTTTGATAAATAAGGTATCGTTAGAATCCTTAGCTTATTCCAGGTGATATAGGCTAAATTAAAAAAAAATTATGGGGTGACCATGGTCCCGCATTAAAGACTAAAGTTGTAAAAAAATATTCGAAAATAATATTAAACTATATAATCATCATCTAGAAAATGATGAGTAGATTCTAAAAATATATGACACTATAGTTCAATAACCAGTGATTAAAAAAAAATATCATTTAATAAAAATGTGAATAAGATTCTAATTTAACTAGATTAAATTAGAATTTAAATTTTTTAGTTCGTGTTTTGGCAGGGCAGTCGTTTTTTTGTAATTTTGTTAATTATGACTTGTTAACGTAATATGTTACTGCATATCTTTACCGGTATATTATTTGAGAAGGAGATTTACAAAAGCTGTACATTTTTTTTTTTTCCCCCTCCGACATGGCTATCGGAGACTGTTCTAGGTCGGTACTATGAATGGCATTTTTTTTTTAGCCTTTATTTTTGCTGTAAAATGTTGTTACTTACTGCACAAGTGCGTACAGTTCGTCTAGGACACTTAACTACACATACATTACATGAATTAAAGCTACATCTTAAGCATCTTCTTACATAAACTTTCAATTATTTATTTTTTCATATCTTGTTTTTGTTTTGTTTACTTTTTTTTTGTTTTTTTTTTCTTCTAAATTACTCATGCTCTCCTTTTTTTTTCTTATTACAGTTTTAATTACATAGAATGATTATATAATTAACGAATTATATACTTATTTATTCATTAGTATTAAAAAAAAAAAATGATGGGGTGACCGTGGTCCCGCATTAAAGACTAAAGTTGAAAAAAAATATTCGAAAATAAGATTAACTATGTCATCATCATCTTCGTTCGTGTTTTGGCAGGGCAGTCGTGTTTTTTAATTTTGTTAATTATGACTTGTTAACGTAAGTATGTTACTGCATATCTTTACCGGTATATTATTTGAGAAGGAGATTAACAAAAGTTGTACATATTGAATCGCATGGGTATAAGCAGTTCAGATACGCCAATATTTGGCGATATTGGTCGTTAGGTCGTTTGTCGAGGCTGTTTGCTCGGAACACGAGATTCGTACTTGATTAAGTTCATCGACTTCGGCCAATATTTGTACAACTTTCCTTATTGGTTGATGTCTTCTGGCTGAATGGATCATTGAACTCAATATTTATATCACGTTACCGATGATTATATAACCAATTTACATCACTTCAACATGTTTACAAGTTTTTTCTCTATTCGTTAGGAACGCATAATAATTTTTTTTATCCACTACAAGTTAGCCCTTGACTGCGATCTCACCTGATGGTAAGTGATGATGCAGTCTAAGATGGTAGCGAGCTAACCTGTTAGGGCTGCTAATTTAAACCCATACCGCTATTCGGTTTCTACACGGCATCGGTATTTGAATCGTTTATTATCAAAATAACACAAGTCCATTTTTAAAAGTAAAAACAAATAATCCATAAGGTTTTGATAAATTAAAAATATTAAACTAAACAAAAAAAAATTATATAATTATTAATATTAATATATTTTATGATGTAGATGAGTAATTGTATTACTTAAGTAGTATGTACACAAACAAACATAAAGTTATTTGTTGATTCTGTAAGATTGTTTTATATTAGAACTAGATGAAGCCCGCAACTTCGTCCGCGTGGAACAAGGTTTTTTAATTCCCCCAGGAACTCTTTAATTTTCCGGGATATAACCACTCCACTCTCCAATCCACTCGCATAACGTTGGTACGAATACTGTTGTAAATAAAACAATAATGATATCACATCACACTATACGATGCTCGCTGCTTAGAAAAAATTAAATACTTATTCCTGTGATTTTTCGGGATAAAAAAATTCTAAATCACTCTCCATGGTCCTTAAAAACTATATCCAAGGGACAAATATTATCTGCTACACACTTAGGCATTTATAAGTTAATGATCAATAGACATTGCCGTTTTCATTACTTCGTCATGTCTCATTACTTTCTCAGGATATCGCAAAATATTAAAACATTATTTTAACTTTATATTTCTACTACTTTTATTTTATTTTTATTTTAAAAAATGCAGAAAATTCGATTCTGTTACACTAATCAAGTATTATTCAGACAATGGGTAGTATTATTAGTAGGTTGCCTCAGGTTTTGCTTGCTTTGCGCTATTTTCATGAATCAAATAGCCCGAAAACTGCTTATTGTCGTCTAGACGGAGCTCCCAATATTGGCTCTAAATAATGACCACTATGAACGTGAATACCTAATTATTACACTGTGGGTAAGTGATGACTGTCTCGTTGGTCTAGTGGTTGACATGTTTGACTGCGGCCAACGAGGTCCCGGGTTCGAGTCCCGGGTCGTTCCATAATTATGTATTGGGGTTTTTCTGACTAGAAATGCTCAGTACTAGCCTGGAGTTAGGAAGTTGGCGGTGTTTCACCCCCGTGTCTCGGAGAGCACGTTAAGCCGTCGGTCCCGGTTATTATCACTTACATGTTAATAGTCGTCAAAGCCGCCAACCCGCATTGGAGCAGCGTGGTGGGTCTTCTATGAGAGTGGAGGCCTGTGCCCAGCAGTGGGACGTTAATGGGCTGTAGTAGTAGTAGGGTAAATGATGTAGAAACAAATGCATTTGTACACAAAGGCAGTGACTATAGGTACTAAAATTCTACATCAATGGTGACTATCATTTTATCTTATTTTTAATTATAATATCTTTTTTTAAATCGTTTATAATATATATTGTTTTATATACACTATTTTTTGTATATACCAGGAGCTAAGTTATAAACACAATCGATATACTAGAAACCGCCATAAGCTTGTACACTTTTATAACATGGTACCAAAAGGATTTTTTTAGATTTGCCATTACATAATGACTATGTAAAACAGCATTTAATAAGTCGAGGCTATTATACTATTGATGAATTACCTAAAGACAAAGTTGTATGGGTGGCTAAGGTAGGTATAAAAGTCATTTCATTTCATTTATTTGCATTCATGTCTACATACAAGTACATCGGCATGAGGCCATGTCAGGGCATTGCAAATTTTAAATTAATTACACAAAACTCATTAAATCTATTACAAATATTAGATAATTAAATAGTGTCGTCAAGTAATTAGATCTAGAAATCGTAGTCAATGGCTAAAATAATATTAGATAAGTTATTACTATAAAATTAAATTATTTGAATAATAACAAGTTTTAATATATTATGATTTGCTCTAAGGCTCTGATAGTTCCTTGGTTAAGATGATTTGTGAGATGGTGATAATAAAAAGAAAAAAAACCCGGCTGAGTTTGTTGTGGGGTCTTCTCAGACCAGGGCGCGTTTGGAACCCTCGTAGCTTTAGTTTTAAGATACCCTAACCAATTATCACCATCATGTTTTATAAGTAAGTAATTTTTAACGTCAATAAGTGTACCTACAGTGTACCTATATTGAATAAATGATATTGAGTATTGAGTATTGAGTAATACACAATTTATTTTAAATTCATCTATCGTGCTATTGAGGTCCATGTAGTCAAAAAATCTTAAATGTTATAAAAACATTTTTGTTTTAACCAATATCTTAATTTTCTTTTAAGGTAGCCTCTTAGTCTAGCCCCACTTGAGATGCACTGTCATACAAATAATATTAGCCGCTATGTGCTGCGTCTCTGTAGTAGCGCTAGACCTTTATTTTGTTGTTATCGCTCTGCGACCAGGCGAAGCTGTCGCTCATGTAAAAAGTTGTAGCCCGCCTCCGTTGGCCTTTGATTTATGGTGTGTCGCTATAGCTTAGCGTAGCACGTAGCTCGTAGCTCGTAGCTCGTAGCTCGTAGCGCGGGGGATGGCGTGCTATGGGGCGCTTCGTCATTGTGACTGATGGCAACCATCGCATTGTTTCGTTGTTGGCTAATTAATGTATTATTGCATACAAATATTGAACCGTGAAGACATGGAGGGACCATTGAATTTTTGAGGAAATATAAATAGTGATAAATGATTTGTTTATTTCATGTAGGACAACTTGTGTCACTTATGAAACGATAAGACTGTACCACCGGTTCGGAAATCTACTACTGAGAAGAGCCGGTAAGAAACTCAGCAGTTGCTCTTTTCATAGAAAAGAAAAGGTTACAATATGTAGACAACACAACACATACGTTACAAGTATTACACTGACTTGTGGGTCACTGGATGCGAGGCCGGTTGCTTCCATGACACTGTCATTAATAAAATCATCGATAGAGTAATAACCTCGACTTAACAAATGCTGTTTAACACAGTCTTTAAATCTATGTAATGGCAAATCCAGAAACTCTTTGGGAGCCATATTATAAAAGCGTACACTCGACCCCATAAAGGATTTCTGCACTTTGCGCACACGATACGAAAGCTGTTACTAGCTTATGGCGGTTTCTAGTGTATCGATTATGAGTATCACCTATTTGCTTATAATGATTATTGTTTTGCCTAACAAAGACTATATTACCTACTTACAAACCTCTACTTACGTACTATTATATGTCCCCGTACTTGCTGCTGCTTGTAATGCAATATATCCACAGATATTTATCCACTGCTGGATATTATCAGCTTTTGTGTGTGTGAGGACTGCGTGAACACGTAAGTATTTGTAATTTTAACGATCAAAGGCTAAAAGTCGTAAAACATTTGTAAAATACGTCTTGGAATTTGTAAAGAACTCATTATAAAGATATGCTACACTGGCTTTTAGGCCACGGTCCTCCATTTTCCGGTGCGCGGTCTCCCCTCCAGAACGCGACTGCCCCAACGGCCATTGGTTATGTGACAGACACGGCCTGCCCACTGCCACTTCAGCTTACTAATGGACTATGTCAGTTACTTTCGTTCGAAGGATTTTCTCGTTACGGACTCTATCCGTCAGAGTAATCTCAGAGTTGTCTGTAATACCGATTTATAGCAACTTAGTCATACAAAAATGTATAAAAAAGTAAAATTAGCAACTTAGCAAAAAGTAAAATTAACTAAAAAGATTACCTTTAGTGCCATTCAAAAATCGACTTTTCGCTTGGCTGCTGGACAAATGTTATTATTCAGTTAATGACTGTTTTTATTTTTAAGACTTATCATAAATTAGATACAATTAAGGGTGTTTTTATAAATGATGTAATGTGATGATGATAATGTATGATGATAATTCAATGTATTATCTAATTTATTGACATTTTGAAGGAATTGTCATATTTTAAATAATGTGTTTTAGGACAAAAGTGAATGATTGCATGCCATTTCATGGCTGATTGTGGCTTGGTTTCTATTTTTACTTGTAACACCTCTTTTGTATACCTACAATCTAGCAAATAAAGGATTATTATTATCATTATTATTAGGGGTTTGTTAGAATGCAGCCTTAGTTAGAGAATATTTTAAAAATTTTACATTGTAATGTAAGTATATAGCTATACGTATAAATTTTACCTCTTTCACGACAAAATATGATTTATTTTTTGGACCGGCCTTATTTTCTTTGGTTGCCGAGCCCAGGAGCGCGTTATCCGCAGTCGAACATGCTAAATACTAGACCCTATTAATCAGTCTACGACTAGACCTACCAGGGAGCGTGGTTGATATATATAGTTAAATGTCCACGGTGCCATGTGGTTGTATGGATAAAAAAAATGTAGGGGATACGAGACATCGCTCAATGACAGCAGAGGCTCGAGGACGCTTCGTCACTGTGACGGATGGATACACACGTTTTGTGTTTTTTTCAGGCCCAATTTAATCCAGCGATACTCTTACTGTTGAATCACGTTACATAAATGTATTTCATGTTATAAAATATGCTCTTTCATCGATGTGTTATTTACGTCGGTAGTTTTGAATGAATCTAGTAAAATTCTACTCTTTAAAATCTCTGTCCTATGTCCGTGAAAAGGTAACAAACAGGTACACTTTTATATTTAAAATATTAATACGGATATATGCGTATCCGTATTCAAAAATTCAGTAGTGACGCTCTGTCCAGAAAACAAGGTCGGATTTAATAGACAATATTAAAACAGGCAATAATTAAACGTTTGGAAGAAATAATATGCTCTTAATTAAGTCGAAAACCCTTTAATTACTCATCAAACTATATAAGGGATATCTTATTTATTACTGCGATTAATGTTCGTGAAAGTGCCTATAATAATGAATGTCTCAACTTCGTCCGAGCAACGGGAGCCTGTGTAATCTGAGCCCTTAACTATCAGTCAGACCCCTCACTCAACAAACCACGTAAAGCTCGAAAATCTCCGATGAAAATGTTAACTTTTTAACATCTGAGCTCTATTGAAACAGACACGTACCTCGTTCACGTTTAAATTGTAATATAAATAAAAGTGCCTCCTTAGAGTGAGCGGGCTGGAGTGCGGCTTAAACAAAACGAAAAGTCTGCGTTATTCACTTTACATGGAGCCGTAACACAGAACAAGGAATCTGTTTATTTAATCTTTTGTGCCGTGAGCCGCACACACTACTGCGAATGGACAAAACGTCCTCCACCTACGACAAGGACGTTTCATACAAGCGTTATGCACAAATTCCGAAAAATGAAATTCTGTGCGAACATGAACCGAAAAATCCATTTTGGTTTACCACCTCGAGCTATTATGAGGTTTCTCAGATGACGTTTACGCAATAATGAATATATATAATGGAATCAAATTAAATTAAAATTGAATTGATCCCGATCCCCGACAACGACGACCCGGGTCCCGGGAGGACGAGGTCCCGGCTTCGAGTCTCGGGTTGGGCAATAACAAGTATTGGGTTTTTCTGACAAGGTTGAGAATACCTTGTCAGAAAAACCCAATACTTGTATTAGCCCGGAGTTAGGATGTTGGCGGTGTTCCACCGCCGTGCCTCGGTGAGCACGTTAAGCCGTCGGTCCTGCTCCTGATCTCTCTCCGGTCGCATCGGATTTTCTGTCCCATCGGGCTATGAGAGTAAAGGAACCTGTGCACCTGTGTATGCGCACACACTTTCCCGCGCAGATAGCTAATATTTTTTTTTAACTCGTACAATTTGGCCCTTGACTGCAATGGTAAGTGATGATGCAGTCTAAGATGGTAGCGGGCTTAATCTCTTTGGAGATAGGCCGCCGTGGCAGTAATTCTGTCGGGAGGACATTATTTAATGACAAATTAGAAGTTATTAATTTACATTAACATCTGGCACTTAAGTATTACAGTTCACATATAAATTACGAGGAAAACTCTTTAATGCCGACTCTCGTCACAAAGTTAAGGCCTCTTGATGACACTGAGCAGTTGATGGCTGGAGTGATTACAAGTTTACGACTAAATACGTCTTCGAGGGGGGGGGGGGGGTGTTCCTTGTATAATATATTTTACTAGAACAATTAGAACCAACAACACAATACTATTATTATAAATGCGAAAGTGTGTCTGTCTGGTACGCTTTCATTGTATCTCGGGGAAGGAAATGGATAATTTAAGAGTTCCCACGGGCATGAAAAAAAACTTAATCTACGCGGAAAAAGTCGCGGGCATCATCTGTTATAAAAATATATGCTTTATATTATTGGCCGCCCACTTCCGTCCACTCCAATTAACACCACATGTGTATCTTATCGGTGCCACATTGCACTAACATGGCGATTAGTGTATTGTTCAAGGACAAAGTTCCCCTGCCCCTTTACCATAACCGCCACCAGACAGGGAGTGGGGCCTTTGTCCTCGTTTTGTTCCCCATTTAAGTTTTTGCCCCTAATGACTACGTCGCGATGGACACGTGTGTTAGACATCGCGATCTCCGTCTATAACACATGCTAATTTATTTTATTTTATTGATAATACATATCCGCTAAAACATATATCAGTTTCCTAATTCGTCTTTTCAGGTTACAATATAATTTAAGAATGATTAGAAATTAAAAAAACGATTACTACTGGTTCGCCCCGAACTGAGACCTCGCGGTATCCATAAGATAGTTTTAACTATAAATTGTAATAGTTAACTTTTAACATTAGACGCAAAAGAGCTAAAGACTTATTGGAGAAACGAATACACTTTTACAGAGCGCCATCTATTGACATCATCAAAATACTGAAGCTCATTAAAAATTAAATAATTTCGTTTCCTTATAATATATTTATCTTATTTTAGTATTTTTCGTTCAAGTACAGGATATAATTCAAATAATTGATCAAGTTTCAGGCTCAGCCTTTCAGAAAATTGAGAGTTCTGAGGTCAACTTTGGACGTTGGAAAATCTCAACTTTGAAAGCCCCCCATTTCGTCAATTTTAGGGGAAAAATTAAAAAAATTATATTTTTGTACTCTATTCCTAATTATCTTTAAAATGATATACCGCAACCCTATGTAACGAACCCACTGCATTACTATCACAAGAAAACTCCTGCCATTATGTTATTTATGGAATGGGATCAAGACCCTCAGTAATGAGGAATACGACGCAGATAGAAACATTTCAGAAACTAATAAAGTAATTATATAAAGTTAATACAGGTACTGACGAAAGGTTAATACAGGTCTTGACGACCTCCGTGGCGCAGTGTGTGTAATTTCTGAATTGTCCCTGGTCTGGCCTGGTGGGAGGCTTCGGCCGTGGCTAGTTACCACCCTACCGGTAAAAGACGTGCCGCCAAGCGATTTAGCGTTCCGCTACGATGCCGTGTAGAAACTAAATAGGGGTATGGGTTTAATATAACTGCCATGCTCCTAACAGGTTAGCCCGCTACCATCTTAGACTGCATCTTCACTTACCATCAGGCGAGATCGCGGTCAAGGGCTAACTTGTAGTGAATAAAAAATAAAAATAAATACCCAGGTGGATAAATACGTAGTGGATTAAAAAGAAAATTACTGAAGTCGAGTTACCCAGCTGGATAAATACAGCCTTACGATCAATTACTTAAGCCGGGCAGCTCGGGAAGCCGTTAATTTGAGCGAAAACTAGCTCCACTCGAAATTACCATCAGGTGAGATCGCAGTCAAGGGCTAACTTGTAGTGAATAAAAAATAAAAATAAATACCCAGGTGGATAAATACGTAGTGGATTAAAAAGAAAATTACTGAAGTCGATACCCAGCTGGATAAATACAGCCTTACAATCAATTACTTAAGCCGGGCAGCTCGGGAAGCCGTTAATTTGAGCGAAAACTAGCTCCACTCGAAATTACCATCAGGTGAGATCGCAGTCAAGGGCTAACTTGTGGTGAATAAAAAAAAAAATACCTAGCTGGATAAATACGTAGTGGATTAAAAAAAAATTACTGAAGTCGATACCCAGCTGGATAAATACAGCCTTACGATCAATTACTTAAGCCGGGCAGCTCGGGAAGCCGTTAATTTGAGCGAAAACTAGCTCCACTCGAAATTACCATCAGGTGAGATCGCAGTCAAGGGCTAACTTGTGGTGAATAAAAAAAAATATACCTAGCTGGATAAATACGTAGTGGATTAAAAAAAAATTACTGAAGTCGATACCCAGCTGGATAAATACAGCCTTACGATCAATTACTTAAGCCGGGCAGCTCGGGAAGCCGTTAATTTGAGCGAAAACTAGCTCCACTCGAAATTACCATCAGGTGAGATCGCAGTCAAGGGCTAACTTGTGGTGAATAAAAAAAAATACCTAGCTGGATAAATACGTAGTGGATTAAAAAAAAATTACTGAAGTCGATACCCAGCTGGGTAAATACAGCCTTACGATCAATTACTCAAGCCGGGCATCTCGGGAAGCCGTTAATTTGAGCGAAAACTAGCTCCACTCGAAAGTACCATCAGATGAGATCGCAGTCAAGGGCTAACTTGTGATGAATAAAAAAAAATACCTAGCTGGATAAATACGTAGTGGATGAAAAAAAAAATCCTGAACTCGAGTTACCCAACTGGATAAATACAGCCTTACGATCAATTACTCAAGCCGGGCATCTCGGGAAGCCGTTAATTTGAGCGAAAACTAGCTCCACTCAACGCCGCAGTTTCAAGTTTTCAATGTTGACGAACTTCCAGCTGAAACTGAAACGCGACACTTTGTTTAAGCTGTTATTACGCTGGTTTGAATCCCGCTTTAAGTTCTGAGTAATATGAGTTTAACAATATTAAACTCTTGGATACAATCAGGCGTTACTTTGCGGAAGTTCATGATTTAGCAAGAAAAGATTACAATTATTTTGCTATCATCCGTCAACAGAAAGAGTTCTTTATGGTCAAGCATGCAGTTACATGCTAACCACTAGACCAACGAGGCAGTTACTGCCTTAAGCGATGATAAAAACCTATAACGGCAACAAGAATATCAGAAGTAAGGCTACAGAAATTTTCATCTATTGACTTGGAATGAAATGGTATATTATGTTTTTGCTTCTATATAATATAATTATTGCTAGCATGCTACGTGCCCTACTCGGTACAATAATATTATTTTTAGAGTGAAACTATTTTGACTTTATTTTTATGTAAATAATTTTTTTTTCATGGTCTACAAGATAAAAGCAAATAATAACATCCAGTGGCAATACCCAGAGGGGGCGGATGTGGCCATCAAAAGCGCCGGTTTTGCTTTATTGGATGTTTTCCCAAAATGTTTATTTTCAATTTACAACACACAGCAAATTTAAAAAACTGTGTAAACCAATTAAAAAATATAACGTAACTTAGTACACAGTAGGTATGTATGGAGTTTTATCTAATTTTTAATCCAGGCATTGCCTTTTTTATTCAAAACAGATATTTGTGGCCAATTCTATGTATAACACAATCTCTAAATAAACTAACCTAAAATGACAGCTCTAAGTCTAGTTCTGCTTCATTCCGCAAGTAGTATTGTGAAAGGGTTAGCAATATATTTAATGCTGTCATTTTAATTCAGTTTAGAGATTGTGTCTAATGGAATAAGCCACAGCCCGCGACTTCAGCATAGATTTAAATGTTTAAAATTTTTGTGGAAACTTACATTTTCCGGGATTAGCCTATGGTTCGCATCCGGGAACTATCTCTGTACCGAATAACGTGCATGGATAAACTATACTGGGCTGTGTGAAGATAGGTAAAATAATAACCATCAGACATTTTTCGCATTATTATAATAGTATTCCGCAAGAATTAAGACCGATCATGATACAAGCTTACACAAACTCCACAAAGGAAAAGCGTCGCCATCTTTTATGGTGTCCATAAACAACTTATGATTCATGCAATAGAAATATTTACGTCCCGCGATAACACGCTTTTGTTTACTCACAAACACACAATTTGACACTGATGGTGTCTGATAATCCTCATCTTTAGAAAGACTGGATGAAGCCGGGGCTCCGTTCGCGAATCCTCAATCCAAGGATTGAGATCTTTTCAATTTTCCGGGACAAAAAGTAGTATTTTCCAGACTATAATCTTTTTGTTTGCAAATTTGTTTTTTTAAATTAAAAAGTTCCCGCGGGAGGGAATCAAATACCTTAATGCACGTGAACGAAGTCCTGGGAATCATCTAGTACAATACAAAAGGAAAAGGTGACGGACTGATTGACTGACTGAATGACTGATCTATCAACGCACAGCTCAAACCTCTGGGCCTGAAACAGCGACCCCATACAAGTCGAGTCAAATGATAAATGATTTATTTATTGTATGTAGGACAACTTGTGTCACTTATGAAACGTTAAGACTCTACCACCGGTTCGGAAAATTGATTCTACTGAGAAGAGCCGGCGAGAAACTCAGCATTTGCTCTTTTCATAGAAAAGAAAAGGTTACAATATGTAGACAACACAAAACATACGTTACAAGTATAACACTGACTTGTGTGTCACTGGATGCGAGGCCGGTTGCTTCCATGACACTTTGTCATCAATAAAATCATCGATAGTGTAATAACCTCGACTTAACAAATGCTGTTTAACACAGTCTTTAAATCTATGTAATGGCAAATGGCAAGTCGAGAGGCTATCACCGCTTCAGCACGGTTCGCTGTTACTGTTAGTGCGGCAGGTATTCGGGCGAGAGTGGCCTCAGTGGTCACAGTAATTAACCTAAAAGCCCGGAGAAAAAGCCGGCAGCCATCCAGAGCTTTTTACGAGACGTGGGAAAGCCTTTATAGCTATCACCCACATTTAGACCGGGGTCTGTCTAGCGAAATCTAAATAAAATATAAAAGAATAGTTGACTGACTGACTGGTCTATCAACGCACAGCTCAACCCACTGGATGAACCGTGCTGAAATTTGGCATGTAAATAGCTATTATTACGTACACATCCACCAAGAAACGATTTTCGAAAATACAGTCGCTAAGGGGGTGAAATAATAGTTTGTTGTGTAGGAGTAGTTAGCCTTTGTTATTCCCCGGGATGTACAAATTTCAAATTTTATCAAAATCGGTTGAACAGTTGGGCCGTGAAGGCGTAGCAGATAGACGGACACAATTTCGCATTTATAATCCTAGATTATGCCCGCGACATCGTCCGCGTGGATTAATTTTTTTTGATTCCCGCGGAAACCCTTTAATATTCCGGAATAAAAGTAGCCTTAATCCTTCCCCGAGATACAATCTACCCCTGTACCAAAATTCATCAAAAGCGGTTGAGCCGTGAAAGCGCAGGAAACAGACAGGCAGACACACTTTCGCATTTATAATATTAGTATAGTATGTATTACTTTTTTAATCCGCCCAATGAATAGAAATCTGTCAGCTGTAACGACTGCGCCAAGATGGCCGCCGGTGACATTGATTTGGCACGTGCCTCGCAGGCAACGATGTTATACAAAATCGTTGCGCGTAAATTGTATTTACGGACGAATATTAAATAACGAATATCAAAGAAATTTCAACTTCGAAGCAACTGCAAAGGACAATTTATAATTAAAATTCATTCAATTAAGTAGGTATCATATTTCATAAAACCATCAATGCACACGAAATAATGTTATTTTCGTTCAAAAGAACTCAAAAGGCAAAAAAAAAAACACGTACAATTTTAACTTTAATGAATACCGATGAAGCGTATCCTTCATTACGGCGAATGCGTCAATTGTATCTTCGTATACGGAAGTTACGAAAATCAACCATTTTCAATTTATTTTACCAATATTTTCGGCTGTATCAGTTTAAACCATTTAACGCATATCTACACTCATTATAAAACTAACTGGACGAAGATTATTACTCTTCGGCTTTGCTAAGAAGGCACAGTTAAAACGAGACATATATTTTGTGTCACTTACATAAGTCGTTTTAATTCGTCAAGTAAAGCCTGAGCAAAGTCAAAGTATCCTCTTATCTCTATGGATCTCAGTACTAATAAGACAAATTCTTACTCAAGTACTGAGACTTGGAAAAATCGTATAATGGTACATACGTACGTAACTAGTACTATAATAATACTACTAACTAAAGCACTAAATATACTAATCCTGCCTGCATTTGCATACTAGAATCAGCTAAATTTGTAAGGAAACAACCGCAAAACTTTAAAAAACTAGAGGATCTACCGCGACGTTACCGACTAAGACCCACCCGAAAAAATAATATGATGATTCCCAGTTCCAACCTAAGTATCCACAGTACCGGTCCTAACCCGATGTGCTTAAAAATTTGTAAAAAAAACCCAGACCACATCAAATCTTTGCAGAGCAATACAGCATTTGTCAATTCTTTGAAAACATTTCTAATCGAAAAAGTGTATTATAAACGAGATGATTTTTTTGAAGAAAAATAAGGCAGCCGTCTCTCTACTACCACTGATTTTTTGTTGTGCCCCACCGGGGTTCCAATATTGTAATAAGAACTTTTCTATTGACATGTAAATTACTATAAGAATTGTATTGGAATGCAAAATAAATAAGTATGAATATGAATATAATAATATGAAGATCGCTGGTACGTAACAACACTATATTTAGCTACAAAGGAGAAGTGACATGTAGGTACCTAAATGTAGCACATTATGTATGCTCACGTAAATATGGCGTACCACAACAAGCGCGCCTTTAGGTATTTGCACATCATAAATATCGAGTGGCAGCACCGACAAGGCATCAATCGAATTCAAATTCGAAATAATGATTTATTCAAGCATTTACGGGAACTTTTGAATATTGTGAAAATATTTACTACACGTCTTGCTACGAATACTGAGCTAAATAAAATAACACTGGGTTGGAACATGTCTGTAGGTGAAATGAAATACAAGTTATGTGAAGGTATATTTTCTTACTTTGGACTATTTGGATTTTGTTGCTTATTAAGGTTAAGGTATGCGTTTCTCATAAGGAACGATGGGTGGACGTACTTTGCTTTGTAAAGAAAAGCCCCTAAATATTAGACCAAAAAAAGGTTAATATTTAAAATTACCTTATTCTCTAGGATTTTTTGCAATATTTAATAGTTATTTATTAGCGTAGTTCTATACAAACAGTCATTTCTCGCGGTTTTTTATTTCGATTTATTGTATTGACATGCTAACAAATATTGCAGAAACAATTAATTATTTTAATAGATATTATTAAATGAACACAATATGTCCAGTTTACATATTAAAACAAAGCATATACAGCTAATAAGGTGTGTAATAATAGACCGTCTCTCATGAATCATGATCAAATTATACTTACAATACGACATACCACTAGTTACTATTACGATACGTACTAATACTATTATCATTGTTTGATCATGACTGTAACATACAGCTAATCTAGATCTAATTTGCACATAAATCAAACAGTTTCAGCGTGGCAATAGATAGGCATACACCACACACACACACACACACACACACACACACACCACTACTGTGAAGCCGTAATTGTGTAAGCGTGTCAAATGTCGATGGCGAATAGCCTTTAAAAGATTGTCTAAAAGTTGCCGATCAAATCACAAAGTTCGGCGTTAAAGTAAAATATAACCAAATCCATTCTCATCCGTTTAGGGTATCATACAAACCTAAACGTATGAGAATGGATACACGAAATTGAGCTCTAATTCAATGTCGTTACGGTTTATTTTACTTTAACGCCGAACTTTGACGATTTGATCGGCAATTCTTACACAATCGCACCTCTGGTCAAAGAGAGGTCTATCCAGATAGCAGAGCGGGTGTTGCCAACATGTTAACTATTGACAACAACTTTGAATTCACGGAAAGCAATGTGCCATCGAGCCAACAACATATCACTAATGAGTCAGTGGTCCCGTGATAATAATGATGGTGGTGGATTCCCTGGACGAAGGTATCTTACATGGACCTCCACAATACACGGTCCATTGCTTCCAGCAGCTCCCAGCTGCTCGCTTGGGATCGTCCATCCACCTGGGTACATTCAACCCTGCGCTTTCCTATAAAGGTCAAAAGGACATTGTTCCGTCCCCATAAAAAGTTCGCCTAAGAACCAACAGTCATAAAACATTGATTACTGGATTCAAATAAATACCTTTTTATACTTGATAGCAGATTAAAACAACGGACACTTGCTTAGAAATGACTTATTACAAAAATATTTTCAATTTTAAGGTTATTTCAACTTTAACAATCAATCTGCTTGAACAAATAAATACCATCTTTATCCAATTGTAATAGAGCTGTAAACAGTATGTAGATAAGAAAGATTCGCCGGAGTTCATCAAAAACATTACAGATGGCGTTAGATATATTAAATTATTGTACTTTCAATAGATGGCGTTGCAAGATTCAGAATACTAGCGCACCTAGCATTTTAAGCTACTTTTATCTTGTTTCTTACGATACGGATCTAGCGCTCAAGCGGTGGTATTGCATATTATTTTAACCGGTAAGTGTTTGATCTGTGATTAATAATCGAGAGACGGAAACGTATAGTAATTAATTTAATACCCATTTATTTATTTTGCAATTAATTTGAAGTGTCCGTTGAATTCTAATATTTGAAATAAAGGTTATAAAATAAGCTAAGAATTACTGTATATTTCAAACACATGTTGATTCTTAGGCGAATTTGGTCAATGTCCTTTATAGTAGTTACTCCTCCCTTCGTGCCTCATATATTTGTATACCCTATTAAAATAATAGTAAAATAAAATAAAAATATATTTATTGCCAATAAACAGCTTACAGTCAATTTATTTTAACTTTAGTCTCCGCACTAGGGACCTGTCTCGCGTAGACTTATCCGACGACTGACACAATAGATGATTTTTTAAAATTTGTTAAGTAAATCATAATATAAACAAGAGTTTTTCTCTTTCTTTTTAATGTTTTTGCAAATAAATAATTTCGAATTTTTGTTTTTCTTTTTAATTTTATTTGAGATAAGTATTATGAGTAAACATACCTATACGTATAAATAATGGTGCTAAAAGGTAAGATAATGTAAGTATATTTAATTATGATAAGAGCGTGAGTATCAATAAAACATATTGGCATGTTACCTGTAATTTTTTGTGATTATTAAAAAGGGGATCTCTCCAAAAGACGTAATGTCATCCCTTATTAGTTTTATCTTGAATAATTAATTTAAACTATTGATTAAAGTAAAAAAGTCGAACTTTAAATTATCTGTGAACTTCTAGCTCTAGATACGTATGTCCTCAATAAAATGCACTTAAAGCTCAGTTTCCACGGCAAGCTGAGTACTATTAGACATTTGTCAGTAAACTAACTCCTAGCTATCTTTTTTCGGTGCTCAGAAGTCAATATCGGAGTGCGATTGATCTCTCTCGAGGTTTGAGCGCCCTGTCAATTGCTGTGACGCAGAGAGCTGTCACGTGCCGTGATGCAGAGCGCTGTCACTGAGCACGTGACCTGACACTGCGTCACGCTGTCACTGAGCACGTGAAGTGACACTCCGTCACGCTGTCACTTAGCTCATGACGTGAAACTCCGTCACGCTGTCACTGAACACGTGACGTGACACTCCGTCACCCTGTCACCGAGCCGACACACTAAGAAGGCCTAATGTATATTGATGTGATGTGAATGAACTACGAGTAGTTATTAAGAGTTACCATCTCACGAAGACGTTGATTGATTATAAGTTCTTAGTATGGAGTAGTTTCGATTAATGTCGCGGTTTTTACCGGCTGATAGCAGGCTAATTACGAACCTAAACTTGAAGAGTTACAGTTTATACCAACTTTAAAATGAACAGATTTTTTTGGGTTCCGTACCTCCGTTCCGTATCAATAAAGGAACCCTTATAGGATCAATTCGTTGTCAGTCTGTCTGTCAAATACCCTTTTCTCGGGAATGCATCAAGTTGAAATTAATATCAAATACTTAAACTAATAACAATAAATGGCTATCTATAACTATAACAATCCTTAACACAGGTTTTAAAAAATCTAGCTAGGATAGCCAGTTCTTGATCTTGCAACATTTAGTTTAAATATTTTGTTATAAGCACAAAAATTGTTAGCGTCAAATAGTTCCAAGATCAATTACAATGTAACACAAAATGATTGAAAATAAACGATTTATTTACGAACCCCATGGCGTAGTGTTGAGCGCTGTAATTGTCTCGACGTTCGGAGGTCCCGGGTTGTATCCCCCGGTAGGAAATACTTTAAAGCGAGATTTCCATTACAAAAGGGTAAGACTTCCAAAAAATCACATTCGAGCGAAACCGGGGCCAGCTGATTGTAGGTAAATAATGAATACAATAAACAAAGTACACTGTAATAATGCTCGGCGTAATGATACCATTCGCAGTCAGGCTTCTGTTTACGGATTAATATTGGAACGCGTAAATACGAGCAAAAACAATGCGTAATATTATTAAACATGATTTAATTTGCAATTATTTATTAATTCAACACTTATTATTTCCTTTGTTATTGATATGGCGTTAATGCTTTTCTGTTTTTATTGAATAACACGGAAAGTTTATTACTTAACATTACAGCTTACAACGATTTTGACATTGTTTGTGAAATAATTACGTAAATTACCACTTACAAGGACTAACTTGTAGTGGATAAAAAAAACTTTTATATTTATTCGTGTTACTTAATAAAAAAAAATATTCATGTCCTTCAAAGATATTCATATTTTATATATTACATACTAAATATTCATAATTCAATAAACTCTTTATCAGATCTCTCAACAATCCAAATAATTAATCTCTTTTATTAGGAAAAACTAATTTCTTTGATAGAATTTTAATAATAACACAAAAAGAATCTAATAAAGTACGAACATGATAATATTAATTTTCGGAACAAAGTGAATACTCCCTTTCTAGAGAGGTTACAAAAAGCTTTCAGGAAATGCTTTTTGTTCTTTGTTTTTGTAAAGTTCTCAACCGTAATGAATAAATATACGAATGAAACATAATTTTGTTGTTTAAGCACGCTTTCTAAAATTGTTGAAGAAACCTCTTCCTAATATAAAATTACATACTTATAAAAGTCCCACAAAATGCCAAAGAGATGTTTTTCTCTAACTACTCTCATTCTTAATCCAGTTTTCAAGGTAAGTTTTTATACTTACTCGTATTTAAGCGATTACAGAATTTTGAAAGTAAATAGGTATTTTAAGTCAGTTTTTCGACTTTAATGATTATTTATTGTACTCCAGCTAGGCCCTTGACTGATGCACTGATCAGACTAATATGGTTGCGAGCTAACCTATAAGGGATAAGCATTAACCCTATAAGCCCATTATTATAGTAATCACATCCTATCCCTAATCTAAATAAAAGTATTTTCACAATAAAATATTATAACGTTACATTTTCATACAGAACATGGTTAAAACACGATAGCTGTACATTCTCGAAACGAAAAAGGCTAAAACATATAATTTTTCAGTACTTTGTATGAAAAGCTTGCAAATTGCATTTTGAAAAGCAAATTTTAAAACATTTCTCCCAGCGCACTTCCGCTACGGGAAATTTAGATGTGAGATTTCAAATGCAATTTGACTATTTGCCTACTTTGTTGAAAAGGGTTTTTGATATAGCTCAGTTTTATATGATACAAAAGGATCTAATCAAAGTTACGTGATACGTCCTAGTAATCTCTAGAGCAGTTTTATAAGAGCTAGTGCCGCTAGATTTTAGTATTTCTTACCTTTCCTGCATGTTTAGTAGCTTGAGGGCGGGCGGTGCGTATGTTGGGCGGTTGTAATATCCATTGGATGCCAATGTTTTTCATGCCTATTTACCCTTGATTTTAAGGTAGCCCTTGCCTGCGATCTCACCTGATGGTAAGTGATGATGCAGTCTAAGCCATCTTAGACTGCATCATCACTACCATTAGCGGGCTAACCTGTTAGGGGCATGGCAGATAAATTAAACCCATACCCCTATTTGGTTTCTAAACGGCATCGTACCGGAACGCGGAATCGCTTGGTGGCACGTCTTTGCCGGTAGGCTGGTAACTAGCCACGGTCGAAGCCTCCCACCAGGCCAGACCAGGAAAATTTCAGAAATTATAAATTCCCAAATTGACCCTGCCGGGGATCGAACCCGGGACCTTCGCTCGTTAAGACAACAGCGCTACACACTGCGCCACGGAGGTCGTCAAATCCATGGTCGATCTACGTCTATGGCTCTGTGAGTGAGTGTGAGTGATTAGAGGCACTGGGCGGGAGATTGGTGTGAAATGCCAAGATGGCTGCCGTGTCTGTGTGATTAAATCAATGATTAAACAGGGAATACATAATAATTGAGTGCATTACCAGTGTTTCCTTTTAATAGTAGTATATTAACAGTGGAGGGGAACCGGAAGCCGGCAGTGTTGTTCAAATACCGGGGACGTGAGGCCAACCGCCCTCCATGTATGAACATGAATCCTTCTTTACGAGTGCGAGGAGGGTGGGCCCTCATAAACAGCAGGGATAAAAATAAACTGCTATACAAAAGTACTAATATCCGGATATAGAGAGTTGTCGTATTCCTAGAGCAGCTATGTTTTTGGGCTCAAAGTCAAAGTCAAATAATGTTTAGTTAGGTATACTACACTTATTGACGTCTAGTTATTTGAAGAAATAAAGAAAGAAAGAAATCTTTATTCAGGGATAAAAGACAAAAAACAGACTTGCAAGAAGAAAAAAATGGCAAAATGAGAGTTGATCCCCAAAATGGTCTTCACTCAGCATGAGCCATACCTGTTAGGATCTTCTTATTATTATTTATTAAATATAACAGTGGCAATCGGTATCTTAAAACTAAAGCTACGAGGGTTCCAAACGCGCCGTGGTCTGAGAAGAGCACACAATAAACTCAGCCGGGTTTTTTTTCATTATCACCATTTCACAAATAATCATCTTAACTAAGCAACCATCAGAGCCATTAGATCAAATCATTGCCAAGCTTCCTTGTCATTTAAGTAATCCTTTACATGGTAATAGGAATTTTTTAATGAGTTTACGTTGGATTAGTTGGAATTATGCTTTTTAATAAATTGATACTGAATGCGTGTATTTAAAAATATAAATCATACAAGATGATATCGCGACTTTGTTTGCGTGGGATTAGGTTTTAGGTTCCCGCGGACTTTTAATAAACTTCCTCCATTTTAAATTTCAATCAAATTGGTTAAGTCATTGTGTAATGGAGTAACAAATCTCCAAACTTTCATCAAGACACGCGGAAGCGTGTCCAGCCAAAGTTCAAAAAAACTGGCGAGCAGCACCGTGTGTAATATTACACGAACCATTTGGAGCCACTTTTGACCCCCTCATAACTCAAAAACTATTTCACATAAACATGTCAAATTTGGCGCATATATTGAGACCCGTGAGATACATATGTGCTCCAAATTTCATAAGCACACATCAAATGGTTATTTAGATATAAACGTACAAAAATCGTCATTTTTATGATCTACCTAGGCGTAGATCAAAACTCTGACACGGGGCATACTACCATTGCTTAAAGCCGTATTATTTTAATACTGTTGACGTTTATGTTGTAGTGTTATAATCATTATTTTAAGGACGTCAAAGTACGTGACATTCAACCGTTATTTTGAAACAATACTGCTTTAAGCGGTGGTAGTAACTCCTTAACTATTGAAAATGACACATAATTATTATTTTAATGTAAATAATAATGAATAATAATATAGTTGCATTAAAACCTTACCTTCGTATTCATGCATTTTGTGCAACGAAACGTCATTGACAGAAAAGAAGAAACGTATTTGAAGTCGTCAGTTCAAGCTGTCAGTCATTGTGATTTGTATTCATTGTATAGAGTGGTTTTAGTGATATCGACTGTTTACCGTGCTTGTTTTCAATGTTTCACTAAAAACTTTTGATTTTGAACTTTTGCAATCATAATTGATGAGATGTAGAAATGTGCTGTAGAGATAGTCTGACCATAGATGTAATCTGTCAATGTCAGTGTAACTCTAGGTACACTATATATTTTTCTTGAGAATTCTCGTCTTTAATTATCTTGTACAATGAGTCGTACAATAGAATTACTGGTGGGTGACACACTGACCTTAAACCGAATAATAAGTACCTACTAATGTAAAACGTAAACTAAACTAATAGAAAAGTCCTACTACAGTGTAAAGGATTATTTGAATGATAGCAAGGCATTGGTATGAATTGTTACAGCGGCTGATTATGTAATGTTATATTATAAGTACATATATATAATTTCAAATATTTGTGAGATGGTGATAATAAAAAAAAGCGGAGTTTATTGCGGGCTCTTCTCAGACCAGGGCACGTTTGGAACCCTCGTAGCTTTAGTTTTAAGATACCGTAGTTAATTATCACCATCACGTCTTATGCTCTGTAAGCATGACGTTCAGAAGGTGTACTTTGTAGGTACATATTTTGAATAAATATGTTTTGAGTTTGAGATTGAGTTCAATAATTTCTGTACAAAAAGTAATGATATCCCATCAAAAACATAAATGTAAAATGAGAGCCAAGTTCAAAATTGTGATATATATGCCTTGGTTGTTGACTGCAGCGACAAAAGAAGTGAGATCTAAATGGGTGCCAAGTTCAATGGTCAGTCCTGCAATTTATTTATCCCATCAAAAACATAAATGTGAAATGAGAGCCAAATTCAAAATTGTGATATATATGCCTTGGTTGTTGACTTCAGCGACAAAAGAAGTGAGATCTAAATGGGTGCCAAGTTCAATGGTCAGTCCTGAAATTTATTTATAACAACATATAATATTTTATTACAACTTAAAATATCATTTCTTCTTATAACTTAGTATAAAATGTTGAAGACTAAGGCTTTGGCTTGGCTAGTTTCCATATACGAATTATTATTAAGTAGGTACCTAAAAGTACAGTTTCTACCAGCTAGCCAAATTTTCGGAAGAATAAAATAAGAACTTACAGCTTTACAACTTGTGAAGGCTATAATTCGTATATGAAAACTAGCCAAGCCAAAGCCTTAGTCTTCAACATTTTATACTAAGTTATAAGAAGAAATGATATTTTAAGTTGTAATAAAATATTATATGTTGTTATAAATAAATTTCAGGACTGACCATTGAACTTGGCACCCATTTAGATCTCACTTCTTTTGTCGCTGAAGTCAACAACCAAGGCATATATATCACAATTTTGAATTTGGCTCTCATTTCACATTTATGTTTTTGATGGGATAAATAAATTGCAGGACTGACCATTGAACTTGGCACCCATTTAGATCTCACTTCTTTTGTCGCTGCAGTCAACAACCAAGGCATATATATCACAATTTTGAACTTGGCTCTCATTTTACATTTATGTTTTTGATGGGATATACATTTATACGAGTACATATCATATTATAAATGCGAAAGTTTGGATGGATGGATGAATGGATAGATGTTTGCTACTCAATCACGCCAGATTGGCTGAACAGATCTGGATGAAATTCGGCACAGAAATCCTGAATCCAGTCGCAGGCATCAGCTAGTTTATAATATTATGATCACTACTGCGACATAAAGGTCCTCAGAAAATACAATATAATACCTCCGGCATATATGGTCATAGTGTTGGATGGTGTTCATTGTGATTGGCCATAATGGCAGAAATTAGGTCAGGTGGACATGAATAGATACATTAATGGGACCAAAGTGTTGTCCAACAGCACTGAGGACGCACTGAGAGTCAGGTGAATAGCTCTGAACAATATTCATACATAATTTATCGAGATTTGCATTCAAATTGAGTCACAATTCAATGGAGTAGGCGACTATTTCACGAGTAACTAACTAAAATAATTGGTTGGCTGGCAGGGTAATTGAAATTGAGAATTGCTCATTTAAATGGTCTCCATGAAGTTAATTAGTCAATATAGGCCCGTCTCCAATCAGGTGGAATTTCTTAAAATGTTTTGTTATAGTTTTTATGATAATAAAAAATCTTTTCTGAAACTATTTGGTGTGCAATTTCTCATTCTGACTGAGGTGAGTATTTTTTTCTGGAATGAATTAATTAAGCGTATGCTTTATCACTCTCCGGATATTGAACTATCAAAATATCATGTAGATCCTTCCCTGTGACTGAAGGACAAGCCAAATGCAAACAAACACACGTACACATTTATGCAATTAGTCAAATAATGCACTGCTATCGAAGCAAACACTTTAAATGTTAAATACAACTGTACAAGGCTTTGCTCTAAGTGACTAACAGACAACCTACAGCCCAAACGCCTATTCTATATTCCTTGATCACCCCAGAGGTGAATTAAGGAAAGAATTTTCGAAATTCCACCCCCAAGGAGGTTAAATAGGCGGTTCAAGTTATATCCATGACTCTTGGTATTTGCGCTTTCGGTGAAAGGTGATGAATTTTATGTATTACTAGCGAATGCCTGCGACTTCGTCTGCATGGTTTGAGGTTTTTTGGTTCCTGCGGGAGCTCTTTAATTTTCCGGGATAAAAGTAGCCTATGTGCTATTTCAGGCTATAATATGTTTGTGCCTTCATTAAATTTTAGCCAGCTATTATGTAAGAATAGCCGATCCAATCGTCAAAGTTCGGCGTCAAAGTGAAATAAACCATAACAGCATTGAATTAGAGCTCAATTTCGCGTATCCATTCTCAAACGTTTATGGTATCGTACATAGATAAACGTATGAGAATGGATACACGAAATTGAGCTCTAATTCAATGCTGTTATGGTTTATTTTACTTTGACGCCGAACTTTGACGATTTGATCGACAATTGTTACACAATCGGGGGGCTGATCCGTTCAGCCGTTGGGGCGTGCTTGAGTAACAAACATCTATTTGTTCATCGATCATCTAGTCCAGGGAAGGTTTAAACGGTGAGAAAATATGAAAAAATTGCGAGGAATATAGGACAGGACAACGTCTGCCGGGCCCACTAGTATTTGTATAGATTGAAATTTCTTTTTTTAAGAACCTAATTCCATGCAGACGAAGTCGCGGGTAAACGCTAGTTAATAATAAAAAGCTAGCTAGGAAATCAATGTTCCATTGAATATTTTTTAAATATCACGGAAAATCCAATTAAAAGTAAATCATCTTGTCCAATTCATCTTTGGCAGTACATCGCAAAAGTTTTAACTTTCCACCATCCTCCAAAAATCCATTCCAACTGTCGAACTAACATGACAAATGTATGAAATAAAGTTAATTTTAAAGCGCATAAAGTGTTTGATTTATTGCCGGCCACTCGATTCCGTTTTAGTTACTTTTAAGTACTTTCTGGTGCTACTATAACCAATAAATCATCGATAAACAAGCAGTTTTTCTTTATAACCGTAACTCGTAAGTAAAAAAAAAACACTTTATTACACACAAACAAATAACAGAACAGAGGTAAAACAAATCGTGACAGAATTTACAACTTTTTACGGTGTAAAGGCGGCCTTATCACTATTAGTGATCTCTTCTAGGCATACTCGTATTTTAATTTCATAAAATGAAAAAAAATATCAATACCTATTTGCTTGGAAATAACTTATTGCGTCTAGGTCTAGGAAAATTAGTTTTTTTTTCAATACAATTCAATTCAATTAATTTAAAACATGTAGGACATACAGGTGTCTCTCATGTTACGTCATGTTTTGACTCTATCACCGGTTCGGAAAGCAGCTGATTTTTCTGCTGAAAAGAGCCGGCAAGAATCTCAGCAGTTGCTCTTTTTTTTTGAAACAAGATTTTACATTTCGTAGGTTAGTATATAAATTAAAGACGTTTAAACGAAAAAGAACAATGCTCTTCTGAATTTTCCTTCAAAATAAAATTTGTTAGTCAGTTTGTGAAGAGGAAGCATGTAACATGGAACCAGAGGATCAGCTCCGGTTGGATATTTGGTTTACTTTGCGAGGATCTATGTTTAGAAAACCCATTGACTTACAAAAATATAAGTAAAATTTCAAGTTTCTAGACACAGCTTTTCGAGCTGCACGTCGATATTTCAGTCAATAGTTTTATATTAAACTTGATGATTAAGATTTTCTGATCCCCGCCTATGTCCTTCCCCAGGATACAATCTAACCCTGTACAAATTTTCATCAAATCCGGTTTAACAGATGGGCCGTGAAAGCGTAGCAGACAGACGACAGGCAGCCACACTTTCGAATGTATAATATTAGTATGGATTGAACTGATTTCTAACTTGGTAGCTAATTTCTTGTAGACTCAAGTAATAATATCTAATGGTTTAATGTATAGCCAAATGCTTAACCTAAAATATCAATTCAATCAATCGCCGGCTCACTAATCAGCACGTGTCTTCTCTCAGTATTAGAAGGGTTTGGCCATAGTCCACATCGCTGGCCAGGAGAATTTTTACACTTCTCACACCTTTAAGAACATTATGAAGAACTCTCGGATACGTAGCTTCTACCTTCACCGTCGAAGCAAGTAATATTTAATTGCTTTAAAACGCACTTAACTCAGACAAGTTAGGATTGCGTGCCCCAGGATCGAACTTCCGACCATCCGAATACGAGGTCGGACGTCTGAACCTTCGTAGTACTGAGGTCCTTCCTAAACTCGGTTCTTCGCTGACCAGAGGCGCGTTTGGAACCGTCGTTGCTTTAGTTTTAAGATACCATCACGTCTTAAACTTTATATTATACTCCATAAAGTGTAAGTACTAATTTTGAAAAACCTATTTGACTTTGACTTTGAATCAATTTGTATTGAAATTAGGGTAACCCGAGGTGTCACCGCGATCCGCCATAATTTATTTATCAAGTTATATCTACGCATTAATTAGGCGGCCATTAATATCTAACTTCCCGAGTCATTGGACTGCCTGTGGACTTAACTGTGGACCATAAATTATACACTTACTACCAACTTATGCCCAACTAACCACTAACAACTTGACATCGTAACTGGCAGATCCGTTTTTCTTCGTCCTTTTGGGAATATCATAAAAATATTACTTTTCTGTTCTAATTTTTTTTTAAATTTGACCAAAAGATGTAAATCTGCAATGGCGTTGCTGAGGCCCGTCACCCTTAGTCGTTTGTTACCTAAAAACCTAAAATCCTTAGAACTAATAGGGATGATGACAACTCAATCAAATCAGCAACTCTTTATCAAACTTAAAAACGCGCTGCTAGTATGAAAGTTGTATGAAATTCACAATAGTGACGTCATCAAATTGCAACGCACTTTTTTTCTTTAATCTATATTTTGAAATGGTTATCAAACTTAAAACTAACCGAGGATGTGAATTTTAGGTCTTTTGGAAGACCCTCTATTTAATAATCTGTTAGAAATAATTTGTTTTTGATATAGGCATCATGCCTATTGTAACGCTTCGACGGGCCATCTTTCCAACCGAGAGTTAAGGAGAAAAACCTTAAACCACGCGGACGAAGTCGAGGGCGTTATTCTGTATTGTAATTAATAAAAAAATGGATCTGTCTGTCTATCCGTCTGCCTGTTACCATTTCACGGTTCATCCTTTTTATAAATTCTGATGAATAATACACAGATAGCTTGCATCGGACTCGTTTTCCGGGCGATAGATTTGACGACCTCCGTGGCGCAGTATGTAGCGCTGTTGTCTCAACGTGCGGAGGTCCCGGGTTCGATCCTCGGCAGGGTCAATTTGAATTTTCCGCTACCATCTTAGACTGCATTATCACTTACCATCAGGTGAGATCGCAGTCAAGGGCTAACTTGTAGTGGATAAAAAAAACGCAACGCGATACCATAGAAAATGACAAACTTGTCTACACGACAACGTAGACCACGTGAAGAGACTACTGTCTCATACTATCGCTTCACGTAGTATCACGTCGCGTTTCCGCCTTTGTCGCTGTCACCGTAAGATTGTAAAAACCGTTAGATTATAATCTAACTCGCGAAATTCTAAACGCATTATTTTCCGGTAGATTGTAATCTGATAGGTATTTAAACCCGATAAAACCTAAGTTAGTAGTAGTAAGTAAGGCACTACTTGATTATTTATGTCGAACCCTAACCTAACCTACAAGAAAGAGACAAGAAAACGTAAATACAATGAATATTTCAAGAATTGACACTCAGAACATTGAACAGTTTACAATCTTTCGACAGTTTAGAATTTCGCGAGTTAGATTATAATCTAACGGTTTTTACAATCTTACGGTGACATCGCTAACCTAGGACAACGGTCAGACACTATCATAGCCAGCAATGTATTCCGAAAAATCAAAGAGTTCATACAATTTCTTTCGTTCTAGAATTTTTTTTTTCCAGTACAGTACCCTTTGCGATCTCACCTGATGGTAAGTGATGATGCAGTCTAAGATGGTAGCGGGCTAACCTGTTAGGGGCATGGCATTACTTTTATAAACAGTGGGTAACTTCATCTTGTTCACATGAATAATTCCATTTTCATGCAAAAATGTTTAACAGGGAATGATTTTTCGTCTCCGCCCAAGAGATAGATCCCATGAATATTAATAACATTGTAACTAATGGAGTTTTCTCTTTTCAGTCAAAACATTAGGTACAAAACGAAGTATTTTCTTGTTATGTAAACAGTATGATTATTTATTAATACTTAGTCCAAATTCAATTACTAGAGCTATATTTTTAGGATAATAAGTATTTTTTTAAGAGTGCCGTTTGCATTAAAAGTTTCTGACTAGATTTAACCGACAATGATATTGTCCTCCCGAGCTTAATTCGGTCATACCGGCCAAACTCAACAGAGATCACAGTCATCTTGCTGCCCTCTCTATTCTCTCACTCTCATAGCTGAAACGACGGGACGATAGTATCAAAAACCAAACTTACAACTTAAATAATAAGGTTGAACCTTACGAATTAAGGTTGTTTTATTCCCGCCATTAATAACTATTTAATTTTCCCCCATAAAATGTAGCCTATGTCCTTCCCCGGGATTCAATCTATCGCTGTACCAAATTTTTGCAACATAACGTACTTTCGCAAATAATGTTAGTATGTAATATATTTATATTTATCCATACTAATATTACTTAATAAATGCGAAAGTGTGTCTGTCGGTCTGCTATGCTTTCACGGCCCATCTTTTCAACCGATTTTGATGAAATTTGGTATGGTTTGTATCCCGGGGAAGGACCTAGGCTAATTTTTATCCCGGAAAATTCAAGAGTTCCCGCGGCAATCAAAAAATCACGCTGACGAAGTCTCGTGCATCATCTAGTAATTAATATTTTTTATACGACTGCCTGAAAAAAGGATTATATTGTTTTCAGGGTTCATGTATGTATGTATGTATGTATGTATGTATGTATGAATCTGATTTTGTATATTCCACCATAACTTCTATACGCCTGAACCAATTTTGATAAATGAGGTATCGTTAGAATCCCTAGCTTATTAGTTCGCTTTTTGGCAGGGCAGTCGTGTTTTTTAATTTTTTTGATCTTGACTTATCGACAAAGGCAACATCCTTATAAAGTAAGAGTGGTGGGCGCACTCGGCCAACGAACGTTATATAACGTTATCGTTACTGTTATCTGGAGCCGAGGCCGTCGGTACTTATCGGCCGATAATATCACTAACGACTTGCGAACTCGAATCCAAGATGCGAATCTCATTGCCGGTATTCAGGACAGGCTCTTATTAAACCTTCAAACTAATATTTGGCTCTTTGCAACTGTATTAATATATCTTATCTTATCTTATCTTATCTTATCTTATCTTATCTTATCTTACTAATATTATAAATGCGAAAGTTTGGATGGATGTATGGATGTTTGTTACTCAATCACGCCCCAACGGCTGCACGGATCTAGCTGAAATTTAGCACAGAGATAGATTATAGTCTGGAATAGTACATAGGCTACTTTTTATCCCGGAAAATTATGGAGTTACAGTTAGTTAAGTAAGTATACTTACTTCGTTGAAAAAGGTGGCATATTATACTTAATATGCCACCCTTCGACGCGACATAGAAAAGTAGAATTTAGAAGTCACGGGCGTGAATGTAGGTCTATACTTTTTGAACAACAATAAATAATAATTATTATTGGCGGATATTTTTAAAACTATACTTGGATCATTCGAAAAACGGTACGAGCAGTTGCTCTCATTAACCGACTATTCTAGCCTGTTACAGCTTCACCTACTGTAGCCACTAACACTACCACTACAGCCTATTAACGTCCCACTGCTGGGCACACACAGGCCTCCACTCTCATAGGAGAGAGGGGATTAGAGCTTAGACTCACCACGCTGCTCCAATGCGGGTTGGCGGGCTACTGTAGCATAGTTACTAAATTCAGTTAGTCAGATATGCAGTTGAATTATTAACTACCACACTAGCGGTACATTCACACGATGTTTCCAAAACACTTGTAAAAGTTTATTTGAATAAAAACACCTGAAATTGAACAGTTTGATTTTGCATTTTGTGTATAATTGGGTATTTGTACTAGTTAAATCAGCAACTTTTTTTTCAAACGTCAAAACGCGTGCTTAATATGGATTTTGTATGATATTTTAAGTTGTGACGTCATAAAAGTTGGACGCATTTTTTTTATTTTAAACGATAGTTTAAAGTGGTTATTCAGAATAAAACTAGCAGGGGACGTGGATATTACGCCTTTTGGGAGATCCTTTTTTTAATAATTACTAAAAAATTATTTATTTCACTAGTAAGGTAGTCAAATACCTAATAATAAAAATAAAATAATAGTAATAATATGTAGACTCATGCAGAATCAGCTGTTATGGGACGGTCTTTCATAATTGATAGAACGACTGAGTCGCTTTGCGTTTAAAGTTGATGTAGTTCGATATATTAATAAGTACAACCACTGTCTTAAATAGTTAATTAAAATTTTAATTAGAGAATGAGACGAACTAATTATTTAGTCCCACAATTTGTATTGTAAACTTTTTAATGATGCTGTCAAACACAGCTCTAGTAATTTTTTGTCTCGCCGTTAACTAAAATGAGCTTTCAACAATAAGTTCAGAGTTGCGTAAACTTTGCTTAGCTGTGCATGACACCGAGACCTTTAGGCTGGCCTTTAAAGGGTGCAAGTATGAGTCCTAAATAGGTATTATAATATATTTAGGTATCTTATTATACGAATACTTATTTATCCTTTATACTAATATTATAAATGCTAAAGTTTAGATGGATGGACGATTGTTACTCAATCATGCTACAACGGCTGAATGGATCTGCAGGATGAAAGGCACATATATATAGATTATAGTCTGGAATAACACAAAGGCTACTTTTATATTTTTATTCCCGCAAGAACAAAAAACTCAATCCATGCAGAAAAAGTTGCGGGCATCAGCTAATATAATTATCTTTGAGAGGAGACCCGTACTCAGTAAATTAAATACTCCTGTATACAGCTTATGTAGAAGATTTTCCTAAACTGTAGCAACAAAAATATCATACATTCATTCAAAACAATATTAGGTACACTGTATTGTTTGTTTTAGTGAATAGAATATTTCTGTTTGTTGGAGCTAAATCTCCAACAATACGGGTTTAAATTTGGCCAACAGTGACACAATGGGTAGGCATTTCATATTCATAAATCCCGCTCCGGAGTGACTGTAGGCATTACCTAATGTATTCTGTTTATCCTTTTAACCTATTATAGTTCCTACTTTAAAGTCAACCTCAAAAAACACATCATTAATGCTGCGGATTAGAATTGAATCTTACATTTTTTGCCTTGTAGCTAAATATTCGTTTCTCAAATAAAAACACTAAAACGCCTGAAAATTTTTACTGCAAATTAAAATCAAGGTAATAAATAGTGAACAGGAAAACTGAATTTTATTGAACATTGTTCAGTACCTCCATTCAGATAATATTATGCAGTATAGACAGTTCAATCCATGATGAGGCGCCCCTGTTATCAGTGCCAGAGGCCATACTGACAACGCTTAAAGCCATATTGTTTCATTATTGCTAACTTTCGTGTTTTAGAATTAATAATTGTAATTTTTATTTTAGGTACATCAAGATACATGACATCAGACTGTAATTATGAGTAATATTGCTTAAGTATTGCCTTAAACGTTGGCAGTATAGCCCAGGAAAGCTACTCTTTATTGGTATACTAGCTGAGGCCCGCGACTTTATCTGCGTGGATTCAGGTTTTTAGATTCCCCAGGAAACACTTGAATTTTCCGGGACAAAAAGTGTTATTTCAGACTATAATTCTATTTATTCTGTATTTTCTTCCATATTTTTATTTTCTGGGCCGTAAGCTTTTTTGCCGACGTCATCACACAAAAACTTTCATCCTCTATTTTTACCCCCTTTAGGGTAAATTTTTTACAAACTTTGAATGACGCAATTAGCCATAAAATTGACAAAAATAGGCAAAACTCAATTATAAGAATCAAATTTTAAGTTCAGAAATTACCGCCTTACCACATTTGAAGTCCGATTTCACACTAAGTTCCAAAAGTTTTAACTAATAAGGGAAGCTTAGAAGCTCTAAAAGTTTTTGAAATTTGTCGGAAGTGACGTAGACAGGTTTAAGTATTGTTAATCTTAAGTTGAAAATTCGTCTCTACTTCTTTCGAACGTAAACTTTTCACTTTCGACCAAAAAATTTCCGATTTAGGTTAATGTTATGACGGTAATTATTTTATCCAAAGTAGCACATTTTATAGTAGGCATGTTCCCAAAAATAAATGTTCGAAAAAAAACACTAAACAAAAAGAAAAAAAAATTCACTCCCTCGGAAATCACACGAGAAAACATAAAAAAACTATAACTCGAAAACTACCAAAAATCGCTGAACATATGATGATCGCTTCATACCCCGCATTCTCCCATACTCTGACGACCTCCGTGGCACAGTGTGCAGCTCTGTTGTCTTAACGTGCGGAGCTCCCGGGTTCGATCCCCGGCAGGGTCAGTTTGGGAATTTATAATTTCTGCATTTTCCCTGGTCTGGCCTGGGAGGCTTCGGCCGTGGCTAGTCACCGCCTTACCGGCAAAGACGTGCCGCCAAGCGATTTAGCGTCCCGGTACGATGCCGTGTAGAAACCGAATAGGGGTATGGGTTTAATATAACTGCCATGCCCCTAACAGGTTAGCCCGCTACCATCTTAGATTGCATCATCACTTACCATCAGGTGAGATCGCAGTCAAGGGCTAACTTGTAGTGGATAAAAAAAAAATATACCAGTGCCAGCCAACCTTAACGCGAGAGTACCCTTTATCGAGTCCTTTTAATTTTGCGATACCAGTGTTACATTGTGCTATAAATATTACTAAGCTTAAAAGTTTATTACATGTACAAATAGATGATTGATTTTTAAATTCCTTAAAGTACTTACTGATTATTTTGATTGCGACATTAATCACTAATTAGATGTTACGTTAATTTTGTACAGTTAATTAGAATTTTTATGATACAATTTGTTTTTTCTTCCTTCCCACATACTATCTTCATTGAATTATTCTTTAACCCGGCGTCATTGAGGTTGGGTCAGAATGACCCAGTGTATTTAAGAATGCAAATATTTTTTTACGTACGCGAGCCTCGTTGGCCGTCTTCTCAGTAGCTGGAGCCAACGCTATATTCTAAACGTTTCTGAAAAGATATGAGTCCAACGGTGACCGCGCTGGAAGCTAAACGTGCTTATTTGTCAAAAGGGTCAATATGACCCATACTCACAATTAACATAACAAAATTTCGCGCCTCTTTTGTATGATTTTTGTACTGATTTTTTTTTTTTGGTGTTTATTCAATGTGTTTTTTCTTATGTTTTCATGTTCATGTTTTTGATTTTATAATTTAGGTCCCATATATGACTGAAAATACTATATTTTAGCGTAGTAATGTGATGAAACTCTAAGGGATCTCAATTTTGTTAATATTTTGGGAGTTTCAGTAAAAGTTTGAATATTTTGTATAAATGTTCTGTGATTCATATCTTTTTTCGTTTATTCCTAAGATCAGAGTGTAAATATACATTATAATGACAAGGATTATGAATATATTCAATAAAACATGAAAATATCGTACAATATATAGGTACATGGGTTATATTGACCCACTTTAACATCCGTGTAACAATTTTGTACCACAATGACGCCGGGTTAATAATGAATTTAATGCATGAAAACAGATAACAAGTGAAGTTAATTAAACGAATTAAAAAAATACGATTGCCCTGCTATATTATTTTTGGAGTTTACCTCCTTAAGAAGCGATTTGCATATATAGCCTTTGGAATCTAATTCACATTTTTTATTAAATTATATTTTTTTGTGAATCACTAAATATTGAACTGTAGTGTTATATATTTTTGGAATCTACTCATCATTTTCTAGATAATGATTATATAGTTAATCTTATTTTCGATTTTTTTTTCAATTTTGGTCTTTAATGCGGGACCATGGTCACCCTATCAATTTTTTTAAAAATTTTACTAGCCTATGTCACCCGGAATAAGCTAGGGATTCTAACGATACCTCATTTATCAAAATCGGTTCAGGCGTATAGAAGTTACGGTGGAATATACAAACTCACATACATACATACATACATACATACATAAATGAACCCTGAAAACAATATACTCCTTTTTTCGGGCAGTCGTATAAAAAGATGTGTTAGTATCGATAGCTCACAAGTCTATCTCACTACGTCAACATTCCTTAAGATTCCTCGGACCTCGCGTGTGATTTGTACCTACTGTACGTTAAATGGTGCCATCGTCACAATGAAATAAGAGATTAGAACTACATATATCCCTAAATACAGATAATAAAATACTCTAAATTGATTACAAAAAGATGGTCCATAAACTATTTCCTTTGCAAGTTTTAGAATATGAAAATGTGTCTGAAATTGAAATGTTGAATGTAAAATGTGTGAAATTCAATAAGGGTCGTCGTGCCGCGCTTTATCTCAGCTCGTGATATCCGGAGCGCAGCATCTGGTGAGAGCTGCACTGTTCAATCCACGCAGGCACAGAGCGCACTGACATAAGGCTGCCTTTTCACCGGAGATGTGCTGCGTTGCTAAACTTTTTTTTTTTTATACCGCTACAAGTTAGCCCTTGACTGCGATCTCACCTGAAGGTTAGGGATGATGCAGTCTAAGATGGCGTCTGGTGAGAGCTGCATTGTTCAATCCGCGCAGGCACACAGCACACTGACATAAGGCTGCCTTTTCACCGGAGATGTGCTGCGTTGCTAAACTTTTTTTTTTTTATCCGCTACAAGTTAGCCCTTGACTGCGATCTCACCTGAAGGTTAGGGATGATGCAGTCTAAGATGGCGTCTGGTGAGAGCTGCACTGTTCAATCCGCGCAGGCACACAGCACACTGACATAAGGCTGCCTTTTCACCGGAGATGTGCTGCGTTGCTAAACTTTTTTTTTTTACCGCTACAAGTTAGCCCTTGACTGCGATCTCACCTGATGGTAAGTGATGATGCAGTCTAAGATGGTAGCGGGCTAACCTGTTAGAGGCATGGCAGTTATATTAAACCCATACCCCTATTCGGTTTCTACACGGCATCGTACCGGAACGCTAAATCGCTTGGCGGCACATCTTTGCCGGTAGGGTGGTAACTAGCCATAGCCAAAGCCTCCCACAAGGCCAGACCAGGGAAATTCAGAAATTGTAAATTGAAAAATAAACCCGGGACCTCCGCGCGTTAAAGCAACAGCGCTCAACACTGCGCCAGCGGTGAGCGTGGGAGGTCCCGGGTTCGATTCCTGGCAGGGTCAATTTGAGAATTTATAATTTCTGAATTTTCTCCGGTCTGGCCTGGAGGCTGGGCCGTGGGGCTAGTAAAGTTCCACCCTACCGGCCAAGCGTTCTGTTACTATGCCGTTTATTATTATTACACTTTATTTGTACACCACAAACGTATAAAAACCCTTAAAACCCTATAAAAACCTTTTAGGGTTTAATATAACTACCGTACCCCGAAAAAGTTAGCCCGTTACAATGTAAGACTTACCAACAGGTGAGATTACAGTCAAGGGCTAACTTGTAATGGATAAAAAAACTAACATAAAGTTAAACTATGAACTAAAAATCATCAGCATAAACAAGCAAATATGAAAACGTAACTCTATCACAACAAGTCATAATCAAAAAGATATTCAAAAAACACGAAAAACTAACTAAAAAGTTAAAAATCTAAATTAATCTAGTCAAATGGAATCTTATTCACATTTTTATTAAATGATATTTTTTTGTGAATCACTGGATATTGAACTATAGTGTTAAATATTTTTTGGAATCTACTCATCATTTTCTAGATGATGATTACATCGTCGATTTTTTCGTTTTTTTTTTCAAATTTAGTTTTTAATGCGGGACCATGGTCACCTCCTCAATTTTTTTAAAATTTTACTAGCCTATGTCCCCCGGAATAAGCTAGGGATTCTAACGATACCTCATTTATCAAAATCAGTTCAGACGTACAGAATTTATGGTGGAATATACAAACTCACATACATACATACATGAACCCTGACAACAATATACTCCTTTTTTCAGGCATTCATAAAAAATGGGACACCTCATGGATCTTACAAATTATGTATGTGGCTCAACGTAACGCAAACTAAGCGGGCATAAGTTTCATACATTTCCATTCACTGGGGCTGATTCTGTAGTGCACAATCTCTAAACTAAACTAAAATTAGAGCATTATAAATATTGCTAACCCTTTCATAATACTCCCTACGGAAAGGGACAGAACTAGATTTAAAGCTGCCATTTTAGTTTAGTTTAGAGATGTTACATTACAGAATCGGCACCATTATACAGCTAACTTCTTTATGTCTCTGGCCTCTATCCAGAATGATCGCATTAACATTTAACAGCGGCGAATTTCCGAAACCGGTGCCATAATTTAAAGAGTTATTGTGATTTTTAATGTTATTGAAGTAATAACAAAATCAAATAAAGCCAAAAGAGGGTCAATGAGAACCACTTATGTCTCGCAGTTTATGTTCCCACATAGCTTCACTTTTACTTCGATTTTGAGTTTATTGTCCCGAATGCGCTTGTTTTGATGAAGGTTAAGGTTTCGTTTTAATGTTAGTTCGCCGCCTTGATCTGATTATTGAGTTACAAACAAAAACCTGTTTAGGGTAAACGAAGAATATCCATACTAATACTATAAAAATACAGATGTGTATATCCGTTTGACTGTCTATCCTAACCTTTTTATGGCCCTTCCGTTTAACCAGTTTTGATTTGGAGATTAGTTTGCATCCCAGGGACGGACATACTTAAGCTTCTTATTCCGAATCCGGGACCTCGTTGGCTGCAGTCGAACCTGTTTAGGGTAAACGAAGAATATCCATACTAATATTATAAAAATGCAAATGTGTGTCTATCTATCCGTTTGACTGTCTATCCTAACCTTTTTATGGCCCTTCCGTTTAACCAGTTTTGATTTAGAGATTAGTTTGCATCCCAGGGACGGACATACTTTAGCTTTTTATTCCGAACCCGGGATCTTGTTGGCTGCAGTCTAACATGCTAACCACAAGACCAACAAGACGATACAAAATGTATATATCACCGGAAGATTTTAAAAACCGTTAGATTATAATCTAACTCGCGAAATTGTAAACTGTTGACAGATTGTAAACTGTTCAATGTTCTGAGTGTCAATTTTTGAAATATTCATTGTATTTACGTTTTCTTGTGTCTTTCTTGTAGGTTAGGTTAGGCTTCGACATATATAATCAGGTAGTGCACTTAGGTTCTAATAGGGTTAATAAACATAACAGATTTCAATCTACGGAATAATGAATAATAAAATAATTTGTAATCAATACTCAATACTCAATATCATTTATTCAATATAGGTACACTGTAGGTACACTTATTGACGTTAAAAATTACTTACTTATAAAACATGATGGTGATAATTGGTTACGGTATCTTACAACTAACGCTACGAGGGTTCCAAACGCGCCCTGGTCTGAGAAGAGCCCACAACAAACTCAGCCGGGTTTTTTTTTCTTTTTATTATCACCTTCTCACAAATCATCTTAACTAAGGAACTATCAGAGCCATAGAGCAAATCAGAGCCAAGCTTCCTTGTCGTTTAAGTAATCCTTTACATGGTAATAAGATTTTTCAATGAGTTTACATTTTATATTAACTTTGAACTCATTTACAGACATCTTTAACATGTCTTCTGGGAGCTTACTGTACAAGCGGACACTGTTTCCAACAAATGAATTGCTAGTTTTTCTAAGCCTAGAAGCAGGCATTACAAGTTTATTTTTATTTCTAGTATTGACATTATGACAATCACTTTTCTTCTTGAATTTTGCAATGTGTTTAAGCACGTATACTAAATTTTCAAATATCAGTTTGCCAATTCGCGAGTTAGATTATAATGTAACGGTTTTTACAATCTTACGGTGACATATATATACTGTACAGTGTACCTAGGTAATATATATCATTTCAAATTGATGTCTGTCTCAAAGAATACGGATTTGATATGAGAATAGTCACAAGCCCCGGAGCTGAGTGGATTGTTTCGCGATATATTCCGTATAACGAGTAGCGAGTCCTTCTGACAGGTCGTATTCTTGACGAGCATTATATTTTATTCCTGCAGCTATAAATAAGAGGGCGCTTTAGAAATAATATCCCTGGTGTGTGGACTGTAAAAATAAATTGAAGCACCAAAAGCTCCACTACAGCCCATTAAAGTCCCACTGCTGAGCACAGGCCTCCACTCTCATAGGAGAAGGGGAATTAGAGCATAGACCCACCACGCTGCTCCAATGCGGGTTGGCGGGCTTTAACGACTATTATAATGTTAGTAATAATAACCGGGAACGACGGCTTAACGTACTCTCCGAGGCACGGGGATGAAACACCGCCAACTTCTTAACTCCGGGCTAGTATTGAGAATTTCTGATCAGAAAACCCCAACACTTAATTATGGCCCGACCCTTGAATCGAACCCGGGACCTCGTCGGCCGCAGTCATGCATGATAACCACTAGACCAACGAGGCAGTCATCACCAAAAGCTCAGTGGTATGCAATACAATACAATACAATATCCTTTAATTGCATGAATACAGGTACAGTGGGTGATACTTATATTCTATTATGATCCAATGTAATCAGCCATTTCTGGCATGCAAATGTTAAATTTTACAACAGCCAGTAAGTTAAGATTGAGTTGTTCGTACATGACAATATAATTTTTCAAGAATACAATTATAAAACACAGACGCAAATAGTAGTATGTAGGTGAGGTCTCAAATACTGAATGGTTTTAGGTTTGAACCCAAAACACTGAATGAATAGATGATCGTACAGACAAAACAGGTCTTAAACTAGTGACTTTGAAATCGCCTTTGTCAATGTTTGAAGTACAAACTATTATATTTGTGCTTTGTTTGAAAAGTTCTTTTAAACGAGGCCTACCCCATTTGGTGATAGGGACGTCCCACTCAATTATAACTTTATAATTAATAATTAATTTAACGAATTAAAAATACGACCGCCCTGCCATATTATTTTTGGAGTTTACCTCCTTAAGAAGCGATTTGCATATTTAGCCATTGGTCTCTTATTCACATTTTTTATTAAATGATATTTTTTTGTGAATCAGTGAATATTGAACTATAGCGTTATATATTTTTGAAATCTACTCAACATTTTCTAGATGATGATTATATAGTTAATCTTATATTCGAATATTTTTTTTAAACTTTAGTCTTTAATGCGGGACCATGGTCACCCCATCAAATTTTTTAAAAATTTTACTAGCCTATGTCACCCGGAATAAGCTAGGGATTCTAACGATACCTCATTTATCAAAATCGGTTCAGGCGTATAGAAGTTATGGTGGAATATACAAACTCACATACATACATACATGAACCCTGAAAATAATATACTCCTTTTTTCAGGCAGTCGTATAATTAAAAAAAAAAATTATAGTATTTTATTTTTGGCATTCGACATAATAATATTATGTTCCGGGTAATTATGATCTCAGAAGATCCAAATTTTAGCTGTTTTATATAAAATATTGGCATTAATGTTTGATAGTCAATTTTGAATTTCAACAAGCAATTAAATTACAAATCTCAGATAATATCTCTTCATTATAAAGACTAGACGAAGACTGTAAAAGAGAGCTTTAACCATGTTTTATTGTGAATGAATATCTATTGCGAGGATGCCGGGAATAATGTACCCGGAGTGTTCTCCAGGTTGTGTAGAGCAGCTACGCGATAGAGCAACTTTATGCAGAGTAGTTACGTGACAGAGCAATAGGCATGATGACTGATTTTGAAAAATGGTCAGATTATGTTCGGAAGTATCTACTATTTCGAAAAAATATATTATTTCAGCAGAAAAATTAGGTTTGGTAGATAAAATTGGCATTTGAAATTTAAATTTTAAAATTCACGCCAAAACGCTCGTCGGTGTCATGGCGTCGTTTGTGACGTCACTATTGTTATTACCGATGTACTCTGTGCAGTGTGCAGTAAACAATAGTATGCTTGTCAAAGCTCGAAAACAAACAATTGTGACGTCATTCGCTTCTAGGCGTTTAATCCATTATGGCGGATCGCTGTATTTTATAGTTTTATTTTATCAAAATAAATAGCAATCTCACTCGAAATAGAAAAATAAATACGTTTTTTATAACCCATGAATCCTATTTCATTAAAAAAATTCATAATTTCATTGATTCTTGGTTACTGTCGTCATGCCTATTGTGTATAGAGTACATGACAGAGCAACTTTGTGTACGGCAAACGTCTACACAGTCCGCTGACACGAAGTGCTGTCATTATTCCGTTATGATATTTCCAGTGTAGCGACACTCTGAAGCGGATTTATATCTGTCCAACTATCAAGACACGCGGAAGCGTGTCCAGCCAAAGTTCAAAAAAACTGGCGAGCAGCACCGTGTGTAATATTACACGAACCATTTGGAGCCACTTTTGACCCCCTCATAACTCAAAAACTATTTCACATGAACATGTCAAATTTGGCGCATATATTGAGACCCGTGAGATACATATATGCTCCAAATTTCTTAAGCACACCTCAAATGGTTATTTAGATATAAACGTACAAAAATCGTCATTTTTATGATCAAAGGTATAGATCAAAACTCTGACACGAGGCATGCTACCATTGCTTAAAGCCGTATTATTTTAATATTGTTGACGTTTATGTTGTAGTGTTATAATCATTATTTTAAGGACGTCAAAGTACGTGACATTCAACCGTTAGTTTGAAACAATACTGCTTTAAGCGGTGGTAGTAACTCCTTAACTATTGAAAATGACACATAATTATTATTTTAATGTAAATAATAATGAATAATAATATAGTTGCATTCAAACCTTACCTTCGTATTCATACATTTTGTGCAACGAAACGTCATTGACAGAAAAGAAGAAGAAACGTATTTGAAGTCGTCAGTTCAAGCTGTCAGTCATTGTGATTTGTATTCATTGTTTATAGTGGTTTTAGTGATATCGTCTGTTTACCGTGCTTGTTTTCAATGTTTCACAAAAAACTTTTGATTTTGAACTTTTGCAATCAAAACTGATGAGATGTAGAAATGTGCTGTAGAGGTAGTCTGACCATAGATGTAATCTGTCAATGTCAGTGTAACTCTAGGTACACTATATATTTTTCTTGAGAATTCTCGTCTTTAATTATCTTGTACAATGAGTCGTACAATAGAATTACTGATGGGTGACACACTGACCTTACACCAAATAATAAGTACCTACTAATGTAAAACGTAAACTAAACTTATAGAAAAGTCCTATTACAGTGTAAAGGATTATTTGAATGATAGCAAGGCATGGGTATGAATTGTTACAACGGCTGATTATGTAATGTTATATTATAAGTACATATATATAATTTCAAATATTTGTGAGATGGTGATAATAAAAAAAAGCGGAGTTTATTGCGGGCTCTTCTCAGACCAGGGCACGTTTGGAACCCTCGTAGCTTTAGTTTTAAGATATCGTAGTTAATTATCACCATCACGTCATATGCTCTGTAAGCATGACGTTCAGAAGGTGTACTTTGTAGGTACATATTTTGAATAAATATGTTTTGAGTTTGAGATTGAGTTCAATAATTTCTGTACAAAAAGTAATGATATCCCATCAAAAACATAAATGTAAAATGAGAGTCAAGTTCAAAATTGTGATATATATGCCTTGGTTGTTGACTTCAGCGACAAAAGAAGTGAGATCTAAATGGGTGCCAAGTTCAATGGTCAGTCCTGCAATTTATATATCCCATCAAAAACATAAATGTGAAATGAGAACCAAATTCAAAATTGTGATATATATGCCTTGGTTGTTGACTTCAGCGACAAAAGAAGTGAGATCTAAATGGGTGCCAAGTTCAATGGTCAGTCCTGAAATTTATTTATAACAACATATAATATTTTATAACAACTTAAAATATCATTTCTTCTTATAACTTAGTATAAAATGTTGAAGACTAAGGCTTTGGCTTGGCTAGTTTCCATATACGAATTATTATTAAGTAGGTACCTAAAAGTACAGTTTCTACCAGCAAGCCAAATTTTCGGAAGAATAAAATAAGAACTTACAGCTTTACAACTTGTGAACGCTATAATTCGTATATGAAAACTAGCCAAGCCAAAGCCTTAGTCTTCAACATTTTATACTACGTTATAAGAAGAAATGATATTTTAAGTTGTTATAAAATATTATATGTTGTTATAAATAAATTTCAGGACTGACCATTGAACTTGGCACCCATTTAGATCTCACTTCTTTTGTCGCTGAAGTCAACAACCAAGGCATATATATCACAATTTTGAACTTGGCTCTCATTTTACATTTATGTTTTTGATGGGATTTATTTTACTTTAAACATAAGCACGCCTATCTATACTAATCTATACTAATATTATAAATGCGAAAGTTTGGATGGATGTATGGATATCTGTTACTCAATCAAGCCCCAACGGCAGAACGATTATAGTCTGAAATAGCACATAGGCTACTAAAAACTACCTGACCAACGCCATTTCCACTGGTTCGACTTCTGGTCCTTTCTTAGTGGGGTCTGAATTGGAAAAACTGCATGCAAAAACAAAAGCTTTTGTGAAAAAAAAAGTTTAAATAGGTAGCAGCGGTATCATACTAATATTGTAAATGCGAAAGTGTGTTTGTTTGTCCTTCAGTCATGCCACAACGGAGCAACGGATCGACGTGATTCGCATAGGTATAGTTGAGGACGGACAGTGACATAGACTACTTTTTATCCCGGAAAATTAAACAGTTCCCACGGGAACCAAAAAACCTCAAACCACGCAGACGCTAGTGTTTAATAATTATTGATAGGAAACCGTCGACAAAAAACGCAATACTTGATAGACGCAGTTTTTTTTCAATAGTCAAGCAAGGTTTCCTTTTATCCAATTTATCATAACTCGTATAGTCATCTAGTAATTACCAGAAGTAAAAAGTGAGTCGAACAAGTGAAATTAATTTAACGAATTAAAAAATACGACTGCCCTGCCATATTATTTTTGGAGTTTACCTCCTTAAGAAGTGATTTGCATATGTAGCCTTTGGAATCTTATTCACTTTTTTAATAAATGTTATTTTTTTGTGAATCACTGGATATTGAACTATAGTGTTATATATTTTTGGAATCTACTCATCACTTTCTAGATGATGATCATATAGTTAATCTTATTTTCGATTTTTTTTTTTCAATTTTGGTCTTTAATGCGGTACCATGGGCACCCCACCAATATTTTTTTAAATTTAACTAGCCTATGTCACCCGGAATAAACTAGGGATTCTAACGATACCTCATTTATCAAAATCGGTTCAGGCGTATAGAAGTTATGGTGGAATATACAAACTCACATACATACATATATACATGAACCCTGAAAACAATATACTCCTTTTTTCAGGCAGTCGTATAAAAAGTGGGTAGTTTGAAAACTCACTACCCATGAACTGATGATGACGTTTGCACAGATTTAAAAGGAATATCGAACACATTATATATAAATTGTTTGTTAGTCCAATATTTATGAACGGACTGCGTCATCATTTACACGGATATTTACAAGGGATTTTGTACTGGAATAAAATAAACGTTATGTATCCCAAAAAAAAATCTGAAACTATGCAAATGGCTGCAGATATACGCAACAGCAGTGTTATCTGGGAAAAATACTCGCTTTTGATGGCATTACTGCGGCGTCGTCCATCGCTGCACCGGGTTGTTTATGGCTCGATCGCTCGCCTCGTTAACTAGCGATGAATATTTTGTGCTTTATCGCTCACGCTCGAAAAACAATAGTTGCATTTTTTAAAGGTTTTTGTGAAAATACCCGGGGGTTTTTTTTTATCCACTACAAGTTAGCCCTTGACTGCGATCTCACCTGGTGGTAAGCGATGATGCAGTCAAGATGGTAGCGGGCTAACCTGTTAGGGGCATGGCAGTTATATTAAACCCATACCCCTATTCGGTTTCTACACGGCATCGTACCGGAACGCTAAATCGCTTGGCGGCACGTCTTTGCCGGTAGGTTGGTAACTAGCCACGGCCGAAGCCTCCCACCAGGCCAGACCAGGGAAAATTCAGAAATTATAAATTCCCAAATTGACCCCGCCGGGGATGGAACCCGGGGCCTCCGCACGTTAAGACAACAGCGCTACAAACTGCGCCACGGAGGTCGTCACAAAGGATTAACTGCATTACAATATGCATTTATGTACGGTTAAGGTTAGGTTAGTTTCATTCATCGTCACTGATTCAACATAATGCCACCTACTGAGCGCAAGTCTCTTCTCAGAATGGGAAGGGTTAAACCATAGTCCACCACGGTGGCCAAGTGCTCGGCAATCTTCACATACCTGTGAGAATATTATGAAGAACTCTCGGGCATGCAGGCTTCCTCATGATGTTCTTCTTTACAATAAAAGCAAGCCTTAACTAAGCAAGATCTAGCTTTTCGGAGTTATGGGCGTTTAAAAAAATTAAATATCATTTTTTTAAACGCCCATAACTCCAAAAAGTTAGATACTTGCGCCCGGAAATGAGCACCCGACCACCCGAATAGAAAACCGAGCGTCTACACCACAAGGCTTTCACCACTACAGAGGCGAAACGTGGTCCGGGACGTAGCGGCAAGTGTTCTTTGTATGAGGTTGTATGGAGCTGGGCTCAATTAAGCGACTCATACAAACTCACACAAATCATGGTGAATGATCTAGAAGTTTAATTCGCTATAATCCGCTACCGTAGACGGCACTGTGTGGTACAGTGCGTGTCTTTCACCTGCAGCATTCGACACCCACCACCCAGCAATGCGCACAACACCACACCACACCACACAAATACTCCAAATCACTCTCAACGTACGTTTCACTCCGACACCGGAGCATCTTCAACAACAAGATCTTCAAGTCACATCAAGTCTTCACAATCGTGCATTGTCGAGTCAACATCTCCTGAAGATGCTCCGGTGTCGGAGTGAAACGTATGTTGAGAGTGATTTTGGAGGATTTGTGTGGTGTGGTGTTGTGCCTGTGCGAATTGCTGTGTGGTGGGTGTCGCATGCTGCAGGAGGAAGACACGCACTGTACCACAAAGTGCCGGTCAACCGGAGCATCTTCAACAACAAGATCTTCAAGTCACATCAAGTCTTCACAATCGTGCATCGTCGAGTCAACATCTCCTGAAGATGCTCCGGTGTCGGAGCGAAACGTACGTTGAGAGTGATTTTGGAGGATTTGTGTGGTGTGGTGTTGTGCCTGTGCGAATTGCTGGGTGGTGGGTGTCGAATGCTGTAGGTGAAAGACACGCATTGTACCACACAGATTTATCTACTGTAGCGGATTATAGCGAATTAAACTTCTCGTTCATTCACTATCATGGACTTCCACAAAGTAACGCCTGCTTCTATTCAATATCATACAAATCATATTTGCCGCTACATGTCGTTCCACAGGTGGGGCTAGATCTTCATAAATATTATACAAAACTCTATCTTTTCCGTCTGTAGGTATGCATCGATCCTCATTAGGTAAGCGTGGAAAGGATCAGGGATGTGGAACCTCGTTTTATATTTAGCTTTATATTCGTACAGTAACAATTAAAAGTTTAAACTAGGTACTTGGCCGGGCAACCTGAGAGTGTAATTATAATTAAGGGGAAGCGGAACTTGTTTCAATTAATAGCAAATAGCCTCGCGGGAGTGCAGTTGGAAGTCCTAATGGCTGATACAATGTTTAAAAGTGTAATATTTGTTACCGTACTAGTTACTCTGCCTCGTTGGTCTAGTGGTTAGCATGTTCGACTGCGGCCAACGGGGTCCCGGGTTCGAGTCCCGGGTCGGGCCATAATTAAGTATTGTATTTTTCCGACTAGAAATTCTCATTACTAGCCCGGTGTTAGGAAAATTTATCGGTTTTTAACCTTGGAGAGCACCTTAAGCCGTCGGTCCCGGGTATTATCACTAACATGATAATAGTCGTTAAAGCCCGCCAACCCGCATTGGAGCAGCGTGGTGGGTCTAAGCTCTAATTCCCTCTCTCCTATGAGAGTGGAGGCCTGTGCCCAGCAGTGGGACGTTAATGGGCTGTAGTGGTTGGGTGGTTGGTATTAGTTACTACCGTGACTACCCTAGCTAATTATGGATGTGGGAATATATAAATTAATCCTGGATTCAAATTAGAACTTGTCCCGGGTGCGATTCTCGGTCGGTTTACTACATTATGAATTCAAGTTAGACAGAAACCTATTATAGGTTTGAACTAGAAAAGGCTGAAACCTGTAATCTTGGGTAGATTACAACCGTTTCTAGTTTCAGATCCAAAGGCCAAGCTGTGTTGAGCTAGCATTCCAGTAGAATGCAAAATAATAACAAAATAAAACAAATATTTACGTCTTTTTATCGTGTACTCATATAATTTTGTATTGTTTCAGATACGAGCTGACAGAAAAAAACAACGTTAAATAAATAAATAGTGTAAAGAATTGCTGAAAATTCAAAAGGTAAGTGAAACCGAAAGTTATTCTTAAATTTTTATGTCAAGTTACTTGTCTCTTTTCCCTTTAGCTCTGTCACAGCGTAAATACATACAGTGAGATGACGCCCTATTGGCACATTTACGGCTTTTAGTCGTCAAGGTCATCACACACTAACGGCTGGTATAGTGACAAAAATAAAATCTAAGTAGTTCTACTGACTTTTCTTAGTATTTATAACACCCCGTCTCACCCATGTCATGTCACTGTCACATGTGCACGTCATAGAAGCATACAAGCACTGCTTAACCAAGTTGAAATAGCTATATGTTAATTTTTCACACAAACTGTCTGTAAATAGCAGCATAGCTATTGACTACCCGATTATAACTTCTATGCACACCAACGCAAGATAGTTGTCTACATAGACCGACTGTATGAATTATCTACATAGATGTGGCTGTGTTAAGTTAGGGGAACTCCTTAATTTTCCGGGATAACAACAATGTAGGCTATATCCTTCCCCGGGATGTAACCTACCTCTATAGATTAGATATAGTAGATATAGTAGAGTAGATCTCTCGGTTGTAGAGTCTTAACGTTTCATAAGTGACACAAGATGTCCTACATGAAATAAATAAATCATTTCATTTCAAATCATTTCATTTCATTTCTATACCAAATTTCATCAAAATCTGTTCAAAAGTAGTAGTAATAGTAGTCTAGGTCTTTATTGCATCTTACCACATAGGTACAAAATTATGCATATGTCATCGTAAGATTGCAAGAACCGTTAGATTGTAATCTAACTAGCGAAATTGAAAACTGTCGACACATTACAATTTAACGCATTATATTTCGGTAGATTAGATAGGTAGACCTAATAAATATAACTATAGACCTAATAAAACCTAAGTGCCCGGCCGCAATTTATGTCGAACCCTAACCTAACCTACAAGAAAGAGACAAGAAAACGTAAATACAATGAATATTTCAAAAATTGACACTCATAACATTGAACGGTTCACAATCTGTCGACAGTTTACAATATCGCTAGTTAGATTATAATCTAACGGTTTTTGCACATACAATACAGAAGACAGGAAACTGTGGTAATGCGCAAAGGCGGCCTTATCACTAAAGTGATGGGCCGTTAAAGCGTAGCAGACAGACAGACAGATAGTCAGGCAAACAGGCACACCCTTCTCTGAGCGAGGGGTCATTGCTTTGCTGCTTTATTGTTATTATTTACAACCACTCCCTTAACCTACATACGGGAAACCACTACTTTGTACACGTTGAGTTAACTGAGCTGTAAATAAAACCCCACCTAATTACTCATAGGTGACCTCCTTGGTGCAGTGGTAAGCACCGTGATCTTATGAGGTAGATACCGGGTTTTTTTTATCCACTACAAGTTAGCCCTTGACTGCGATCTCACCTGATGGTAAGTGATGATGCATACTTTGTACACCTTGAGTTAACTGAGCTGTAAATAAAACCCCACCTAATTACTCATAGGTGACCTCCTTGGTGCAGTGGTAAGCACCGTGATCTTATGAGGTAGATACCGGGTTTTTTTTATCCACTACAAGTTAGCCCTTGACTGCGATCTCACCTGATGGTAAGTGATGATGCATACTTTGTACACCTTGAGTTAACTGAGCTGTAAATAAAACCCCACCTAATTACTCATAGGTGACCTCCTTGGTGCAGTGGTAAGCACCATGATCTTATGAGGTAGATACCGGTTTTTTTTTTTTTTATCCACTATAATTTAGCCCTTGACTGCGATCTCACCTGATGGTAAGTGAAGATGCATACTTTGTACACGTTGAGTTAACTGAGCTGTAAATAAAACCCCACCTAATTACTCATAGGTGACCTCCTTGGTGAAGCGGTAAGCGCCATTATCTTATGAGGTAGATACCGGGTTCGATTCCCGTCAAAGTCAATTTGGGAATTCATAATTTCTGAATTTGCAATGGTTTGGTCTAGTGGGAGGCTGTAGCCGTGGCTAGATACCAGCCTACGGAAAAATACGTAGTGTGAAGTGTTTTTAGCATTCCGTTACGATGTCGTATAGAACCCTTTCTATAAGACATCGTGTATATCATTATGGGTATATTCGTAATAGGTTTATTGTAACTGCCATGCTCCTAACTGGTTTGTCCGCTTACATCTTCGATTAGGATCATATAGTGTGCTATTTTATTTTTAGATTTATATTGTCATAAGTAAAATAGTATGTAACTATAGTATGTACTGTTATGTAAGTTTATTATATTGTAATAGTTAGTTGTAATAGTTAAGTAGTAGATTGTTATAATTTTTCTTTTAGAAATTTACACGTGCGCACCGCCCTGTCATCATGCAACCAATCTCCTATCTTAAAAAGGTTGCCTGGAAGAGATCACTCATAGTGATAAGGCCGCCTTTACACCGTAACAAGTTGTAAATTCTGTCTCGATTTGTTTTACCTCTGTTCTGTTATTTGTTTGTGTGTAATAAAGTGTTTTTACTTTTACTTACTTAAAATCACCAGCTTAGTTTGGTAGTCAAGGTTGAATCAAATCAACGAGGCTGTCATGGCCGAAATTCAGGAAAGACATTACGATTACAACCTAAAATCTGTCTGGTTCCAAGGGCTTAGATTGGGTCGGCTGGGCGTTGATAAGTCAGTGAGTGAGTCAAATCTTTTATTTTCATAGCATGAAAATAAACAGAGAGATTAATATATCAACGTACAGATGCATCCGGCTTTAAATGTAAGCTTGAGAATTTGCGTCTCATTCACTATGAAAGTTATTTTATTCAGAAATTTCAACTCGCAGTCTCTAGTACTCGACACCTCTCTGTTTGGAGCGAAATTATCCTTTCTGCATTATTAATATTAATTTGACTGAAGCATCATTTTCATACGACTTTTACTGCGTGTTTTTACAGCTTTATTTCATAAGTGTCATATTGCACGCGATTTATCATATTACAACAAAAGTTATACACGTTTCAAAGTTACGTTAAAGTTATAAACGGTTCAAACAAACAGTTCAATAAAAACCTACTTGATACAGTAATAATAGTACACAGTCTTGAAATATATTATTGAGTTCGGTTCTTATTATTTTTATCTGTTCAGTTTTGCTTTAAAAATTGTTAGATAACTATATTTATGCCAAAGTGAAATGAGTTTGTAAGCGAGAGAATAAAACAAGTCATAATTAAAAAAATTAAAAAACACGACTGCCCTGCCAAAAAACTAACTAAAAAGTTAAAAATCTGAATTAATCGGGTTAAATGAATCTTATTCACATTTTTATTAAATGATATTATTTTGTGAATCACTGGATATTGAACTATAGTTTTTTTTTTTGCAATCTACTCATCATTTTCTAGGTGATGATTATATAGTTAATCTTATTTTCTATTATTTTTCAACTTTAGTCTTTAATGCGGGACCATGGACCATCAATTTAAATAATTTTTACTAAATTAAATAATTTAATATTTTACTAGCCCATGTCACCCGGAATAAGCTAGGGTTTCTAACGATACCTCATTTATCAAAATCGGTTCAAGCGTATAGAAGTTATGGTGGAATATACAAACTCACATGAACCCTGAAAACAATATACTCCTTTTTTCAGGCAGTCGTATAAAAACAATCAAATTAAGGCCTGCCAGCACCAATGTGTAAACTGATTTGTCTTTGTACTTACCCATCGTCATCATACCTTAATAGACTTGAGCTTTTTTTAAATTTTGTTTGTACGTACTTTTGATTAAAATAGTTAATAGCTCGTTATTGTAATACACTACGAAGTAATTGAGTCTATATTCGTACCTACTCTCTGCTTGGACAAGCTTTTATTGAGCCTTAGTTGAAGATTAAAAGAGAATTTAAAAGCACAACCAATATATATTTGAAAATTTAGTATACGTGCATAAACACATTGATAAAGTGATTGTCATAATGTCAATACTAGAAATAAAAATAAACTTGTAATGTCTGCTTCTAGGCTTAGTAAAACTAGCAATTCATTTGTTGGAAACAGTGTCCGCTTCTACAATAAGCTCCCAGAAGACATGTTGAAGATGTCTCTGAATAAGTTCAAAGTTAATGTAAAACGTAAACTCATTGAAAAATCTTATTACCATGTAAAGGACTACTTAAACGACAAGGAAGCTTGGCTCCGATTTGCTCTATGGCTCTGGTAGTTCCTTAGTTAAGATGATTTGTCAGATGGTGATAATAAAAAGAAAAAAAACCCGGCTGAGTTTGTTGTGAGCTCTTCTCAGACCAGGGCGCGTTTGGAACCCTCGTAGCTTTAGTTTTAGATACCGTAACCAATTATCACCATCATGTTTTATAAGTAAGTAATTTTTAACGTCAATAAGTCTACCTAAAGTGTACCTATATTGAATAAATGATATTGAGTATTGAGTATTGAATATTTGTATGACTGGTAAGTAATAAACGCGGAAGGATCTGAAAATCCACGGCATTTTCCAAGAAAACTAACACCATTATATTATGATTCATACAGATTGGTGGACCCGCAGCGACGTGGAATACAACGCAGATAACTAACACACACGTCTCCAGCATCCATTGTGTGGTGCTAACATTGAGTTATTTACGTCGCTATCCATCAACTGAGATCTATAATGGGTACTGCCCGTGAAAAACGCGTATAAAGGTGGTCTCAGACTGGCAAAGGTTCCAACGCCCATCGTTGGTGTTAAGACTTAACTACCTTAGGCGCTGGTTAAATTTCCCTCCTCGCGAAGATATTTTTGGAGTTAAGTAAAAAAGTCTGATGTCTGTTACGAAAGATGATTAATGAAGGTCACAGTGTGTATTTGAACTTATGTCGTTACAAAATTGTCACTGTCACTGTCACTTTGATCAAGATTGTCTGTGATGAGAATATTGTCTATGATAAAAAATGCGGTTCTTAGACTGTTGACTGTGTCAACTGTATTTACAACAGTTGGTGTGAAAAGCCTGGATGTGCATGGTTTTTTTAATTATTTTTGTACTAAAATATTGTCTTAAAACTAATTTTTAAAAAAGCGGACAAAGGTAAAGCTTATCTCTAAAAGGAAATCTCTTCCAGCCTTCCTTGGATGTGCGAGATGAGAGTTTTAATACTTTCGATACAATATTAAACTGTATCGTTGCATAAATAGAGTATTAATTCCATTGCAAAACGGATACATAAATATCGCACGCGTACCTCCAACGCTCGATTAGTAGTTAACTCTAAGATCATAGTAATAAGGACGTAATTAAGCTAAGTAAATGTCTTGCTAGACTTGAGTCCTTTATTGGTCGACAAAATGATATAATGTACCCCTGAGTGAAGAGAACAGTCTCGATTAGAGAGCTTGTGAGCAAAGACGTGATGTTTTATTTAAATCCTGAATATGTTGCTATTTAATTAACCCCTTCTATGATACTTTTTGTAACACGCGCTTTGAACCATCCCCGTCCCATTAACTTCACTTTACTAAGAGATCCTGCGAGATTTCAGTACCTGCCCAGCACACAGCCTCTTCGGTCTGAGACCACCTTAAGTGATCGGAGATGCGACGCGATAAAGAGTGTATCAACACAACAATAGCGCTCATGAATAGAACAGACAGATCTTTTGTCAGCTGTGTAATGGCGGATCAGGGAACGTGGCGTTGTTGCTTATCAAGATTCTCCGCTGACGAACTATAACACAATCTGAATAATTGATTTACGATCCTTCACCTTCAGTTCTGTAACAAGGGGTCGCGAAATATGATGTATCACAATTCCTATCTATCACAAATACGTACAATAACAATTATAACAAGTGATAATAAAAAAAATAAAAAAAACACAACTGCCCTGCCAAAAAACGAACTAAAAAAACATCTAAATTAATTAGAATTTTATTCACATTTTTATTAAATGATATTTTTTTTTGTGAATCACTGGATATTGAACTATAGTGTTATATATTTTTGGAATCTACTCATCATTTTCTAGATGATGATTATATAGTTAATCTTATTTTCGTTTTTTTTTTCACATTTAGTTTTTAATGCGGGACCATGGTCACCCCATCAAATTTTTTTTTAATTTTACTAGCCTATGTCACCTGGAAAAAGCTAGGGATTCTAACGATAACTCATTTATCTAAATCGGTTCAGGCGTATAGCAGTTATGGCGGAATATACAAACTCACATACATACATACATACATACATACATGAACTCTGAAAAAAATATACTCCTTTTTTCAGGCAGTCCTATAAAACATTGAAATAACCCGCTACATATTGAAGTAACGGGATACCAATTTCATCAACTAGAAAAGAGCTGATGATCTTCAAGCAGCTGAACCGATTTTCTTGAATATGTGATTATAAGAACGCTTTCGATCAATTTAACTTTTAAATAAAAAGTCAAAATCAGTACATCTGTTCGGGAGCTACGATGCCATAGACAGATACACACGTTAAACTTATAACAACCCTCTGTTAGCGTCTCTCTCGAAAAGCTTCATAAGCGCAGGGCATATTGACACAAAAATAGAATACTTACTGAAACACATCTAGATAACCAAAATACTCTGTTATTAGGTATAATAGTTATTATAGAATGTTTCGCAAGCCATGGATACAGATATTTTTGCGTTTATATTTCAGTAATACCTACTTGAGGATTCAAAAGATTTTGCCTTTTTATCATAAAATTAACAGCGAACGACAAAGATGTTATCAGCCCTCAGCTGGGCTTGATCTCAGAGTGGTTTTGTTACTTAGGTAAAGCGAAAAGGCAAATCAGATAATACCAAAAAATTTCCTTTTCATAGTTTGGTTCCCGGGAAGACATTTTGCGTCGGACCATTTTGTTAAAATCCTTACTCTATTTTATTTTAAAGTGTATCTGATACACTGATCTGACAGATACTGTCAGATCAGTGTATCAGACAGGACATCACAGAACCAAACCAACGCGTAAGGTGTATGGGAAACACGTTTCTTCGTATCGCAGTAGTATGTGCAGTTCCATAAAACAAGTCTTTGTGGCTGTCTAAAATTTTTTTGTCTGTAGTCTGTTTTCGCCCAAGTTCCCTGGTTGGAGGCTCCGGCCGTGGCTACTTATCACTCTATTGGCTAAGACGCACTGCCAAGCGATTTAGCGTTCTAGTACGATGCCGTGTAGAAACCGATTATTTAGCCCGCTACCATCTTAGACTGCATCTTCACTTACCATCAGGTGAGATCGCAGTCAAGGGCTAACTTGTAGTGGATAAAAAAAAATGATAGGTTGGGCTAGACCTAATGCGTCCACTTGTCCGCATCTTATGCATCGGACGCATCGCATCAAACGGATCGTAGTATTCTTTGTATATGTGATGCCGATAAGGTGGACGCATTGTGAAAAATTCATCCGTGTGATGCGATGCGTCCGATGCGTCCGATGCGTCCGATGCGTCCGATGCGTCCGATGCGTCCGATGCGTCCGATGCGTCCGATGCATCCGATGCGTCCGATGCGTACGATGTGGATAAGTGGATGCTTTAGCATAACACCGACTAGTTAGAAAAACCTCGAGCGAAGTCGAGGCGGCGCCTGTTCACTTTGAATAAAATAACTTATAATTATGCTCACGTGAGCTACTGTACTTAGTGTCGTGATTTTATTTAATTTATTACCGTTTCCGGCCTTTAAAAAGAAATTAAACGTGCATACACAATGCGTAATTTCATCATTTAAGTAATTATTTAATGCTTTCTGCGAAATGCATTACATACAAAATTAGACCTTGGATATTTAAAGCAATTTTTTTATAAGCTTCTTTGTACAACTTCCACTTGATAACGCTTTTATAAAATTTTATTTACTTTTACTAAAATTGTCTGCACGAGTCCTGTACATTATTTAAAAGGTAAAGTTTGAAAATTTAAATTGGAAAATTTAGCCTTTTATCCTACTTCCTTCGGGAACATGTTGATACAAATGTTATACAAGTTGATCTCATGCAAATTCCATGAAGATCTGATGAACTACTTCGGAGATTGGGGGCGGATTTGCTTAACGGGTAACAGCAAACCAATTCCGATCAGATACTAGAAAGATAGGATGGTGATAAGTAAAAAAACCCTGGCTGAGTTTATTGTAGGTTCATCTCAGACCAGGGCGCGTTTGGAACCCTCGTAGCTCTAGTTTTAAGTTACCCTAATTGATTTCACCATCATGTTTTATAAGTAATTGGACGTCAAAAAGTGTACCTAATTTGAATAAATAAATATTGATTTATTGATTGATAGATAGCTGAACAAAATGTAGATTCTTAACGTTGTAGGTACTTTTTAGTATACAAAGTAAACCCACAGTGCGAAGCCGGTCGACTCATCTTGTCACATGAAAAAACCCAGTGTTTCATTTGCTTTGGCACTTCTTTATTAATATCACGAAACCAAAAAATAGAACTGATGCGCGGTTATATCAGTTTAAGTAAGTAAAAACACACACACGCATACACACGACACACACACATACACACACACACACACACACACACACACAACAATGCATGCTAATTTTTTTTTTTTAAATTTTAAATTGAACTTTATATTGTTAAAAATATTATTGTTATTTGTCTGAATACCGAGGAGGAAGAGCGGGGACCCCGAGATACAGGTTTTTCAAACTTACTTCGAGGTTTCCGACATAATTGTGAAACGATTTTTTATCAATAAATTTCATTTCATTTAAAAAAAAACATTTTATTTTTAAAGTAAAAAACACAATTTAATGATACACACTTCATGACTTCAATTTACAAGTTATTATGGTGTGAAGACGGCCTTATCACTGCGAGTAATCTCTTCCAGGCAACCAAGTAAGGCAATTTAGTATTCTGTGGTTAAATTAAACTCAGCTCAGACGTCCGAGTAGTATTAGAGGGAGATTTATTTGTTTATTTAGAGGAGGCCAAAGTTTCAGCGAATAGAATTTTCAATTACGAACGAGACAGCTGTTTGCAGTTTGATTAAACTTTCACGAAACTATGTTGCAGAGAGTTCGGTATAAAGAATATTCGAAGTGACGGTACCACGGTATCTTTAGAACTGAGGGGTTACTGCGCTTTAACCCGGTTATCGGTTATTTAAAACTGTTTGGGATAACCTCCGTGGCGCAGTGTGTAGCGCTGTTGTCTTAACATGCGGAGGTCCTGGGTCCGATCCCCGGCAGGGTCAATTTGGGAATTTATAATTTCTGAATTTTCCCTGGTCTGGCCTGGTGGGAGGCTTCGGCCGTGGCTAGTTACCACCCTACCAGCAAAGACGTGCCGCCAAGTGATTCAGCGTTCCGATACGATGGCGTGTAGAAACCGAGTAGGGGTATGGGTTTAATATAACTGCCATGCCCCTAACATGTTGCCCGCTACCATTTTAGACTGCATCATCACTTACCATCAGGTGAGATCGTAGTCAAGGGCTTCATTCTTTCAGTCTACCTTTGATGTCCGTGTTATCTAGAAGCTTTACAGCCTCCAGATTGACATGATTACGAAGTTGATTTCGATGAGATTCTGCATATTTTTGGATTATTCTGGTTACAACTTTCATCTTTCTTTCTCTACTTCTACATCTTTAGGTCCCTGTTAAGATCATAATTTCTTACGTACCAGGGTGCATTGGCTATTTCCCTGAGTACTTTGTTCTGGAATCTCTGTATCACTTGGATATTGCTCGGTGTAGTACACCCCCAGAGTTGTATACCATACGTCCATACAAGCATCAGAACTTGCTTGTATAGTATTAGTTTATTAAGTATTGAAAGTGTCGAATGCCGTCCAAGCAGCCAATACATTTTTTTGTGGCATAATTCTTACTCCTCGCGTTTCATGTTAACGTGAGCTTTGTGAACGTGAATTACTATAACAATAAAATAAAAAATTAAAATGTCAATTTTACTAATTCATAGTTCCAAGTCTTTTAATTTACTACCACGATAGATATATCAAAATGTGTTTCCGATACAGCATGGCAGATTTGCTGGGACGTTTTGTTCTGAACTCTCTATAGTGTTTTCAGATTTATCTAATAACAGCTGCATCAACAAAGCCATGAAAATGTTGCGACACTGATTGCTCCTAAACTGCAGGTTTGAGTGTTTTATAATTCATTTTTGTAGAGGCAAAAAAACAGTTGTGTTTTATAAAACAACACGCATAGTATATGTCACCATTATGTTAAATATACGCGTTATAAAAATGCAGATAACACATTAGAATAAATGTGTATAAAACAAGTCTATAAATCTGTATGTTTATCACGCTTTTGAATATAATAACATTGTGAACGAAATTTATGTACAGAAAAATTCATAAGAAAATAAATAGCGGGAGCGCTATCACGTAAATGTTATAATTTACTGCTTGAGCGGATAAATAATTAATTGATATGGATAGGTTTATTAAAATCATAATATTTAATAATATGGCTTGTAGAATATAATATTATGTAATGTTTAACCCAATATGTGAAAAGAATTCAGTAAAAAAAAAGATAATATTTTGTATGATGAATTATGAGTCTACCATTGGTGATATTTAATAACAGCTATTAAATATCACCATTATATCTTCTTCTACTTAATATATGAAAGGAAAAGGTGACTAACTGACTGACTGTTCTATCAACGCACAGCTTTGGCGTATAGTAGGCATCCACTAAGAAAGGAATTTTGAAAATTCAACCCCTAAGGGCTAATAGGGTTTTGAATTTTGTATGAAAATCTAAACTAACATGAGCGAAGCAGAGGGCAAAAGCTAGTCTATGTATGATATATTATGTCATAGTTCAATCTGAATGTATAATTTTAAATACTTGATTTTTCGTTTAGTGCGACTTCCTCTGAATTTAGATTTTTTTAAACTTTTGGTTATCTGGGATCCAAGTATCTTACTATCCATTATAGTTTAAAATTACGCAGATCTGTTTATCCGTTGCACAGATTTTGAAATGCAAACCAACAAACAAACACATTTGCATTTAGAATAATATTATTAAGTCATACACGTGTTTCAAAAAATATGAATAATCACAGCCAAACAACTTGCCTTAACCAAAAGCTTATCTATGAAAATTTCTGTAAATCACACAATCTAAATAATGGTTTCATGATAAAACTTGATTAAAAATTTTAGTATTAGCTTTTAAAATATTGTTCCAAAAGAACTTTTTGATGACTCAAGTATTACACTACAACTACAACAATTACAATTGACGAATTTCTTAATGAAAGCAATTGACATCGGGTCCAGCGCCCCACAGGATAGTATAATAACTCTAACTACTGTATATTATATATGTCCACTTTAAGTCATTTATTTAATTATAGCTACTGTACTTATTGTAACTTTTTGTTTTTTAAAAAGAGCAACTGCTGAGTTTCTTGCCGGCTCTTCTCAGTAAATTCTCTTTCCGAACCGGAAGAGAGACTTGTAGTAACTTGTAGAGTCAAAACATCAGGTAACATAAAAGACACCTGTATGTCCTACACGTAATAAATACATTGAGAATTGAGCATAAAAAAGTCATAATAAAGCAAAGCTAACAGTAAATCAGACTAACAGTTAGATTTTAAAACTTGCATTTTTCACCGAATTATTCCAAGCACTTCGAAAAGTTCAAGAATACTTCTTTTAATGCCAACCAGTAAGTCTAGTCTTGATATATTGTACCTAAAAAGAAGAGAATTCATAAAACTCCATTTTTATTGATAAAACTTTCTCCCCTCGTAGATTACGGCGTCTGAAAAATTCAATAAATCACTAATGGTTATGACCACACCTGGCTACGCTTTGTCTAGCCATCATTTTCAAGTTTTAGCTAAAGGTGGTTTCGCACTCGACTTTATACATTTTTATTATACGACTGCCTGAAAAAAGGAGTAGTTGTTTCAGGGTTCATGTATGTATGTATGTGAGTTTGTATATTCCACCATTACTTCTATACGCCTGAACCGATTGTGATAAGTGAGGTATCGTTAGAATCCCTAGCTTATTCTGGGTGACATAGGCTAGTGAAATTATAAAAACAATTGATGGGGTGACCATGGTCCCGCATTAAAGACTAAATTTGAAAAAAAATATTCGAAAATAAGATTAAACTATATAATCATCATCTAGAAAATGATGAGTAGATTCCAAAAATATATAACACTATAGTCTATATCCAGTGATTCACAAAAAAATATGATTTAATAAAAATGTGAATAAGTTTCTAATTTAACTAGATTATTTTAGACTTTTTTAGGCACTCGTGTTTTTTCATTTTTTTAATTATGACTTGTTTGTCTTACAGTATGTACATAATGTACAACATTTGACAAATTTCTTTTTCTCAGTCTCGTCTGATCGCAAGCACAGGTGCAAGTGTGGACTGATATTAAGTTGAATGTGGTTCAAACTTCGCGATTCTTCATCCTTTACAGAAGCAGTTGTGACGCCTGCCTTCACTTCGGATATTCCGTGCGGTGCCCGTGATAAACGACTTTGTATGCACTTCAGAAAGTTTTATAAGATAACTAGCTGATGCCCGCGACTTTGTCCGCATGGATTGAGGTTTTATAATTACCGTAGGAACTTTTCCGGGGTAAAAAGTATCCAGACTTTTGCGTTTATAATAATCTATGTATATAAAAGCGAAATGTCACTGATTCATCACGATATATCTGGACCAATAAAGCAATTTGAAACTTTGCAACTTGAAATTTGGAAGGTAGGTTCCTTCTATGGTGTAGACATCCGCTAAGAAACGGTTTTGAGAAAATTCTCCCCTAAGGGGTTGAAATGGGGGTTGGAAGTTTACATGAAAGCCCTTTGTTTTTGAAGTTAGATACATGAAAATTGGCAATTAAGTTATTAATTATCAATAATAGAAACCTGTATAAGCTATTTCATGAAAATCTACCCCAATAGGGGTGAAATGGGAGTTGGAAGCTTACATAAGGGCTCCAAAGTTTTTGAAGTTAGAGACTTGAAAATCGGTCATCAGCAAGGTCATCAGCAATGATTTTGTTACAGAACCCGAGCAACCAACGTATTGTCCAACGAACTTATCTTAACTTATCGCGTATCCACGAAAAATAAAATAAAAACATTGACTAAACAGGAATAAAAATCAGTTTTAATTTTGTCCACCAGGTCAGATAAGTTTGTGGGACTATACTCATCGCTCATTAAGTTGTGAAGTCGTTTTTATTACCAACACACGTTAGGGCCTGAAGATGCATGAATGGCGACCTCGTTCTAGATAGCCCAGCGTTGGGAAAGGTCGATCAAATGCCTTAATTGAAATGAAATTAATTATTTCACGTAAGGCACTTATGAAATGTCGTGTCTCTACCACCGGTAAAACAGATTCTTCTGAGAAGAACAGACAAGAAACTCAGTAATTGCTTATTTTAAAAAGAATGGTTACAATACATGTAGCTAATGCGTAATACATACGTAATGCAAGAAGAATAACACTGACTTAAGGAAAAAGAAAGAAAGAAAAATAGTTTATGCAACAGCGGTGTCACAGACAAAACTAGATACAAATGTAACACTTTCGTCTGTGACACCACCCAGAAAGGTTGTACAGCTCAGCGTTTGCCCTGAACCCGGGTGACGTCACAGTTACAACAAAAAATTAAAACCAACCAAAAGTTTAAAAGGAAGCAGTAAGTATAAAAAAATAATTATAATATTCGCTATACCTATTAGAGTTAAGAAGAAATATATGTTAAATATCTTTATAAATATACGATACGTATATAAATATACAAGTCATTATATACAAGTAAATATCACACATAATTATATAACATATACATAATATTATAGCACTGAAATATCGGCCGCTATATTTTCGAATTCAATCTGTTTAACTCTTTTTAACTTTTTAATAAATGTAAATTTACTCCGGGAATCGCGTAATCGGGACTTGTGGACTGCCTATCAAATCTATCTATCTAATTCTAATCTTAATACAGCTGCATATGAATAAAAATTGCCTTTGAAAAGTTTATTTCGTTCAAAGTACCGATACAAAATCTGGAATCGACGTTGCGAAAAATGCAGTGGTACTAGAGCTTTCAATACTGACAGTATTTCATAAGCGTTTAGGTTATACCTGCATTGTGTTTTTGACATTCTGTACGTTATGTATAACGGGTTTTTGTCGTCCTGGTTTTTATTTTAGCCGGGATTTTTACCATCTAACTTTTCGATAAAAAGAAATTAGGGGAGTGAAACTTCGTTAGTGTTGCTATAATGTAAATAGACTAATAAATATTATAAATGCGAAAGTTTGGATGGATGGAAGTTTGTTACTCAATCACGCCCGAACGGCTGAACGGATCTGGATGAAATTTGGCACAGATATAGATTACAGTCTGGAATAACACAAAGGCTACTTTTTATCCCGGAAAACTAAGGAGTTCCCGCGGAAACCAAAAACCCTCAATCCATGCGGACGTAGTCGCGGGCATCACCTACTCACCTACTAGACTAATATTTAAGGGTACAATTTTGTTAAAGTATTTTGAGGTTTCAGTTTTTAAACCTTAATTCAAAAGATATTTTCTGTAACATTTTGGTCCTACGTGAAACGCATAGGATCTTTTATAAACGTCCACATCATAATTATAACTACAAAGGGTGGTTCAAAGGGTGACATGACGTATTTTGTCACGATGAAAGGCCAATTTCACAGAAAAATGCTTAAAGCTATATTTTTACGACACCTCCATTTTATAAAGCCTTTCAGACAGCCGTTTAAAAACAAAATAATATAACAGCGGAACATGTCAAGTTAAAATAAAATTTAGCATAAATTTGGAATAAATTTAAGGAAAGAGGAAAAATTACGGCCTGTGAAACACTTTGTTTTCGCCATAACTTTATATGAAAGGCAGCTTTAGAAAAATTAAACTAAATTAACATATTATAATAAAGTGCATGTGGCTCATTGTGTGTGCAGTTTATTTATATTTTTATTTTTAAATAAAATTTAAAAACACTTAACACAAAAATAAAAAAGAGCATAGAAGGCCAAGGCAAGCAATAAAACAGGAAAAAGGAAAAATTACGGCCTGTGAAACATTTTGTTTTCACCATAACTTCATATGACAAATACGAGTATTTTACGTAGAAAAATAGCAGCTTGAGAAAAATTAAGCTAAATTAACATATTATAATAAAGTGCATGTGGCTCTTTGTGTGTGCAGTTTATTTATATTTTATTTTTAAATAAAATTTAAAAACACTTTAAAAAAAAGCATAGCGGGCCAAGGCAAGCAATAAAATAGGAAAAAGGAAAAATTACGGCCTCTGAAACACTGTTTTCGCCATAACTTTATATGACAAATACGAGTATTTTACGTAGAAAAATAGCAGCTTGAGAAAAATGAATCTAAATTAACATATTATAACATGTGACTCGTTGTGTGTGCAGTTTATTTATATTTTTAAATAAAGTTTAAAAACACTTTAACAATAAAAGCGAGCATAGCGGGCCAAGACAGGCAATAAAATAGATAATATATCACATAAAGTGTACACATACACGCCTCCTTATTCCTGTTTTTGTTCACAAGTTTTCCTCTCTTCCCGTTTTCCACCTTTGTTTGAATAACAACAGTGTCGCATAGTTTAGCAATGGTTCAGTTAACTTTGTGTACTTTTGGATCTCTTGCTCACTTTCCAATGTGTTCTAACGAGTACCAGTGCAAGTGGCCAGACACACTATTTTTTTTTTTATCTACTACTAGTTAGCCCTTGACTGCGATCTCACCTAATGGTAAGTGATGATGTAGTCTAAGATGGCTAACCTGTTAGGGACATGGCAGTTATATTAAACCCATACCCCTATTCGGTTTCTACAGCGAAACAATACACACAAGCGATTACGCGTTCTACCGGAACGCGTAATCGCTTGGCGGCACGTCTTTGCCGGTAGGGTGTTAACTAGCCACGGCCGAAGCCTCCCACCAGGCCAGACCAGGGAAAAGACCAGCAGAAAAATAAGGTTTGGTAGATAAAATTGGCATTTGAAATTTAAATTTTAAAATTTACGCCAAAACGCTAGCCGTTGTCATGGCGTCGTTTGTGACGTCACTATTGTTTTTACCAATGTACTCTGTGCAGTGTGCAGTAAAGAATAGTGTGATTGTCAAAGCTCGAAACAAACAATTGTGACGTCATTCGCTTCTTGCCGTTTAATCCAATATGGCGGATTGATGTATTTTATAGTTTTATTTTATCAAAATAAATAGCAATTTCACTCGAAATAGAAAAATAAATACGTTTTTTATAATCCATGAATCCTATTTCATTAGACAAATTCATAATTTCATTGATTCTTGGTTACTGTCATCATGCCTATTGATGTTTTAGAAGACCGAATGTACGTAGGTACTCTCTAAATAAATTGAAACTCCCTTAGCTAATACAAAGCCATATTCGAGGGCAGCCATTTGCATTTGATCGCTACGCCACTGAAAGATTGCTTCACGTTGGTTCAACAGTTAGCAGCTTTAATTTCGGACTGTCTAAAAATATAGTAGCTCTGGCAGTTTTAATATTTTCGTCGTGAATATAAGAGTTTAGTGTGCCGTATTTATGCGTTATATTGTTTGCTATGGTGATAAAACCTATTATTTAAGGTTTCCTAAGTTGAATTGAGTCTGGTGTCTTTTCGTTTTGTCTAACGTTGTGAATAGCTGAATTTTGTAATTTGCTTTGCACTTTTTATGTGATATTGTTGAATTATTTTGGTGTAAAGCTAAACAGATGCAACTGATTTAGATAAAATTACTAATTCGAAAGCATATCTATACTTAATATTAATGCGAACGAATATATCATTACAACAACATATCTTCTACAAACTACATATCTTAAAGTCACTGGAAATATTTAAAAAATCAGTTAAGAATTTCTATTTATCACCATATTACAGAGGACTAGTTTTAACTTTTATTTAGTATGATTTTACTTAAACTAAAAATACATAATATATATTAGTTTATTTTCATATATTTATTATAAGTATTATATTATTTGTGTAACTGTTTATGTATTAGTATGTAGGTATTTGTTTGTATGTTTATATTAATACACCACCCGCGAGTTAATCTCCTAACTTCTCCTATTCCTAAGGTTGCCTGGCAGAGATCGCTACAAAGCGATAAGGCCGCCTTTTTGTATACTACTTCGTTCTTTGTTTTCTATGTATTTTTTGTGTCCTTTTTATGTGTGTTGTGGTGTACAAAATAAAGAGCAATAATAATAATAATATCTTCACTTCCTTGCTACATCGGGAGAACCTGCAGGCCAACATGTTACACCTTACAGCCAAGCTTCTACGCTCACGCTTAAACAACTGGGATGCGTTCCATTTATCAAACAGTCGGGAACCACTTATGATACTCAAACGCATACTACTCCATATTTGACGACCTCCGTGGCGCTGATGTCTTAACGTGCGGAGGTCCCGGGTTCGATCCCCGGTAGGGTCAATTTGGGAATTTATAATTTCTTAATTTTCCCTGGTCTGGCCTGGTGGGAGGCTTCGGCCGTGGCTAATTACCACCCTACCGGCAAAGATGTGCCGCCAAGCGATTACGCGTTCCGGTAAGATGCCGTGTAGAAACCGAATAGGGGTATGGGTTTAATATAACTGCCATGCCCCTAGACTGCATCATAGCTTACCATCAGGTGAGATCGCAGTCAAGGGCTAACTTGTAGTGGTAAAAAAAAATCTTGAGTAAGAGAAAACGTTAAACTACCAGGACGGAGGATCTTTAAAAAACTGTTCTACCTCAAGGGCGACTTGGATGTTAAAGCATCGGACGGACTAATTAATTACTCGAGAAGTAATTGGCCTCGCTTCCAACACGCCTCTAACTAATTAATTGGCTCTTCCACTCTCGACATCAAAATCCAAGCAATTCATTACATTACAATTTTACAAAAAATTGCTTGGGTCTCAACAACTTCGGTGTGTTTCCACCAAAGATGTACTACATTTATTCATTTCATTCCTACCTATGTAGAAATTAAATGACATGACATTATTTTATTATGCTACTTAAGAGTATAACAAGATGGAGAATGAATAAATGGTATGATAAGATATTTTGCCAAATATTTAGCGTGCAAAATTGGCTGCTTAAAATACATTACACAAAATTAAAATAAATAAAATAACCTTCCAAAATAAATAAGAAATATATGTTAGATCAAGTGCTCTAGTTTATGGGTTTGACACACATCCATAGGTTAGAAACCTATGGCACAGAAACATATAAGCACGCAAAGCAGCTTTATAGTTGTAAGGTAGACTTACCTAATAAGATTATCATTAGTAGAGAACTCAGAAACTAACTATTGACACAGTAGAAACGTCAGTTGTGAGGAAGTTAGTTGAGAAAGTAGAAAGTTTACGTTTCCTTTCTCTCAAGCCGTCTTCGCATTCGCTAACTAATCCAACCTGAAACAATCCCGCCGACTGCGCCAATTAATCTTGTTTAATGTTCAGTACCGGAGCACTGGTTCCATGGTAAAGCACTGGCGATGCAAGGCAATGATCTTGCAACGTAAATGATTTTTAGGATTTTGCAGGGATTTTTAGGGGGGGGGGGGGATTTTATTAATAAGCATCCGTTGTCTGTCCGCTCGTCTATCTATCTGTCTGTCAGTGGACTGTATCTCAGTACCGGTGCACTGGTTCCATGGTAAAGCGACGGCAATGCAAGGCAATGATCTTCCAACGCAATTTACGGGGATTTTTAGGGGGGGGGGGATTTTATTAGTAAGTATCCGACCCCGTCTGCTCGTCTATCCATCTGTCTGTCAGTGGACTGTATCTCAGTACCGGTGCACTGGTTCCATGGTAAAGCACTGGCGATGCAAGGCAATGATCTTGCAACGTAAATGATTTTTAGGATTTTACGGGGAATTTTTAGGGGGGGGGGGATGATTTTATTAGTATAGTAAGCATCCGCGACCCCGTCTGCTCGTCTATCCATCTGTCTGTCAGTAGGCTGTATCTCAGTACCGGTGCACTGGTTCCATGGTAAAGCGATGGCAATGCAAGGCAATGATCTTTTAACGTAAGTGATTTTTAGAATTTTACGGCGATTTTTAGGGGGCGGGGGGGAATTTTATTAGTAAGCATCCGACCCCGTCTGCTCGTCTATCCATCTGTCTGTCAGTGGGCTGTATCTCATGGATCGTAATAGGTAACTACCTATGAGATGCATGAGACTACTACTAGACTGAGAGTTCAACTATCTACCTAGATAATTGAAATGTTCACATAATATGTATTTCTATCGCCGCTATAACAACAATAATTTTAAAAAATAAGCCCTGTATAAGGAACGTGAATTTTAAACGCCTCTCTTGTTTTTTATATGAAAGTACTTAAAATGTACCTGCGTAGTGTTAAATCTTGTACGATGGCACCTTTCGTGTGCGCATTTACTCAACAAAATAACAGCTGATGACAACTATATAGTTCAGAAAAGTAGAAATCACATAGAAATAAGGAAACCCCAAATCTTGTACGTTGTTACTTTGTGGTAAGTTAATAAACAACGTACAAAAACAGGAAGATAACACTGTCACAGGGAGAGAAATGATAAGGCCGTAACGACATCATGCGGGCACACGTTAAATAATCAAGGTGCTAGTTTATTCGCCGGTGCCCAGTATCCGGTGTCCGGGGAGCCGGAAATTGACGCTATTCCGGAAACCAAGTGACCGGACACTAGGGTGAATCGTAAATAACGTTTGGCGGATAACATGATAACGTAAAATTTTTTGACGACCTCCGTGGCGCAGTGTGTAGCGCTGTTGTCTTAACGTGCGGAGGTTCCGGGTTCCATCCCCGGCAGGATCAATATGGGAATTTATAATTTCAGAATTTTCCCTGGTCTGGCCTGGTGGGAGGCTTCGGCCGTGGCTAGTTACCACCCTACCGGCAAAGACGTGACGCCAAGCGATTTAGCGTTCCGGTAAGATACCGTGTGGAAACCGAATAGGGGTTTGGGATAAATATAACTGCCATGCCCCAGGTTAGCCCGCTACCATCGTAGCCTGCATCTTCACTTACCATCAGGTGAAATCGCAGTCAAGGGTTAACTTGTAGTGGATAAAAAAACCATTTTATAAATGGGATACGTTTCACATCGTTTCGTTCGTGATTTTGGCTGGAAGTTCCTAGTTCGATTTTCGCTGGAGTTTTCCTTTATTCAGTGCCTTCATAGGCCTTTGACTGCGATGTTACCTAATAACGATGTAGTTTAAAATAGAAGCTGGTAACCAAAATGGTAAAATCACACTTCTGATCGGGTTTTACGTGGCATGATTCCAATACAATCATATATTATTTTATACGTGTATTTATTAACCAGGAGTAACTAAGCACGAGCGTAAACTAGAACCGAACTGACTGATAGGGGAAACGTTCTGTACTGTCGCGTTAGTGTGTAAAAGTGTAATTTTTGACCGCCAGATATATGTATTTATACTTTAGTGGGTTTTTAACCAACAATACTAATGAGTATTGTAGAGTCGTGTACCTATTTAAACCCGATTTATTTTGCTTCAAGACCACTTTGTCACTAATAATTAATTCGTCTATTACCTATTTATATAGTAGTCTCGACTCACCAAATGTGTGTTTTACACATTGTATTCAAATTCAAATAAACTTTTACAAGTACTTTTGAATCGTCAAGTGAATCTACCACTGGTTCGGAATGCCATTCCTACCGAGAAGAACCAGCAAGAATATCGGTGGTTGCTCTTTTTAAATAAATATTTCATTCACAATGATTATATCAATGTATACATAAGTATTCCGGAGGTCGGTTCATTTAGCATTGAGTAAGACGTAGTATCCGATTTGTATTTTTGGTTTTAATTTAGTTTTTATAAATTTAGATGTTATTTTTAAAAATTGTAATGCATGGTATTGATTTTGTGTTTGTACCTACTCATAAAAGAAGTTAGAGTTAGAGTTGTAAAAGAACTGATCACTACAGTGCATGCGGTGTTTACCTTTAAGTGGCTAATCATTTTATCTTAGTACCTAATATTTTGTAAATTTTCTGATCTATGTTTTAAATGATATGGTAGAAATAAATGAAAAAAAAAAAAAAACGTAACCGCGGTCCTAAGTATTGCTGGAGTGATCAAAGATGCTCCTCTATCATTTACATAATCTTCAACAGTATATAAGCTTTTTTCAAGAGCATACTATATACTTCAGCAGCATAGTAGAGCATACTATATTTTTCAAGAGTATAAAGGTCATTGCCTTGCCACTCCAATATCCAAGGCGTCCAATATTTTCCAAACCTAACCTAAATCCATACGCAAATGGCTGCTAACATACGGGTAAGTATTATGCATACACAGACTGCAAACATTCAAAATAATGATATTATTAAGGTGATCGCAAACCAACCCGCATTGGAGCAGCGTGGTGGGTCTAAGCTCTAACTCCCACTCTCCTATGAGAGTGGAGGCCTGTGCCCAGCAGTGGGACGTTAATGGGCTGTATTGGTTGGTTGGATCGCATACCGCAAGACGATCCGCAAGAGACACTCGTGCTATTGCGTAAGTGCAAGCAATAATAATGTCTTCCCGACCGAATTTCGGCCACGGCGGCCAATCTCCAGAGAGATTAGCCATCTGCGCGGGAGATATTATAGTGCACAAGCGTGTGGGCATACACAGGAGCACTCTCTGTTCCTTTACTCTCATAGCCCGATGGGACGGAAATCCGACACGACCGGAGAGAGATCAGGCGCAGGACCGACGGCTTTACGTGCTCTCCGAGGCACGGGGGTGAAACACCGCCAACTTCCCAACTCCGGGCTAGTACTGAGAATTTCTTGCCCGAAAAACCCAATACTTGTTATGGCCCGACCCGGGACTCGAACCTGGGACCTCGTCGGTCGCAGTCGAACATGTTAACCACTAGACCAACGAGGCAGTTAGGGAGGCCTAGTGCAAGCAATAGGGGATAGGGGAAGGGATAGGGGGCATGGAAAAAATGCTTAGAGCGTCATTATGATTAGTCCAACAGAACTTATTCGATGATAAACAAGGAAAGTAAAAACGGCAAAAAATAACGGTTATTGTATGTGGACACTTATGACCAACTAAAAAAAAAAAGTGGCACAATATCAGACTCTAGAATTTATGTTCTTGAAAACAATTAGTTATTTGCTAGTTTATATAATTTAATTATTTATTATGAATTCATGTTGTAGGTGTCAACTGTAAAGCAACCCAAGTCCCAACTCTTCAACTCTGATGCTGCAGGGTACCTTATGCACTCTAAACCGTAGGGATTAAGAGTACACTAAGAAGTTCAAAATAAAAATTATTTCCAAAAAACCGTCTTCCAAAGCCACTGTACGTAGTCGGTTTTTTGGATAGAATTTTTATTTATTTAATTCAAAAACAGTAAACAAACAATAGATAACTATATTTTAAACTATGGCAATAGGCATGATGACAGTAACCAAGAATCAATGAAATTATGAATTCATCTAATGAAATAGGATTCATGGATTATAAAAAACGTATTTACTCGTATTTTTCTATTTCGAGTGAGATTGCTATTTATTTTGATAAAATAAATCTATAAAATACACCAATCCGCCATAATGAATGAAACACCAAAAAGCGAATGACGTCACAATTGTTGGTTTCGAGCTTTGACAATCACACTATTGTTTACTGCACACTGCACAAAGTACATCGTTAATAACAATAGTGACGTCACAAACGACGCCATGACACCGGCGAGCGTTTTGGCGTGAATTTTAAAATTTAAATTTCAAATCCCAATTTTTTCTACCAAACCTTATTTTTCCAAGATATTTTATCGAAATAATAGACACTTCCGAACATAATCTGACCATTTTTCAAAATCAGTCATCATGCCTATTGTCATCGGCCCAGGTATTTGTGGGAGTAAGTCAAAGCTATTTTTGCAGTACTTATCGACCATGTGCGATCCCCTATATGCAAAAACAGATTGCAAACATTCAAAATAATGATATTATAGGGAAAACGGCAATAGTGTCACACACAATACCCCTCGCTAGTGTGGCAAGGTTGTTTGTGTGTTTGACGACCTCCGTGGCGCAGTGTGTAGCGCTGTTGCCTTAACGTGCGGAGGTCCCGGGTTCGATCCCCGGCAGGGTCGATTTGGGAATTTATAATTTCTGAATTTTCCCTGGTCTAGCCTGGTGGGAGGCTTCGGCCGTGGCTAGTGGCAAAGACGTGACGCCAAGCGATTAAGCGTCCCGGTACGATGCCGTTCAGAAACCGAATAGGGGTATGGGTTTGATTTAATAACGCTATGCCCCTAACAGGTTAGCCCGCTACCATCTTAGACTGCATCATCACTTACCATCAGGTGAGATCGCAGTCAAGGGCTAACTTGTAGTGGATAAAAAAAAACTTTGGCGCACCAAAATCAGCTTGCTTATTTATACTAATATTTTGTATCGTTACGTTTTCGTGTTTTCGAAATATCGTTTTATATACGACTAAGTCAGCTGTTACTGTTACGTATCCTTAGCGGTGATAGCGTAGTGATTAAGGCGTCTGGTCTCCTGTTCGGGTGGTCGGGAGTTTGATCCTCGGGCAGACACTTCTTGCCTTCAGAATTATATGCATTTTAGGTAACTATGGCCAAACTTTACTCATACTGAGAACAGATTCGTGCTCAATGGTGAGCTCGCAATCAATCAATCGAAAGATCTTAAAACTAAAGCTACGAAGGTTCCAACGCTCCCTGGTCATAGAAGAGCCCACAACAAACATAGCCGGGGTTTGGGGTTGAAATTATGAATGGAGTAGCTAATGTACGTCTCAATATACCTTTAAAGAAGAAATCAAACTGAAAATAATGTATTTTTAGGTACCTAATAATTTTTAAATGAATTAAGAATTATTTTAACGTTCAAACAAACAAACAAATGATAAATAAATTATTTATTTATTTCATGTAGGACAACTTATCAAGACTTCAACTTAAGATCCTACCACCGGTTCTACTGAGAAGAGCCGGCAAGAAACTCAGCAGTTGCTCTTTTCATAGAAAAGAAAAGGTTACAATATGTAGACAACACAACACATACGTTACAAGTATTACACTGATTTGTGGGTCACTGGATGCGAGGCCGGTTGCTTCCATGACACTTTGTCATTAATAAAATCATCGATAGTGTAATAACCTCGACTTGATAAACGCTGTTTAACACAGTCTTTAAATCTATGTAATGGCAAACCCAAAAACTCTTTGGAAACCATATTATAAAAGCGTACACTCGACCCCACAAAGGATTTCTGCACTTTGCGCGCACGATACGACGCTGTCACTAGCTTATGGCAAACAAGCAGACTTTTAAGTAAAGTAGAAGGTGTCTGTAACTCTTCAGAATTTAAACTAAAGATAAACTATATATTATTAGGTGCCTAAAGCAACAGGAGTAGTTTTAAACCTTCAGCAATAGCATTTTGTGGACACAGCCAAGTGACAAGTATTGTAATCGCAGTCATTGTTAAAACGTCTAGGTGCCCGCAGTACCTAGCTACTTGGAGAGAATTCTTTTGACAGCACATCGGCTCCGCTTTTAGTTCGCAGCGTAGACTAGACCGCCTTCTTTGTTGGCACTAATTTAGATTGACTCCATTATACTACTGCTATGTACTTCAAAGTTTCTAGCTCGTTGTTCTCGGTAGAAATGGCAATGGAAATAGAGATTCACTTGCACTTGTAAACTTATTTTAGAACGAATGGGTTTTGAATTTGGTGCTTTACCTTCACCACAAGATTTTAAATAATTGGAGCGACGTGGAGAGCATATTTGAGTGTTCGAACACTTTGGCGTCAGAGTAAGATGGACCCATACTCTTTTGATTTAAAGTCACAAATTTAGCACGACCTATTTTAATTTCGATAAGTTTCCGATTCTTGCACTTTGGATGTTTGGAGGAATTTAAGATCTAAAACAAGATTGTTAACGTTTATTTTCAACCCTCATTTCACCCTCTGTGGGGCAGATTGTCGTAAAACTGCTTATGCAGTTTATTATTCCTTAAAACTAATAACCTTTATGCCAATTTTCAAGTATCTAACTTCAAAAACTTAAAAACCTCATGTAAGCTTCCAACCCCCATTTCACCCCCTTTGGGGTGAATTTTCGTAAAATGACTCATACAGGTTATACTACCCCCATTTCACCCTCTGTGGGGTAGATTTTCCTAATATTGTTTTTACAGTTTATTATTATTTAAATCGAATAATCTAAATCCCGATTTTCAAGTCTCTAACTTCAAAAACTTGGGAGCCCTTATGTAAGCTTCCAACCCCCATTTCATCCCTATTAGGGTAGAATTTCGTAAAATTGCTTACACAGGTTTTTATTACTTATATCTATTAACTTAATTGCCAATTTTCATGTCTCTAACTTCAAAAACAAAGGACCTGTATACAAACTTCCAACCCCCATTTCAATCCTTTAGGGGTGAATTTTCTCAAAACCATTTCTTAGCGGCCGTCTACACCTAAAAGGAACCTATCTTCCAAATTTCAAGTCTGTATGCTTTATAGTTCCTGAGATATCGTGATGAGTCAGTGACCTTTCGCTTGTATAAATATAGATTGACGCGAAAGAGTTTTGACGCTCGATACGTCCAACGTCTGTATTATTTAAAATCTTGTAGAAAATGTACTGGGAAAGAATGCTGTTTTTCTGAATTTGAATACGACGTTTTTGGAACAAGTTCGTAATTTGACTTCTCAGCTAGCTTTTACGCTACTTTGTTCACGTGGATTAAAATTTTAAAATTTCCGCCCTTGTTTATTTTTTCGTGCTTAAAAGTATCTGCAAGCAGTGTTAGCGTAATCTCTATGCGTCCAAATGGTTCAGCTGTTTCAAGTTTTAGATCCCACGAACAAAAAGACTGACAGGCGGAAACACGGATAAAATTGAAAAATATGTAGCAATGGAAGACGTAGTGATTTGCTTCTCCGTTTCTTATATTTAAAATTACAAGCTAGTTTGAAGAACAATACGGGAAATATGGGATCAAATCGGCAAACAGATGGTTAAAATATCACCGTTCGAACCATCGTGCTTTATGGATTATCTAACAGCTCAATTATTAACAGTAATCTGTTGGTTGAGTTTTCTCGGTTACATGCCAGAGCGTAGAGTTTACAAGTCATAATTAAAAAAATTAAAAAACACGACTGCCCTGCCAAAAAACGAAGTAAAAATTTAAAAATCTAAATTAATATAGTTTAATTAAAATCTTATTCACATTTTTATTAAATGATATTTTTTTGTGAATCACTGGAACAATAGTGTTATATATTTTTGGAATCTACTCATCAGTACCTAGATGATGATTATATAGTTAATCTTATTTTCGTTTTTTTTTTTCAAATTTAGTCTTTAATGCGGTGGTCACCCCATCATTTTTTTTTTAAATTTTACTAGCCTATGTCACCCGGAATAAGCTAGGGATTCTAACGATACCTCATTTATCAAAATCGGTTCAGGCGTATAGAAGTTATGGTGGAATATACAAACTCACATACATACATACATACATACATACATGAACCCTGATAACAATATACTCCTTTTTTCAGGCAGTCGTATAAAAAAATTTAATAAAGGAAGAAGTAAATCACTTCGTACGAAGTGATTTGCTTCTCCGTTTCTTATATTTTAAATTACAAGCTAGTTTGAAAAAAAATACGAGAAATATGGGACCAAATCGGCAAACAGATGATTAAAATATCATCGTTCGAACCATCGTGCTTTATGGATTATCTAACAGCTCAATTAACAATAACAGCTCACCCAATGGTTGGGTTTTCTCGATTACATGCCAGAGCGTAGAGTATAAAAGAGAGATCTGCAATGCAATCCAATGGAATGGGCTCCATGTTCCCACAACGCAATTAGCGGGGACGAAGCCCCTCGCCTCAGTAGCGGGCTCACGTACGCTCGACTGCGCCACTCTGCACGCCGGTATTGGCGACATGAGATAGAGTTTTTAACTAACTTACTATCCTATTATCGCTCACAGAACTGCAGACAGAACAGATTGGAACGGCCTTTAGTAACTCAGTAAGGATCTTGCCTTATATTCTCTAAACTTTTTCTTCTTATCATTAGGCCGAATATCAGCGCTCAGGTTTTGCTTTCAAAACCTACAGCGTTGATGCTGAGTCGGGGCCCTTTCATCTTGTGCCATGTGGATGCAAAAGCCATAGCTTAATTTTATATTTTGATGTTATGTACGAGGCACAGGATGAATAAATGATTTTTCTTTCTTTCTTCTTACTTTCATTAGAATGTTGTCCTACATAAAATAGCACTGACCTGAAGGTCCTTTTCTCCCGAAAAAAATATATTTCAGATTAACTAGTTAAGCTGTAGATTTTCTATCAGCGGTCTAACGTAAGTATTCGTTGGAGAAAAGAAAATAAAATTAGCTGGAATAAATTGTTAGAAATACTATGAAATAATAAATGTATAAAAATTTGTAAAATTTTGAACATGGCATTGGAAAAGAGTTCAAGCGACATTTAGTAAGTTAAATTATTATAACAATTCCGTATTCTCGTTCACATAGGTAAAACTAACTAAGGTTTTTTCGTTTTGTCGTTCTCTTTAATTTTCCGGGTTGGAAAGTACCCTATGTGATATTCCAGACTGTAATCTATCTCGGTGCCAAATTTAATCCAGATCCTTTCAGCCGTTCTGGCGTGCTAAGTTTCTTGGGCGTGATTGAGTACCAAATATCCATCCATTCGTCCATCCATCCAAACTTTCGCATTTATAATATATGTATAGAACCGACCACTGTAAAAAACTCCCTTGTCCTATCCATCAAAGTAACACTTACGAGTATTATTGAACCCTATATGAGGCAACTTTATTATTGAACCCTATAACTGTCCACCTGTAGGGTTAGGTGTAGGGTAAGGGATGAGATTTTACATCTCATCAGTTGTTAGCAAATTATTGCATATTGTGCGAGCAACTTGTCAAAACTCAACTAAACTACAATATACAATACAATACAACACAATTTTGACTCAAGATTTATAGACAAGACATAAGATAAATTAATATTATGTCTCATTGGATGCCAGCCCTGTTTGATGCGAATTAATCTTAAAAGCGAGCGATAGAAATAAAAACAAAATAAATAACAAAACTCAAAAATCTTGCTAGTTGCTCAAATATTGTATATAAGTCAGCACTAAAAGTCTTGGTTTAGCACCGCCACATATTTCACCGTCGCTGCAAAAACACCCCTCCCTCAGTGAAGTATTGTCCAGGGTAGTGCCCGGGGCACTATATATATTATACCTGTATGGCCCGGGGCTATTGAGTATTATTGGACCCGGGTTTCCACCTGGGCTGAGCTATGCGTACATTGACCTGCCTTGATTTTATAATGCTTAGCTTAGTTCGGCTGAAGTTTACGAGGTCCTAGGTTAAAATTTTTTATTTATAACTTTCATCTTTCTCGCACATTCTAATATTTCCAATTGAGTATTTGACAACTAGTCAAATCAACAAATTTTTTTTCAAACGTAACGCGTGCTTATATGGGTTTTGTATGAAATTTTAAATTGTGACGTAATGTATGTATGTATGTATATACTTTATTGTACACCACAAATACACAACATGTTACAAACAAGAGTACAACTATAAGTAGGTACAATAAGGCGGTCTTATCGCTAAGCAGCGATCTCTTCCAGACAACCTTAACGTTAGGGAGAAAATGAAAAAGAAGATAAAGGGAGGTGGTGCAAAAATAATAATAAACTTAAATACTAATAGCTAAATAAACTAACCAATACCATATATTACAACATATTTTGATAAGCTCAGTTCGACGTAATCGTAAACGTAATCAAAGTTCGACGCATTTTTTTTAAACTTTTATATAGTTTAAAATGGTTATTCAAAATAAAACTCGCATGGGACGCGTGGATATTACGACTTTTGGGAGATCCTTTATTAAGTGATCACTAAAAAATAATTTAATTTACTAGTAGTCAAATACCCAATTATAGTGAAATCTCAGTTTACCCACATTTTATAAAAAATATTTTTGTAGTAAAAGTACCGTTTTTTTTATTCCAGTACAAGTTAGCCCTTGACTGTGGTGTCACTTGATGGCAAGGGATGATGCTGTGTAAGATGCCTAACCTGAGGCTACCCTGTTAGGGATACGGCAGTTAAATAAACCCGAGCCTGTAAAAAACTAATTGAAATGTACCTAGTTTTTAAAAGAGAAAAATTACGAGAACAACTTGTATTTTTTCTCATTTTTCAGGAACTATTTTCTATTGCGTCGCGTTGTCGCGTACGTTAAATTGTAATCTTACTTTCGGTGACAGATACACGAAATTGAGCTCCAATTCAATGCCGTTATGGTTTATTTTACTTTGACACCGAACTTTGACGATTGGGTCGTAATCGGGGGGCTGAATGCTCATTAGCTGGCGACTCAAGTACGGTCGGTGCTCTTCCCATAGCTCGCGGCCCATTGGGATCATTAGAACGGTTTTGGAGGACCAGGAATCTATACCTAGGTATAAAACTAGAACAAAATGTGTAAAAGTAGAGACAGTAGAAGCTTGACGACCTCCGTGGTGCAGTGTGTAGCGCTGTTGTCTTAACGTGCGGAGGTCCCGGGTTCGATCCCCGGCAGGGACCAATCCGGGACTTCCCACTAAGAAAGACTACAGCGCTCACTTTTTTACAAATAACTTTTTTTTTCATGTTTGAGTTATCTTCCCTGTCTGTTTCAAACAGTGATTCTTCATGATATAAAGGCATTGCCAATTACGATTTCTAATAAGAAAAGATGTTTTTATTCATGGAACTCGACTTGATATAACACAGGAGAAAGATACCTATCGCTCAGAAACGCTAAATTTAGCCTGATGATACAAAAGGAACTTCGAAACAAGGAATGATTCGAACAAGTTGGTTGTATTTCCATTTCGTTCCCTTGGAAAGTTTTTGGCCTTTGAAAAACACAGGAAAATACTTGCTTATTACACAATAAGCAAGTATTTTTATTTTCACTAGGCTTCCGTATAATAAGTTGGACTTTTTATTTGTTACAAGAGTTTTTCTAGGTCCGCTAGGGTCTGTTTATTCTGCTTAGACTGAAGTTAGGACGGCAAAGGTCAGAGGCACTTAAGCTAAGTGTGGCGAGTGGGAACTGAACAATTGAACACTGGGTTAAGTTGCAACAGTACATCTATACGAATACTATAAAGAGGTAAAGTTTGTGAGTTTGTGACGTTGTAGGGGGTAATCTCTGCATCTACTGAACCGATTTTGAAAATTCTGGTACCAATAGAAAGCCACATTATTTGCGAGTGTCATAGGCTATATATTATCCCATAAAAATTAGGGAGTTCTCGTGGGAATTGAAAAACTTATTTCACGCAGACGATATCGCAGGCAAGTTTGCTAGTAATATATAACACGAATTGGTTTAAATACCTGCCTAAATTATATAGGTAGGTTCAGCACTAATAGTTTTCAAGAAACTTGAGCTTTTCTATGCAGGTTCTCTGTATAACACTAGACTCCCGCTAAGATTTGCAGTAATTGTTTAAAGATATTTGTAATATTTAAATTTAATTATTAAAAACTAATGAAGAAACTTGAAATTTAATTCACTATAATCCACCACAATAGGTAAAACTATGTGGTACAATGTGTATCTTCCAATATTAACCACACCACATAGATCTTCCAAATTATTCTCAACGCTATTCTCAGCTAAGAAACGGTTTTGAGAAAATTCACCCCTAAGGGGTTGAAATGGGGGTTGGAAGTTTGTATGAAAGTCCTATGTATTTCAATTTAGAGACTTGAAAATCGGGATTTAGGTTATTAGGTTAAAATAAATAATAACCTTTATAAGGAAAATCTACCAGAACAGGGTTGAAATAGGGGTTGGAAGCATACATGAGGGTTTTAAGTTTTTGAAGTTAGAGACTTGAAAATCGGGATTAGTTTTAAATAATAAATCTGCCAATGCTATAGCCGCTATAAGTAGGCCTTTTGCAGCGGGAAAATCTCATAGGAAATTAGAAATTGTACGCGGACAAAGTCGTGGGCGACCTCTAGTTGTATTGTACTAGCTGATGCCCGCGTGGCTTAAGTTTTTTTGATTCTCGCGGGTACTCTTTATTATTTTTCCGGGATAAAAAATAGCCTATGTCACTCTCCAGGTCCTCAACTATACCCATGCCAAAAATCGCGTCTATCCGTTACTCCGTTGCGGCGTGATTGAATGAGAAACCAACAAACCAACAAACAAACACACTTTCGCATTTGATAAATGATAAATGATTTATTTATTTCATGTAGGACAACTTGTGTCACTTATGAAACGTTAAAATTCTACGACCGGTTCGGAAAATTTACTGAGAAGAGCCGGCAAGAAACTCAGCAGTTGCTCTTTTCATAGAAAAGAAAAGGTTACAATATGTAGACAACACAACACATACGTTACAAGTATTACACTGACTTGTGGGTCACTGGATGCGAGGCCGGTTGCTTCCATGACACTTTGTCGTTAATAAAATCATCGTTAGTGTAATAACCTCGACTTAACAAATGCTGTTTGACACAGTCTTTAAATCTATGTAATGGCAAATCCAGAAACTCTTTGGGAACCATATTATAAAAGCGTACACTCGACCCCACAAAGGATTTCTGCACCTTGCGCACATTTATAATATTAGTATCATTGTTATTAACTAAATGTAAACCTCAGTAAATAAAGGCTTTATTTATTTATTTAGGTACTCTGCGTAAACTCAATACGAACTATAAATTGGTGAGCAGCTGTGAGCTGGTGACACTGATTGATTACTGCGAGCCTTGCGGCAAACCCTTCGCTCTTCGATCATCATCTACAAGATACTAGTGAGATAGATTATAGTTTGGAACAGCACAAAGGCTACTTTTTATGCCGGAAAAATTAGAGTTTCTGCGGGAACCAAAAAACCTCAAACCACGCAAACAAAGTCGCGGGCATTAACTAGTGTATAATGATCGAAGCCTACATCACTTGTGTGTAAACTAGTGGCCACACTCCGGTGTATTGTCCGTTGTACTTTTTATCCCGGAAAATTAAGGAGTTCCCGCGGGAACCAAAAAACCTCAAACCACGCAGACAAAGTCGCGGGCATTAACAAGTGTATCATAAGGGTTTAATGATCGAAGCCTACATCAGAGGTTGTATGTAAACTAGTGACCACACTCGGGTGTATTGTCCGTTGTACTTTTTATCTCGGAAAATTAAGGAGTTCCGGCGGGAACCAAAAACCTCAAACCACGCAGACAAAGTCGCGGGCATTCGCTAGTATATAATAAGGGTGTAATGATCGAAGCCTACATCAGAGGTTGTGTGTAAACTAGTGGCCACACTCGGGTGTATTGTCCGTTGTACTTTTTATCTCGGAAAATTAAGGAGTTCCCGCGGGAACCAAAAAACCTCAAATCATGTAAAGTCGCGGGTATTAGCTAGTGTATCATAAGGGTTTAATGATCGAAGCCTACATCAGAGGTTGTGTGTAAACTAGTGGTCACACTCGGGTGTATTGTCCGCTGTACTTTTTATTTCGAAAATTAAGGAGTTCCCGCGGGAACCAAAAAACCTCAAACCACGCAGACAAAGTCGCGGGCATTAACAAGTGTATCATAAGGGTTTAATGATCGAAGCCTACATCAGAGGTTGTATGTAAACTAGTGACCACACTCGGGTGTATTGTCCGTTGTACTTTTTATCTCGGAAAATTAAGGAGTTCCGGCGGGAACCAAAAACCTCAAACCACGCAGACAAAGTCACGGGCATTCGCTAGTATATAATAAGGGTGTAATGATCGAAGCCTACATCAGAGGTTGTGTGTAAACTAGTGGCCACACTCGGGTGTATTGTCCGCTGTACTTTTTATCTCGGAAAATTAAGGAGTTCCCGCGGGAACCAAAAAACCTCAAATCATGTAAAGTCGCGGGTATTAGCTAGTGTATCATAAGGGTTTAATGATCGAAGCCTACATCAGAGGTTGTGTGTAAACTAGTGGCCACACTCGGGTGTATTGTCCGCTGTAGACATTGTCTACGAAGTTGTACGCCTTAATGGCAGTTTGTTTACAGTTTATATGTTAGTGCACGTTTCTCGCATTAGGAATCTGTTTGCAAACACGTCGATCTCGACGCCATTAAAACTTGGTGCCAGTTTCAATATGCCGAGACTTGGTATAGTTTTCGCGTTCATACTTACCTACTTGTGATTTATTGTTGTGGTTCGTCCATCTCTAGATTTCTTCTCGTTTCGTCATTTAAGACTGACATTGAAATTTTTAAATTGGGTATTTGACAACCACCACTACAGCCCATTAACGTCCCACTGCTGGGCACACGCCTCCACTTTCATAGGAGAGAGGGAATTAGAGCTTAGACCCACCACGCTGCTCCAATGCGGATTAGCGGGCTTTAACGACTATTATCATGATAGTGATAATAACCGGGACCGACGGCTTAACGTGCTCTCCGAGGCACGGGGGTGAAACATTTGACAAATTTGACAACTATTCAAGTAAATTATTTTTTAGTGATTATTAAGTAGAGGATCTCCCAAAAGTCGTAATATCCACGTCCCCTGTTAGTTTTAAGTTGAATAACTGTTTTAAACTATCGATCAAATTAAAAAAGTGCGTTGAACTTTGATGACGTCACTATTCAATATTTAATACAAAATCTGAAAGCTGATGCCCACGACTACGTCCGCGTGGATTGAGGTTTTTGGGTTCCCGCGGGAACTCCTTAGTTTTCCGGGATAAAAAGTGGCTTATGTGTTGTTCCAGACTACAATCTATCTCTGTGCCAAATTTCATCCAGATCTGATCAGCCGTTCAGGCGTGATTGAGTAAGAAACGTCCACCCATACATGCATCAAAACTTTCGCATTTATAATATTTATTTGATATTTGATGGATGGATCATAATCATGTAAGCCTGTCTACAGCACATGTTTTACAAAATATCTCAATTGCCAACTAAATTTAAATCGAAATAATTTTGCTATTGGGTAAAGTCTTTATTCATTAAAGCTTGCTCTTTCAATTTTGATTTGAATGTCGCGAACAAACTACAACCAAAAAAATCGATCTGGTGGCCAAAAAGTGTTCGCATAACTTGTGTATAATCTGCATATACTATCGCGACACGTCAAAACATCGTCCCCGTCTAACGTGGCACGTTTTACGCAAATTTCCTTTTCGCAACCTAGTATCTCTAATAGGTTAATAGGTTTCGACACGATATCGTACCGGAACGCTAAATCGCTAGACGTCTTTGCCGGTAGGGTAACTAGCCACGTCGGCTGAAGCCTCCCACCAGATCAGACCAGTGAAAATTCAGAGAATTTTCTTTTCCAAATCGACCCCATTGGGGATCCAACCCAAAAACTTCCGCTTATAATACAAGCATCGCTTACCACTGGCCAGGGAGGGCTTTATTATTTTTTATTTTTTTTACAGTTATCCTCTGACGATATTGTGTCAGAGACCTTTTTTTGAGGTTGAAAAAAAAGTGTGTATTCGATCTCTATTTAAAGTGAGCATTCTATTCTATAACAAACGTCCGCAACCTATTTTAAACTTGCCTTTACAGAAGTTTAAGAAATCCATCAAAAGTATGCTCCTGAAAAATACTCAATATACTGTTGAAGATTATGCAAATTAAAAAAGAGCATGGATTTGACTCGCTCCAGCAATGCTTAGGGCTGCGGTTACTTATGTATCTACACATTGATGTGATTGTAAATTATTTTTCTAAAGAGCAACCACCGAGTTTCTTGCTGGTTCTTCTCGGTAGGAATGGCATTCCGAACCAGTGGTAGATTTACACGACGATTCAAAAGTACTTGTAAAAGTTTATTTGAATAAACAGCATTTGAATTTAACAGCATAAACGAAGTATGTAAAAATTTAATTTGTGTTTTATTTTTCGCAGTAATTGGCAAAAAATATCTACTTAAGTATATAAAACTGGAGAACATTTATTTCGGATGATGACACATTGATGTAACTGTAAATTATTTTTTCTTAAGAGCAACCACCGAGTTTCTTGCTGGTTCTTCTCAGTAGAAAAGGCATTCGGAACCAGGTAGTAGTACCAAGTTGTAGGTAGATTCACTTGATGATTCAAAAGCTCTTTTAAGTTTATTTCAATAAAAAAACATGAGTTTGAATGCGACCTAAGTAGAGAGTACAGTTACTATTAGATAGGGATTCAACAAGATAGTTTCGTTTACCTGCTTCGAGTAAATGGTATTATCTACTGATAATCACTTAGTGCCTATCTTGACTATTATCTTACTATTTCTATCTATCACTACTCATAATTTTTATAATGTGAAAGTTTGTAACTTTGTAATTCCCCTTCACGCCACAACAACTTAACATATTCAGCTGAAATTCAGAATGAAGATAACTCGTGCCCTGAATTAACACAAAGGCTATATTTTGTCCCACAAAATTAAAGAGTAAATTCACAATAATACATTAATACATCTAGTAAATTAATAAAACTAGTTTGTGTCTTCTGTTTTCGCACAAATCACTTAGGTAAAATAATTTTTACCTTCAATTATTGGGTCCATTAGTGTAGTCGAATTAGTTAGACCAATTAAGTCGAAATAGTTGCTTTTCATAAGCAGAAATAGTAAGACCAAAACAATTCTTAAAATCCTCAATGAAAACAAGCCTTCTACTTAGAAACTAAAATATAACTTCTAGACAAAACAATGATTAACATAACAAATAAACAAACACTGATAAATTGTAACTGATAAAATTAAATACCAATATAACAGTCAGTTTAGTACCATCACTTATAACGGTAATATTTTGGAAATGACGTTTTATACTTTGACGTCCCTATATAATGTAATTTTGAAACAAGAGCGTCAATAATATCAAAATAATGCTATAAGCGAAGGTCGTAAGCCCCCAAAAGACAAACAGTAACTTGGAGTTTCAGTCATCAGTAATTATGATAAATTAAGTGATAATTCACGTCTTGCGAAGGGTATGCACCATCAAAATCGACTTAGCTGGGTTTATGAGGTGTTATTTATTGAGACTTTATTTTAATTACCGACTGTATCGTTGTGCGATATCGTTTACTGCAATATTTATGCGTTATTCCACAGAGTAGTACAGTGTTATTCATTTTATTTGCGTATCTTTGCGAACATTTAATTTGAATATAGGTACATGTACTTACTACGTTAATTATTAAACAAAAACTATATCTATCTACAGCGATAGATATTATATAAATGTGAAAGAAACTCTTTTTGTTACCTTTTCATGATTTGAAGCGACTTCGACTAAGGTACAGATGGTAAGGTACTTTTTATAATAATACAGAGATCTTATGTTAGCGAACATTTAATTTGAATATAGGTACATGTACTATGTTAATTATTAAATAAAAACTATATCTATCTACAGCGATAGATATTATATAAATGTGAAAGAAACTCTTTTTGTTACCTTTTCATGATTTGAAGCGACCTCGACTAAGGTACAGATGGTAAGGTACTTTTTATAGTAATACAGAGATCTTATGTTAGCGAACATTTAATATGAATATAGGTACATGTACTATGTTAATTATTAAACAAAAACTATATCTATCTACAGCGATAGATATTATATAAATGTGAAAGAAGCTTTTTTTGTTACTTTTTCATGATTTGAAGCGACCTCGACTAAGGTACAGATGATAAGGTACTTTTTATAATAAAACAGAGGTGTTATGTTAGCGAACATTTAATTTGAATATAGGTACATGTACTTACTACGTTAATTATTAAACAAAAACTATATCTATCTACAGCGATAGATATTATATAAATGTGAAAGAAACTCTTTTTGTTACCTTTTCATGATTTGAAGCGACTTCGACTAAGGTACAGATGGTAAGGTACTTTTTATAATAATACAGAGATCTTATGTTAGCGAACATTTAATTTGAATATAGGTACATGTACTATGTTAATTATTAAACAAAAACTATATCTATCTACAGCGATAGATATTATATAAATGTGAAAGAAGCTTTTTTTGTTACTTTTTCATGATTTGAAGCGACCTCGACTAAGGTACAGATGATAAGGTACTTTTTATAATAATACAGAGATCTTATGTTAGCGAACATTTAATTTGAATATAGGTACATGTACTATGTTAATTATTAAACAAAAACTATATCTATCTACAGCGATAGATATTATATAAATGTGAAAGAAGCTTTTTTTGTTACTTTTTCATGATTTGAAGCGACCTCGACTAAGGTACAGATGATAAGGTACTTTTTATAATAAAACAGAGGTGTTATGTTAGCGAACATTTAATTTGAATATAGGTACATGTACTATGTTAATTATTAAACAAAAACTATATCTATCTACAGCAATAGATATTATATAAATGTGAAAGAAGCTTTTTTTGTTACTTTTTCATGATTTGAAGCGACCTCGACTAAGGTACAGATGATAAGGTACTTTTTATAATAATACAGAGATCTTATGTTAGCGAACATTTAATTTGAATATAGGTACATGTACTATGTTAATTATTAAACAAAAACTATATCTATCTACAGCGATAGATATTATATAAATGTGAAAGAAGCTTTTTTTGTTACTTTTTCATGATTTGAAGCGACCTCGACTAAGGTACAGATGATAAGGTACTTTTTATAATAAAACAGAGGTGTTATGTTAGCGAACATTTAATTTGAATATAGGTACATGTACTATGTTAATTATTAAACAAAAACTATATCTATCTACAGCGATAGATATTATATAAATGTGAAAGAAGCTTTTTTTGTTACTTTTTCATGATTTGAAGCGACCTCGACTAAGGTACAGATGATAAGGTACTTTTTATAATGAAACAGAGGTGTTATGTTAGCGAACATTTAATTTGAATATAGGTACATGTACTATGTTAATTATTAAACAAAAACTATATCTATCTACAGCAATAGATATTATATAAATGTGAAAGAAGCTTTTTTTGTTACTTTTTCATGATTTGAAGCGACCTCGACTAAGGTACAGATGATAAGGTACTTTTTATAATAAAACAGAGATCTAGTTACTTCTCAATTTCGTGCTTTTTATCAAAGGCTAGCTTTTTCCCGTGGCTTTGATTGCGTTAAGTTCGATTTTCATACAAATTTCAAACTCCTATTTCACCCCTTCAGGTGTTGAATTTTGAAAATTCCATTCTTAGCGGATACCTACCGCCCGATCCATTTAGCGCTTTGAGCTGTGCGTTGATAAGACAGTCACTTTTTACTTTTGCATATTTATTTATTACATAATTTTCCGCAAAATTTTAAGATTTCTAAATCCGAGCGGACGTTGTTGTGTGCTACTTGTTGATTATAAAATAAAAACGTAACTAACGATCAAAATTTTGGATTGATCAAGGACATGTAAAATGCAGTCAGTCGTAAAACTAATTGCCAATCAGAACTAAAAAGTTGTTCACTTGTTTATTTTTTTAGGATATAACCTTTTTGTTCTAAAAATGGAAACTGATGTTCAAACTCTTTTCATACTCCGTTAACAATAAATATTTATATTTCATGTAGATGAAAGGGATAGGTACAGATTTACATCACAAGGGAACCCACCAATTCATTGTCGCGATATACACAAGAAAGAAAGAAATTATGAATATGTGAAATGAGATGTTTGTCGATTTTAAAATCCAATATGTATTTTATTAACGACAAAGTGTCATGGAAGCAACCGGCCTCGCATCCAGTGACCCACAAGTCAGTGTAATACTTGTAACGTATGTGTTGTGTTGTCTACATATTGTGACCTTTTCTTTTCTATGAAAAGAGCAACTGCTGAGTTTCTTGCCGGTTCTTCTCAGTAAAATCAGCTTTCCGAACCGGTGGTAGAGTCTTAACATTTCATAAGTGACACAAGTTGTCCTACATGAAATAAATAAATAAATCATTTAATTTCATAAATCATTTCATTTCACAAATCATTTCATTTCAAAATATATGTATTTTTTTTCCAAGATACCGAGCGTTCCGTATCCTGGAACTATTACAGTCGTGATTGTCAACGTCATATTTTTGTGGTCGACTTCCAGCATACGTAGTCACAAGAAACACTCAACATTTCTGATCTTCCCACTAAGGCCATCTAAATATAGATAAAAAGATTATTAGCCTTGGTATAATGGGACTAAATATTTGAAGGATTTTTAGTAATTCTTCCCGAATGAAGCCGGGGCGTCTCAGTTGTTTATCTATAGATTTATTTACCTTTAATAAGGCCTGGTTGCTCGTAGTTACGTCACGTAGGAGCAATCGGCTTAATAAACTGCCCTACGGTATTGCCGCTGCAGATTAACCTGATTCCCAGTACTTATATAAACAAGTCTATTTTAAACAGGAATATTTTAACAACCATTATTGTATTACTTAAATAATACAAATTGCTCACCCGGTTACCCTTCATCTTACCCTTTACGTAAGCATTCGTGGAGGTTTCACAAACAGTTGGTCTGTTTGTGAAACCTCCACACTTTTATGATACTACTACTGATATTAGCTGATACCCGCGAATACGTCCGCGTCGATTGAAGTTTCTTGGTTTTCGTGGGAACTCCTTAATTTTCCAGGATAAAAAGTAGCCTATGTATTATTCCAGACTATAATCTATCTCTGTGCCAAATTTCATCCAGATCCGTTCAGCCGTTGGGGCGTGATTGAACAACAAACTTCCATCCAAACTTTCGCATTTATAATATTAATAAGTATAGAAGTATAGATTTTTGAAAAGGTTGCAACAAACATGGACAAATTACAAGAACATCAGATTGTTTTTTGTATCACTATGGATCGGTTTGAAATTTTCCGAAAGCGATTTCGGATATTTCAATCATGGTTTTGTTGAGTAAAAATTTCATTTCAGACTTATCTCCTTCAATTCGTAGGTATATATAAAGCATTAGTATTGTAGCCAACATCAAACAAAGCTGCCCTGACCGACGAACAGACTTTCTATAGGAGTCTTCGTAGACTCTATAGAGCTTAGGTAGCTTTGCGAATAGCTGGGGCTTAAAATACTCCGAGCTTTACTTTGACGACCTCCGTGGCGCAGTGTGTAGCGCTGTTGTCGTAACGTGCGGAGGTCCCGGGTTCGATCTCCGGCAGGGTCAATTTGGGAATTTATAATTTCTGAAATTTCCCTGGTCTGGCCTGGTGGGAGGCTTCGGCCTTGGCTAGTTACCACCCTACCGGCAAAGACGTGCCGCCTACGATACGATGCCGTGTAGAAACCGAATAGGAGTATGGGTTCAATATAACTGCCATACCCCTAACAGGTTAGCCCGCTACCATCTCAGACTGCATCATCACTTACCATCAGGTGAGATGGCAGTCAAGGGCTAAGTTGTAGTGGACTAAAAAAAACGGAAGATTTGTGTGGTGTGGTGTTATGCAATATCGCAAGCTATACACGTGCATACTACGCGCTGTACCAAATAGATTTGTCTGCAATGGCGGATTAATTTTTTACTTATTTTTCTTCATATATCAGCAGCTAGCGGTTAGCGTAGTCGACTGCGAATCACGAGGTCCAGGGTTCGATTCCCGGTCGGGCATAAAAATTATAAGGTATTGGGTTTTTCAATTATGAAATTCTCAGTGCCAGCCCGGAGTTGGAAGTTGGCGGTGTTCCACCCCCGTGCCTCGGAGAGCACGTTAAGCCGTCGGTCCCGGTTATTATCACCAACATGATAATAGTCGTTAAAGCCCGCCAACCCGCATTGGAGCAGCGTGGTGGGTCTAAGCTCCTAATTCCCTCTCTCCTATGAGAGTGGAGGCCTGTGCCCAGCAGTGGGACGTTAATAGGCTGTAATGTTGGTGGTGGATCAGCATCGATTCGCATTTAAGTCTTTACTCGGCCTAAAAGGGCTTATGGGCCTACTATCATCGCAGTCAAGGGCTAACTTGTAGTGGATAGAAAAAAATATACTCGCTCCAGCGACCATCTGTTGCATTTTGTACGTGGAAAGTAAACACTGACGCAGAGTATAGAAAGTTCTCGAACAGAAGCTCGCAATGAATCACAGTTTGATTTTAATGCAAAGTTGAATAGCATTGTTAGAGAATTGCTATTCAGAGCTAAAACACGGACTGGACACGTGCGTATATATAATATTAGTATGGATGAGTTCGCAAAATGTTCGCACTTGTGTGTATGACATTTTTTTTTATACGACTGCCTGAAAAAAGGAGTATATTGTTTTCAGGGTTCGTGTATGTATGTATGTATGTATGTATGTATGTATGTATGTATGTATGTATGTATGTGAGTTTGTATATTCCACCATAACTTCTATACGCCTGAACCGATTTTGATAAATGAGGTATCGTTAGGATCCCTAGCTTATTCCGGGTGACATAGGCTAGTAAATTTAAAAAAAAATTTGATGGGGTGACCATGGTCCCGCATTAAAGATCAAAATTGAAAAAAAAATTCGAAAATAAGATTAAATGTATAATCATCATCTAGAAAATGATGAGTAGATTCCAAAAATATATAACACTATAGTTCAATATTTAGTGATTCACAAAAAAATATCATTTAATAAAAAATGTGAATAAGATTCCAAAGGCTATATATGCAAATCGCTTCATAGGGAGATAAACTCCAAGAATAATGTGGCAGGGCAGTCGTATTTTTTAATTCGTTAAATTAATTTCACTTGTTATTTATTTCGATTTTGGCTTGTATAAAGCTTTTTTTTTTAACCACTACAAGTTAGCCCTTGACTGCGATCTCACCTGATGGTAAGTGATGATGCAGTCTAAGATGGGAGCGGGCTAACCTGTAAGCTCTTACGAATGTTATATAAAATTATAGTTAATTAATGTCAACTAAGATTACAAATTTACAAAAATAAAATAAAATAAAACATAAAAACACGTCATAAAATTACAAAAATTATAAATAGAACAAAATATAACAACTGTAAATGTCTTTTGTTAGTATAGCTATAGTACGCGCGCGAGTTGAATGCAGAGCTTTTGTATGTATCACCATACATTAGCTCTGCATTCAACTCTTAATAGTATGTTATACTTAAACTGTGTTATAAGTATCACATACTATTAAAAGTATAACAACTGCACTTACTTTTAAAAGTACACGACCGGTAATTCACTTTACAAGCAGCTTTCGTTTAAATTCGCTCACAAGTCATCATAATTATAAAAATTAAAAAACACGACTGCCCTGAAAAAATACGAACTAAAAAGTTAAAAATATAAATTAATCTAGTGAAATAGATCCTATTCACATTTTTACTAAATGATATTTTTTTTTAGAAGCGGACACTGCTTCCAAGAAATGAATTGCTAGTTTTACTAAGCCTAGAAGCAGGCATTACAAGTTTATTTTTATTTCTAGTATTGATATTATGACAATCACTTTTCTTCTTGAATTTATCAATTATATTATAATTGTAAAGTCTGTGGTAGGCAGACCACCGCGGGGATTTCATCGGTGTGGTTAAGTTATCATTTTGGGTCAACGTCGCTTATCCCCAATTGTCATGTACCTGTCATGTACCTGTCATGTACTTGTAATATAGGAATGGCACGTTCCCCCAATTGGGTCGTGAGCCTCGGGCGTGCAATGGAAAATGATTTAGTGTACCGAAATAGTGAAACTAGGCCTATTTGTTATCTGTTTGTCACGACGGGTACTTACCTACCTAATTTCTTACTTTCATTTTATAACGAATTCAACAAAGCTGTTTTAAATAGTTTTTATTATACGAATGCCTGAAAAATGGAGTATATTGTTTTCAGGGTTCATGTATGTATGTATGGTATGGTATGTATGTATTTATGTATGTATGTATGTGAGTTTGTATATTCCACCATAACTTCTATACGCCTGAACCGATTTTGATAAATGAAGTATCGTTAGAATCCCTAGCTTATTCCGGGTGACATAGGCTAGTAAAATTTTTAAAAAAATTGATGGGGTGACCATGGTCCCGCATTAAAACCAAAATTGAAAAAAAAAATTCGACAATAAGATTAACTATATAATCATCATTTAGAAAATGATGAGTAGATTCCAAAAATATATAACACTAATAGTTCAATATTTAGTTATTCACAAAAAAATATCATTTAATAAAATGATATTTTTTTATAAAATGTGAATAAGATTCCAAAGGCTCCCAATGGTTATTAAGACAATCATTAATAGTACCTTTAATAACCTCGACTTAACAAATGCTGTTTAATACAGGTTGAATGACCGCACATGAGGCGTACACTAAATTAATTAATGCAATAAATAAATAATAAATTTATCATAATAATTTTTTTTTTTTAATTATTATATACTATTTATTGACATTGAAAATGGAAAAATAAATAAATGAAAATTATTCAACATACATTATTATATTGACACATTTTAAATGGTTGGACTTATGGGAATTATGTTGGATATAAATAATTGATTAAAAAAGTTACGTCATTTATGGATGTACATGTATATTTTTGCACACTGCCAATGGCGGTAAATTGTGAAAGGGATTAATTTTTTTAAGATAACAACTGTTGTTACCCACAATTTGGCAAAATAAAAATTATGAATTACTATTGAAAATACCTAACGAGAGGAAATTAATCTGAACAATATTTTAACGACTGGCGAGGTTGTAATAAATTCAAGCCTCATTTGTTTTGAACTGATTCAAATGATTAAATTCTAGTTTGACATTGTATGAAATTGCTGGAGCTTGAAACGATAAGGCATAATAATTGTTATAAATTATAAATCTAAATGTTATTGTGTTTATGTAATTAATTTTTAGGAATTTATTATAAAGATCTGCCATATTTTTATATAGTACTAGCTAATGCCCGCGATTTTTTAATTCTCCGGGATAAAAAGCCTATGGAGCTAGCCTAAAGGATAGCCTATGTGTTATTCCAGACTATAATCTATCTCTATGCCAAATTTTATCCAGATCCGTCCAGCCGTTGGGGCGTGATTGAGTAACAAACATCCATCCATACATCCATCCATCCATCCATCCAAACTTTCGCATCTTTATATATAAAAAGAAAGTCGTGTTAGTTACACTATTTATAACTCAAGAACGGCTGAACCGATTTGGCTGAAAATTGGTGGGGAGGTAGCTTAGAACCAGGAGACGGACATAGGATACTTTTTATCCCGGAAAATTTAAGAGTTCCCACGGGAACTAAAAAAACCTCAATCCACGTGATTTGGCTGAGAATTGGTGGGGAGGTAGCTTAGAACCAGGAGATGGACATAGGATACTTTTTATCCCGGAAAATTAAAGAGTTCCCGCGGGAACTAAAAAACCTCAATCCACGCGGACGAAGTCGCGGGCATCAGCTAGTTTACAATATTAAAGTACAGATTTATATACCATTCATACATTAATGAATTTATAGTATATTCATAATTCATTACCTTAGTAAATTGACCGCCAGTGGCAGTGTGCAAAAATATACATGTAGATCCACAAGTTCCGTGATTTTTTTAATCAATTATTTATAATTTAAGTATATCCAACATAATTCCCTTAAGTGTCAGTTTAAGTCAACCATTTAAAATGTGTCAATATAATAATGTATGTTGAATAATTTTCATTTATTTATTTTTTCCATTATTACGATTATGATTATGTAAATACTAGAATAATACTTTAATTGTGTAGGTAGGTAACAACTCATCTCAGCAATATCAATTGATTTGTGCTTGGCAAATATATGTATAGAGCAACCAAAATGTACGACCAGGCTCAGTAGAACAAATTGATCAAAATAAGAACGTAAATAAAATATATACCACAGTGCAAATATTTGTGATGATTTGAATTTCCAACGAGCACAATTTTTTGCTCTCGACTTATTTACACAAGTACGTTGTGCAAATACAACCGTTGAAAGCAATTACGGCATTAATAAAATATTAGCTTATATTTTTTTCCATATTTAAATTCCTATAACTCCATCCATACTTATATTAAAAATGCGTAAGTGTATGTCTGCTACACTTTTCAACAGATTTTGATGAAATATGGTTCAGAGGTAGGTATCCCAGGGAAGTTCCTAGGCTACGTTTATCACGGGAAATTAAGGAGTTCCCGCGGGAATAAAAAAACGTAAATCGCGGACATCTTCTCGTACAAAATATTTTCATTGTATTTATTTTATGTTATGTTTGGATTAGTATGTCATCTGAAAAGGTATTTTGTTTTTCCAGCATAAAATGTTGTAATACGACATTTACAAATATAAAAGCATAGTATTCATACATTATTTATTATTACAACATGTTATATAACGTATCAATATTTAAATAATAAACTGATTGATAACTCAGACCGCTGTAGCTCTGTCTAGAAACTTGAAAATTTGAAATTAATAAATAATTTGTTAATAGTTTGACATTTGCCTAGTGATTAAAAATATAATAATTATGAGCTAGGCGACAAGCGCTGTTATTCGTACAAGCCTGGTTCTGATCGGGTGGCATTTTTATACCTAAACCTAGGCTGAATCTTTTCTAGATCATCTGTTTAACGTAAACTTGGACAAAATTTGATGAATTCCAACGGGATCCTTGATAAAATTAAATCCTCGCGAACTCCTTAATAGATAAAAAGTTGCCTATATCCTTCCCCGGGATGTAATCTATCTCCATACCAAGTTTCATCAAAATCCCCTGTAAAGCGTAGCAGAAAAACAGACGCACAGACTTACTTTCGCATTTATAATATTAGTATGAATTGATGTGCCTGACCCACAAACTTACAAAATGAATATGAAAAGTTGTTGTTTATTCCAAACAACGGTCCCACAAGTCACAAGTTCGTTTGAATCATGAATATTTTATTATCTCGTTAAAGCGATGAAAGCTATTTCTCATCCAAAGGAAAAGTGTACAACCTCCCAAAACACGGCTGCATATATTTGCGAGAATTACTTAAACACGACGAAAAATGTATTTAATTATACTGCCAGTGTGAAAAAATATTTCAGCAAATTTTTTTGTAGAAAGAAAATATTTTCAATTTTTCACCATACACGAGACTTAGATACCTTTATGGTACTTTAACAATCACACTGCAACAGAGAAAAAGATCGACGTGATTTTTTGTATGAGTATGGTTGAGGACCTGGAGAGTGCTATAGCCTACTCATTATCCCAGAAAATTAAGAAGTTCCCGTGGGAAAAAAAAATGTTATTACATGCGGACGAAGTATGGCCATAATATAACAATGGGTGGTTCAAATTACTTGATAGAGAGTATGATATTATAATACAGACGCGTTGTACGTACTATCCACTACAGCCTATTAACGTCCCACTGCTGGGCACAGGCCTCCACTCTCATAGGAGAAAGGGAATTAGACCTTAGACCCACCACGCTGCTCCAATGTGGGTTGGCGGGCCTTAACGATTATTATCATGTTAAGGATAATAATACCGCCAACGTCCTAACTCCGGGCTAGTACTGAGAATTTGTAATCAGAAAAACCCAATACTTAATTATGGCCCGACCCGGGACCTCGTCGGCCGCAGTCGAACATGATAACCACTAGACCAACGAGGCAGTTAATATACACGCAATGTATAGTACTATACATTGCGTATATATCCGGTAACAAAGTTTCTTCATTAGTGGTCGTATAATATAATACACCCTTAACAAGCTTTCTGTACTGCGTAGAGCTGTAGTATTATGATCAAAGTACAATTAAGTTACAATTTTGTATATTGTGTTCTCTAATGAGACGAGCATTTATCAAACACAGATCTATCATCTATCATGTAACAGAATAATGACAGCAAAATTCCTTCACACATCCTTTTTGATATAATAAATGCAAAATTTTCGTCCGTCTGCTACATTTCAACGGATTTTGCGGTTTGGTACTAACTCAGTGATATTTCTTTGCTACAGAGATAGGCAATAACATACCGGCAGGGATTTAGGTTACTTTTAACCCAAAAAAAAAAAACAAAAAAAAACAAAAATCAACAAAATCCCACAGTATAAAATACTTTATTTTTGTACCTATACCACTTAACAAGTTCACCTTACTCACTTTCAAGGAAGGCTGGAACAGATTTATTTTTAGAGATAAGCTTTACCTTGGTCCACTTTTTTAAATTTATTTTTTAGACAATATTTTGAACAAAAATAATAAAAATAAAATAAATAAAGTATTTCAAAAGAACCTCTTTATTTTTTTTTTCACAAATAAAATTCAGAGTATATTATTCGGTTTCTTCTTGCTCGTAAGCGTTTGACGGTTTGTCTGAGCACTGTACATTCCTCCATGCTTATTAAATAAATGTAGGGGCTAAGTATTATTTGACGACCTCCGTGGCGCAGTGTGTAGCGCTGTTGTCCTAACGTGCGGAGGTTCCAGGTTCGATCCCCGGCAGGGTCAATTTGAGAATTTATAATTTCTGAATTTTCCCTGGTCTGGCCTGGTGGAAGGCTTCGGCCGTGGCTAGTTACCACCCTACCGGCAAGGACGTGCCTCCAAGCGATTTAGCGTTCCCGTACGATGCCGTGTAGTAACCGAATAGGGGTACGGGTTTAATATAACTGCCATGCCCCTAACAGGTTAGCCTTCTACCATCTTAGACTGCAGCATCACTTACCATCAGGTGAGATCGCAGTCAAGGGCTAACTTGTAGTGGATTTTAAAAAATGCCAGTCATAGGGACTGCCGATAGAAGTGAAAACGAATATTTAAATAATTTATAAGAAATCCATTAAAAGTATGCTCCTGAAAAAAGCTATACGATTGAAGATAATGTAAATGATGGAGGAGCATGGATTTGATCACTCCAGCAATGCTAAGGACAGCGGTTACTTATGTATACATTGATGTAATAATTGTAAATGAAATATTTATTTAAAAAGAGCAACCACCGATTCTCTTGCTGGTTCTTCTCGGTAGGAATGTTTTTCCGAACCAGTGGTAGATTCACTTGACGATTCAAAAGTACTTGTAAAAGTTTATTTGAATAAAAATATTATAATATATAATATATAGATAAGTAATATTTATACTTAAGACCTTTTGTATAAGAAGAACGGTGTTTACACCGTACCAAAAAGTGTTCAATAGTAGTCCTAAGGAAGTTTTCACTACAACAAAAAAAATAATTTAACGAATTAAAAAATACGACTGCCATATTATTTTTGGAGTTTACCTCCATAAGAAGCGATTTTTTGCATATATAGCCCTTGGAATGTTATTGACATTTTTTATTAATTATTTTTTTTTGTGAATCACAAAATATTGAACTATAGTGTTATATAATATTTTTGGAATCTACTCATCATTTTCTAGATGATGATTATAGAGTTAATCTTATTTTCGTTTTTTTTTTCAATTTTGGTCTTTAATGCGGGACCATGGTCATCAATTTTTAAAAAAAAATTACTAGCCTATGTCACGCGAAATAAGCTAGGGATTCTAACGATACCTCATTTATCAAAATCGGTTCAGGCCTATAGAAGTTATAATGGAATATTCAAACTCACATACATACATACATACATGAACCCTGAAAACAATATACCTACTCTTTTTTCAGGCAGTCATACGACTGCCTGAAAAAAGAGTAGGTATATTGTTTTCAGGGTAATAATATAAAAATATTGAAACACGCGACTAAAGTCACGATCATGTAGTATTGAGATGAAGCAACTTTGGTTTTGACAACGTATAGAACAAACATTAGCGATTAATTTAAACGTAAATAAATAAAAGATAAAATACATAGAACTTATTTATCAAACAGGAACAGTATATTTAGTAGATAGATAAAACAACGTGACTTTTCCGTAAGAACGTATACGCACTGAAACTTTTTATTATTCCCGTTATTTCTACGGTAAAAGAAGTGAAGCCATTTGTAAAGCATTGTGTCCACACAAAACGGCCATCAAGAGGCCTGTCCGGGACGTCCGTGCCCCTGTCCGGGGAACTTTCGTACGCGGGTAAGTGATAAACGACAGGACAATGGCCGGCGGATGCTGTGTCTGAGAGTTATATCTCTGGAATCTGGGTGTGCGTCTGCAGGTAAAAGATTCGACTGTAGGTATAATATAGATCAACTAGATATATATACAACCACTACAGCCCATTAAGGTCCCACTGCTGGGCACAGGCCTCCACTCTCATAGGAGAGAGGGAATTAGAGATTAGACCCACCACGCGGCTCCAATGCGGGTTGGCGGGCTTTAACGACTATTATGATGTTAGTGATAATAACCGGGACCGACGGCTTAACGTGCTCTCCGAGGCACGGGGGTGAAACACCGCCAACTTCCTAACTCCGGGCTAGTACTGGGAATTTCTAATCAGAAAAACCCGATACTTAATTAAGGGCCGACCCGTCGATCGCAGTTAAAAATGCTAACCACTAGACCAACGAGGCAGTTATTCATTATTTATTTCATGTGCAGGGCGTTAGCAGTATGGCTCCAGGGCAACTTGTGTCACATACTCAACCTCAAACTCAGAGTAGGTATATTTATTCAAAACTAGTGGGCCCGGCAGACGTTGTCCTGCCCTGAACCTAGAACCCGATTGCAGCGCCCCCTACCGGGTTCAATTATGAATAAAACCAGCCTTGAACCCACTCAAACACACACAATAAATTCCATCTAAATCGTCCCAGCCGTTCTCGAGTTTTAGCGAGACAAACGAACAGCAATTGATTTTTATATAAATTATAATATAGATATATGATGATTGGTACAAAGTACACTCAGTACACCTTCTGGACTTCACGTTTAATAAATATAAGACGTGATGGTGATAATAAGCCACGGCCTATTACCAATACTATAATACTATTATAGAGAAAAAAAGTTGGTTTAGACGCCCGGCTTCCTATTTGGGTGGTCGTGGATTCGATCACCGGTCACGCACCTTTTACTTTTCGGAGCTATGCATGCTTGGAAAAAGGCCAGAGACAGATAGAGACATCTACTGGACCAGGCCCGGGCCCACAAAGGGCTGAAGCGCCGATGTTGATCATAAGGGGTTCTTCAATGGGGAAAAGTGAAATAACCCAATGCTGGTTGTTAAACAATTACCTAGCTAGTAAGTAGATACCTTTTTTTTTGACGGGGGGGGGAGGTTCGAGACATCAGGTTATGTGGGATTTCTACCCACTAAAGCCCCCCCGGTGGCCACCCTCTACACATACACCAGCTGGAAGCTCCCTACCTATGGATTGTTGTATAAAGTACCTACCTCCCCTACTTATCTATTATGTACGGCCAAGCCCTGGTCTGAGAAGGGCCCACAACAAACTCCAAACTCAACCAGGTTTTTTTATATGCCAGCTTATGTCGAGAACCACCAGTGAGTTACTGAGAAAAAGACACCATCAGTTATGTCACCAGTCAACAGAACTACTGAGAACAAACTAAGAACATGAGTTCGACGAGTTAAGTTAATCTCTTAATCGGATCTAGGGTGCAATATACAACTTTATCAAAATCCAACGATAACAGATGAAAGAAGAGACTAGATTCAAGGTGAAAAATTACAACTAGAGTTTGAATCCGTGGTAGTAGATGCAGAAGATACATTTATCAAACTTGCAATAAAGCAAGCGGGGATTTGCTCAAGAGTGAATTTGAATAATACGGAGATTCTAGCAGATGTAGATTTCTTCGAGAATATAAATCTTAAGCCCGCAGTCATCTTCTTAAGTATCTTTTCAAGAATTCATTGAGTGTATGTGATTTAGAGAAGAAAAGAGGTTCTCCTCGCTGTTCTAAATAATATGAAAGTTTAATACCGCATTAAAGTCTGTGTTTTATTGTTATATGATGTCCTCAACTTCTTCCGCGTGGATAATCTATACAAGATTGTTCCAAGATCTCTCTGAAGTTCAAAGATAAATTGTAGCCTATTTGATTTTACAGACCATAAGCTATTTTCAATCCAAACAGCCAATGCGGCGTGAAAGTGTAACAAACATTCAACCATACAAGTATACATACATCCAAACTTTCAACATTTCTTATACATATTCATAGGTAATTCATTTAGTATTAGTCCAGCGCGGAAATGCAGCCAGCATTCTTGCCACCATTCCACGTGGGCATGATTTATATAGTAATTAGGTTAGGCTAGCTAGCATTAAGTTGTATTGTATTATTTTCAAAAAAAAAAATGTATGTAAATGTATTATTATATGGTCGACTCGGGTAAGTCCGTCTAGGAGGCAAGTCCGTAACACACGGTTTTGTACAGCTTACTGAAGCTCTACGCAGTTTACTGTTATTTTTCAGTATTATCTCTCTCTCTTTGTGTCGTATTCCACATCACTGAGGGTCGTGACTCCTTTCCATTAAACAAATAATGGTAGGAGTTTTCTTGGGATTATAATGCGGTGGGTATCGTCCGTCCACGTCTGTCCGCATATGACTCGACTAAGAGTATTTAAACCTTAGTAGAGATTACAAACAAAAGCCAGTGATCTCCTCAGATTCTACCATCGGTTAACTTAATACTTAGGTAGTAATTGTCGTGATATTTATTGCACCGCATTTCCTTCGGTTCAGTTAGATTTGCCCCGGTCTACCCCGGCCTACCCGGTCGCTTTGTCTGATAACAATGCCTGGCTGTAAAGGCTCAAACAGACAAGACGAGTGGCTGTAACGTATCCAACGCGCTTTGTAGGCTTTTTTTTATATGACTGCCTGAAAAAAGGAGTATATTGTTTTCAGGGTTCATGTATGTATGCATGTATTCTACCATAACTTCTATACGCCTGAAACGATTTTGATAAATGAGGTATCGTTAGAATCCCTAGCTTATCCCGGGTGACATAGGCTAGTAAAATGTAAAAAAAATTGATGGGGTGACCATGGTCCCGATAAACTAAAAATATTTTTGAAAAAAATTATTCGAAAATAAGATTAGCTATGTAATCATCATCTAGAAAATCATGAGTAGATTCCAAAAAAATATAACACTATAGTTCAATATCCAGTGATTCACAAAAAATTATCATTTAATAAAAATGTGAATAAGATTCTATTTAACTAGATTAATTGTTTTTTGGCAGGGCAGTCGAGTTTTTTTATTTTGTTAATTATGACTTGTTTCTACTACAAGTGTGAATATGGTATATGTCCATGATGGTAAGTGATAATGCAGTTAAAATGGTAGCAAACTAACCCGGCAGGGGTATGCCAGTTATAATTTATCATTAATTGGCTTCTGCATGGTATTCTACCAAAAAGCAAAATTAGTTGATTTTTCGCTTTGCCGGTAGGGTGGTAACTAGCCACGGCCGAAGCCTCCCACCCGGCCAGACCAGGGAAAATTCAGAAATTATAAATTCCCAAATTGACTCTGTAATATTATAATATTAGTATAGATTATTGTGTGTCCAGGCCTCAAGCCTTTCGTCACGTTACGAGGCTATGAAAAGTTTTAGTACGGCTCGCGTAACAAAGAGGTTTCCGACTGGTAATCTTCTTATACGGTACTTTATAACTAAGTAAAGTATTACGCCATTGAAGTCTGAATAGGTTCAGAAGTCACGCTACAACTACGAGTATGTCGCTGAGCAGATATTTGAATATTAGTGCCAATTCCCCCCTCCCCCCCCTAACCCAAAAATAAATTATTTCTAACTAATTATTAAATAGAGGGTCTTCCAAAAGGTCTAAACTTCACATCCTCGGTTAGTTTTAAGTATGATAACTATTGTAAAATATCTAGATTAAAGAAGTGCGTTGAAATTTTATGACGTCACAATGGTGAATTTCATACAACTTCCATACTAGAAATGCGTTTTAAAGTTTGATAAAAAGTTGCTGATTTGATTGAGTTGTCATCATCCCTATTGTGGTCGTCAAACATGACTACTATTATCTTTGAATCGTAAAGGTTTAAAAGATATGATATTTTCTCCTACTCGCTCGGAAATTGCTTTATTATTTAAAACAACAAAACTTACATCTTATATCTATAATAGCGTGATTTAAGATGAGTCAACGCTAACTATCGGTACAGTTAAATCGCTATTCTCTATCACGATACAGGAAATCTTAGTGTGGAAACCACTGCCCGAATCGTTCTAACCGAAAATATTGTAATGTTTTTCAAAAATAAATAAATGAAATGAATAAAAATTATATTATTATTGATTATAAAAACAAAGATATTAATTTATCATTTTTTTATACGACTGCCTGAAAAAAGGAGTATATTGTTTTCAGGGTTCATGTATGTATGTATGTAAGTATGTATGTATGTATGTATGTGAGTTTGTATATTCCACTATAACTTCTATACGACTGAACCGATTTTGATAAATGAGGTATCGTTAGAATCCCTGGCTTATTTCGGGTGACATAGGCTAGTAAAATTAAAAAAAAAATATGGGGTGACCATGGTCCCGCATCAAAGACTAAAGTTGAAAAAAAATAATCGAAAATAAGAATAACTATATAATCATCATCTAGAAAATGATGAGTAGATTCCAAAAATATATAACACTAAAGTTCAATATCCAGTGATTCACAAACAAATATCATTTAATAAAAATGTGAATAAGATTCCAAAGGCTATTTATGCAAATCGCTTCTTGTGGAGGTAAACTCCGAAAATAATATAGCAGGGCAGTCGTATTTTTTAATTCGTTAAATTAATTTTATATTAAAGGGACAATATAGCACCGCATTCTGAGAGACTTGTACTCAGTTTAGCGAGACGGTTAATGGGTTAAAATTATGATAATGACAAATTATTCTCATCATTACAAGCCTATATATTCTATTTCGGGGAATGTTACTGAAACGTTACGTATCTCAAACATCCAATTCCCTTCATTTGAAATCCAAATTGAACACCAGTGTACAGAGTCGAAATTAATTTGTACAATGATCAGATGACGGCCCATAATTCACGAATTCATATTTCATTGTAAATTCGACTGAAACTGAATGTTATTAGGGTTTGAAACGAATTAGCCGCGGTTAAGCGGGGTATCAAGCGATTCGTAACAAGATAAATAATCCCCAGTCTGGCAGTAAGCGCTCGGGGTCGCTAACCGACTGTCTCTCTAGGCGGTGTTTAGGTGAACTAATAAAAAACGTTTAGGGAACCCGCACACGAGTGTATCCCATAAATATCATAAATTGAGACACTAAGACTACGAATTAATATCACAGAATAGGTAGGTAATAGATAGCAAAACTCTCACCGTAGAGTTATTCCGCCCCACAATTGTGTAAGAAAGTCGTCATCGTAAATGGTTGTCAAACATATCTTACTAATCTTATCTTATCTTACTAATATTATAAATGCGAAAGTTTGGATGGATGTGTGGATGTATGGATGTATGGATGTTTGTTACTCAATCACACCCCAACGGCTGAGCGGATCTGGCTGAAATTTGGCACAGTAATAGATTATAGTCTGAAATAGCACATAAGCTACTTTTTATCCTGGAAAATTAAGAAGTCCCGCGGGAACCAAAAACCTTCGATCCACGCAGACGAAGTCTAGCTTGTAATTCAAATAATTGAGGAAATAGATGCCTGCATGTAAAAAGTATGAATGAACTCCATAAACTATAATAAATATGTATACATTTTTTGGTAATATTTAATATAGACGTTTTTTAATTAGAGACTTTTAAACTTAGGATTCTATTTTATTCAAAGTTATCCTTTCTTGACAATCCTTTTTTTCAGTCTTCTTCATTTGTGAACATTACCACTGATGTCGGCTTACCACAGAATAAGTAATAGTACAAGTATTAATGTATGAATGGAGCAAACCGAAAACCAGCGCTGAGCATTGTTGCCAATGAGGTTGTCTCCAATTGTTTTGTTGTTAGTTTTATTTTTTATTAAGTCTTAAGATAAATTATGCTCAACCGCTAACAATAATGTAAACAATAAAGCTTTTATTTAAATATTTATTACTTCAGTAGTGCTTACAGTAAGTGTGAAGGTTGTCAGCATCGCAGAGTTTCTAGTGCAATCGTTTGACTTTCGCGGGTGTTGTTGAGCCGATAGCTTAGACCAACCAACTATAGTCTTAAACTTTGCCGTCTGCAGTCATTCAAAACGATGTTTGACTAAAGTAATAAAAAAGGTTTATAGTCAATTTGGAGCGAATGAACACCAAAATGAACTTCAATATTTCTGTCTACATTTTTGTCATATATCGCGGTGGCTTAAAATGTTGAGATAAACCGTAATATCTTCTGCTTCGTAAATCTCTGGCAAGTTTAATGTTGCATTCAACGTTCACCAGTCGCCGGTGCTGAGGACTTAATGATGTACTACCAAGTGAGTGGAATAAAGCCTTACGTACGTGTGGAACTATTGAATACAATTGTATTCTGATGAATGTGTCTCAATGTAAAATAATGCCTTATTCGTCGATTTCTAATTGTTGAGAGTCGTAGCTGATAAGCTGTGACCCTTTTGTATTAATCAGGAAAATATAGGTCACTAGCTGATACGTGGATTTTTTGGTTCTCGCGGAAACTCTTACGTTTTCTGGGATAAAAAGTAACCTATGTGTTATTCCAGACTTTAATCTACCTCTGTGCCAAATCTCATCCAGATCCGTTCAGCCGTTCTGGCGTGATTGAGTAACAAACATCCATCCATCCAAACTTTCGCATTCGTAATATTAGTAATTAGTAGGTATAGACTAAATGATGCCACAACTTCGTCCGCGTATGGATTGAGATTTTTTGGTTCCCGCGGGTACTCTTTAATATTTTTCGAGGAAGAAAAGTATGGTAAAAGTGCTATTCCAGATTATATTCTATATCTGTGCCGGATTTCATGTAGATCTGTTCAGCCGTTCTGGTGTGATTGAGTAAAATACATCCATCCATCCATCCAAACTTTCGCATTAATAATATGGTATGGTATGGTTGGTAACTCACTACGATAAATGGTATATATGGTATAGGTCAATTTATAGGTGCCAAATATTTCATTTTAAGAAATAATCTGAATGGAATTTAATAGTTATTCATTGCTACCTGACCACCTATTTATAGAATTGCATCTACGTATTGAAAATTAATAAGGTAAAAGATCAGTCAAAAAATAAATACTATACTAAATAATAATATAGTATTTACTAATATTACAAATAAAATTTATAATATTACTATAGAGTTTAGATTTCTATATGTAAATTTTTTTGGAGTTAAACATGCGGTGCGATCCCAGAATATACAGACGAGGAAGTTACAGTTCCAAAATTTAAAACAATAAGTGTTTCACAAACCCTAACGCGAAAGAAATAAAGGCCTAGAATAATATAGTCACAATGTTGAGTTTCAGCTCGGCATCGTACCGGAACGCTAAATCACTTAGCGGTACATCTTTTCCCGTAGGCACTTGGCCCCACACAGTTCAACATGTGAGAATTGTCGAATACCATGATGATTATCAACTGCCTCGTTGGTGTAGTGGTTAGCATATCCGACTGCGGCCGACGAGGTCTCGGGTTCGAGTCCCGGGTCAGGCCGTGATTAAGCATTGGGTTTTTCCAACTAGAAATTCTCAGTACTAGCTCGGAGTTAGGAAGTTGGTGGTGTCTCACCCCCGTGCCTCGGCGAGCACGTTAAGCCGTCGGTCCCGGTTATTATCACTAACATGATATATTTACAAAAAAAGCGCATAAAACCGATTTTTGTGACCTTTGACCTTGTAATTTAATAGTTGCGTGCACCCTACCATATGTAGGTTTTGAGACAACTTTTAGGGTGTCAACATACAAGTATTTACAGACTTACAGCTGGATATCTCGAATTCCGAGATTCTTACCTAATTTAAGCTTAAATGACTGGACTAATAGTCGTTAAATGCCGCATTGGAGCAGCGTGGTGGGTCTAAACTCTATTCCCTCTCTCCTATGAGAGTGGAGGCCTGTGCCCAGCAGTGGGACGCTAGTGGACTGTTAATGATTATCAAATCTATGACCATAGTCCAGTGTTAAGATGACAAATGACTTCATTACCGCCATCACTGTCACCTGTCACTTGACAGCTGACGACGGCCATTAAGCTAATAGCGTATACGGCGCCTAAATTAGTTTGAAGTTTGAATTATGTTGGAGGCTCTCGCGGGAGTAGGTAAATTGCCTCAAGGGTCAAGGAGTATTATTACCATGTAAAGGACTACTTAAACGACAAGGAAGCTTGGCAATAATTTGCTCTATGGCTCTGATAGTTCCTTGGTTAAGATGATTTGTGAGATGGTGTCAATAAAAATACCTGGCTGAGTTTGTTGTGGGCTAGACTCAGACCAGTGCGCGTTCGGAACCCTCGTAGCTTTAGCTTTAAGATACCGTGCCTCGGGCGTGCAATGGAAAATTATTTAGTGTACCGAAATAGTGAAACTAGTCCTAATTGTTATCTGTTTGTCACGAATAAAGGTTACTTAACTACATAATTTCTTACTTTCATTTTATAACGAATTAAACAAAGCTGTTTTAAATAGTTTTTTGGTTAATAAGCTCGTTCCTTATATACGAGTAGACACCGGAAGGAAGCTCTCTTCTCATAATTATGTAAAGTAATTAATTCGAGTATGATCAACTGCCAGGGCGCGTTTGGAACCCTCGTAGCTTTAATTTTAAGGTACCGTTACCGATTGTCACCATCATGTTTTATAAGTAAGTATTTTTTAACGTCAATAAGTGTACCTACAGTGTACCTATATTTAATAAATGATATTGAGTATTGAGAGTATTGAGTGGATCGAAAGGTCTGTTGATTCAAGAAAAGTCAATGTTCATTTATTCAAATTAGTCCAAATAACTTATCTGACCCGATAGCGTCGCTAGTATATAAAAACAAAATTAAACGGATATAAAAATTAGTTCCGATTTTGGCACACACTACACTTTTTGATCCTCAAAAAAACGTTCTGGTAATAATCAATTATGGTATTTTAAAACTATATGATACTCCTTCACATATCCGTCGAGTCGATTTTATGTGAGGGCAGATAACCGGTCTTTTTCTCTGGTTTGGTTTGGTAGCTCTGACCGTGGCGTTCCGTTACGATGCCGTGTAGAAACCGATTAGGGGTATGAGTGTAATAAAACTGCCGTACCCCTAATAGAGTAGGCCTGCTGTTAAATGATGATTCACGTAACACCTTGTGAGATCGCAGTCAAGGGCTAACTTCTAGTTGGGTAAAAAAACAGCCTACAGCTTTTAGGACATAGAAACATCACATCCTATCCTCATCCTCCTTATCCGGCCACTTCCCGTCACCCTCTTTATATCTTAGCATTGAATTTTGTCCCTCAACATAATATTATGATAATGAGAAACCTATTATAATCCTATACGCACGTCCGGTGCCCGTGTCCCGTGTCTCGAGCTACTTAGATCCTAAAGCTGAATGGGTTTGACTATAGAGTTTCGTATATATTGTATGTGTAAGGGACAATCCAGAAGTAGGTATTAAAAAACAATTATTTTAATATATTTGTACTCTCATTTGGAACTTGCACGAGCGAATGGTCACAACGTGTAGCGGTTCCACGAGAGATTTAATGTAATAAGATAAAAGTTAGCTAAACTTAAAGACAATATATTCATTTGGTCTGGCCATGATTGCTATCGTTAAGCTCTAAAGCAAATTGTGATCTTAACACAAAAGTATTCAATAATCGCTGAGTCTGCCTGCAGGAGACTGACGAACAGTCGTCAAAACACTCGGTATTTATATTAACCATTTTAAATATGGCGGCGGTATCCGCATAACAAATCGAATGACATAAAACGAGTCAAATTGACTGATATTATACTTCCTGTTTCATGACATATAATGACAAACAGTAATAATGCTAACATATGGCTAGGCATAAAAAATATTTTTAAAAAAACGAGTCAAAGTCACTGTAATAGTAGATTATTTGACGTAATGGCGTTAGCTGTGTGTAGTTAAAATAAACCCAAATAGTTTTTCGCTTTTATTTATTGCTTCCATCCCACAAATTACATTTTTTTCTATACATTATTTGATGTTGGGTGAATGAGACACGTCAATATCACCCGAACGCTCCAAACGTCATTTCATTTCGTCTGTTCCTGTAATGAAAATACTTCATAAAAAAAACTACTGAATAATATAATTCTCCATGAAACAAAATTTTCAGAATGAGACTACCCTTTTTATACGACTGCCTGAAAAAAGGAGTATATTGTTTTCAGAGTTCATGTACCTATGTATGTATGTATGTATGTGAGTTTGTATATTCCACCATAACTTCTATACGCCTGAACCGATTTTGTTAAATGAGGTATCGTTAGAATCCCTAACTTATTCCGGGTGACATAGGTTAGTAAAATTTAAAAAAAATTGATGGGGTGACCATCCTGCATTAAAGACTAAAGTTGAATTTTTTTTTCTCGAAAATAAGATTAACTATATAATCATCATCTAGAAAATGATGAGTAGATTCCAAAAATATATAATACTATAGTTCAATATCCAGTGATTCACAAAAAATATCATTTAATAAAAATGTGAATAAGAATCTAATTTAACTAGATTAATTTAGAATTTTAACTTTTTAGTTCGTTTTTTGGCAGGGCAGTCGTGTTTTTTAATTTTACTAATTACATATTCTGAATCGGATAAAGGACAACGTAAGGTCACACGCAGACTGTCCTAACACGTGACCGCGCATCAAACATGACCTAACATCAAACGCACTCTACATGAGTCTAATACGAAACGTGAGGTCTGGGTTTCTCACCCGAAATATTAAGTTTACAGGTGAACTTACTTATATTACTTACTAGCGGCCGCCCGCGACTTCGTCCGCGTATAATTTCTGATTTCCTATGAGATTTTCCCGCTGCAAAATGCCTTACATATAGCGGCAAAAACTAATAAGTATAGTACATTACTGCAGTGGCCAGTAAAACAGGCAACGAACGTTTTGAGTCCATCAATGCCTAGTTGTGGCCAAGGCTTGTATAGTGCTTTTCTCAAATAATGCGCGGAAATTAAAACTAAGTAGTACCTAGACAGATATTTTTATTTAAAAATATTTTTCTCACCATTTTTGGTTGCCTAGTTACATATAGCGGCTAAAACTAATAAGTATAGTACATTACTGCAGTGGCCAGCAAAACAGCCAACGAACGTGTAAACATACTTGAGTCCATCAATGCTTAGTTGTGGCCAAGCCTTGTATAGTGCTTTTCTCAAAAAATATTAAAAATTAAGCGGAAATTAAAACTAAGTAGTACCTACGCAGAACTTTTTATTTAAAAATATTTTTCTCACCATTTTTGGCGGTAACAAGTTTTCTATTACGGCTCTTGCCGCCTCTTGAATGCCGCCAGATGGCGTTCAAGTAAGTTCATCACACTCATTGTCTTCACTTGAACTCATTTTGTCAAATATATTTCAAAATCAATAACGAACAACAATAATTTTTCCCGCGTTATAGTGTTCATTAGTTTATTATTTCAATAAACAGCTTTCTATTTGCAAGCTAGTTCGTAATTTAAATAAAACCTTTAATAAGTTACCTCCATGGTTGCCTATTTTGGAGTAAAAGGTCGTTCCATTTTTAAATTATCCATAATATATTAGTACAATTATCCATAATTATTGTAAAACGAAATAAGTCAATATTAATCTAACATGCCAATATTATTGGCATGTTAGATTAATATTGACTCGTTGGTCTAGTAACTGCCTCGTTGGTCTAGTAACTGCCTCGTTGGTCTAGTAACTGCCTCGTTGGTCTAGTGGTTAGCATGTTTGACTGCGGCTGACGAGGTCCCGGGTTCGAGTCCCGGGTCGGGCCATAATAAATGTTGGGTTTTTCTGACTAGAAATTCTCAATACTAGCCCGGAGTTAGGAAGTTGGCGGTGTTTCACCGCCGTGCCTCGGAGAGCACGTTAAGCCGTCGGTCCCGGTTATTATCACTAACGTGGTAATAGTCGTTAAAGCCCACCAACCCGCATTGGAGCAGCGTGGTGGGTCTAAGCTCTAATTCCCGCTCTCCTATGAGAGTGGAGGCCTGTGCCCAGCAGTGGGACGTTAATGGGCTGTAGTGGTGGTGGTGGGTGGTGGGCCAATATTATTTAAATTGTTTGACATTACAGCAACTTTTATTAATAACAGTATAAAATGTAACTAACCATTTTAACTTGGACCAATATTTAATTAAATTATATTTTGTAAACTAGACATAGAATTTTGATATTATATAGGTATAAATTTTAATGTAATATAATTTTTGCACACTGTCTCTGACAGTAGATTGTGTACGGGAAGATTCTGCTTATATTATACAGCTGTTATTACCCACAATTTTGCAAAATAAATGATTTATAATTATGATTATGATTAAAATTAAACGACAGATATGAAATTACTATGTAATTTATTTGGCCGCTAATCCAAGACAGGTATGTATTTTCATACAACATTTGCCGGCCGCTGCTCGCATGTATTTGGCCAGTACGACAAGTTCGATTTATCTCGAAGAAGGTTGTCAACATAATGCTCAAATTTCCAAGCATGTTTGAGAAAATAACCTTAATGCCGATTTTAACACCTACATGCAAGCTTCCAACCCCAATTTCACACCCTTTAGGGTGGATTTTCGTAAAATTGGCAAAAAAGTGCACAACCTCTTAGGGCAGACACATATATATAGTCTCCGTTCCATCGTGGGTAAAAAGGGGAAGGAAAGCGGAGTGGAAAGAGGAATTAATATGACAATCTTTCTCCATAACACATGACAGTTTCAGGCTGCGCAAAAAAGCGAGGCTGAAAACTCGTATACCCACATAATGGGGCTGATTCTGTAGTGTACAATCTCTAAACTAAACTAAAATTACAGCATTACAAATATTGCTAACCCTTTCATAATACTCCCTACGGAAAGGGACAGAACTAGATTTAAAGCTGCCATTTTAGTTTAGTTTAGAGATTGTGTTATACAGAATTGGCCACACTGTGGGATAGGTTACAGACTAGTAATCGTCAGATCTAAGATATCTACCCGGCTTTATGTCGTAAGCCAGCGACTGTTATTATACGGCTGCCTGAAAAAAGGAGTATATTGTTTACAGGGTTCACGTATGTATGTATGTATGTATGTGAGTTTGTATATTCCACCATAACTTCTATACGCCTGAACCGATTTTGATAAATGAGGTATCGTTAGAATCCCTAGCTTATTCCGGGTGACATAGGCTAGTAAAAATTTAAAACAAATTGATGGGGTGACCGTGGTCCCGCATTAAAGACCAAATTTGAAAAAAAAATTCGACAATAAGATTAACTATATAATCGTCATCTAGAAAATGATGAGTAAATTCCAAAAATATATAACACTATAGTTCAATATCCAGTGATTCACAAAAAAATATCATTTATTAAAAATGTGATTATGTTTCTAATCTGACTAGATTAATTTAGATTTTTACCTTTTAGTACGTTTTTTGGCAGGGCAGTCGTGATTTTTAATTTTTTTAATTATGACTTGTAATTATGAGATCTAGGATTTGATTCCTTGAGTCGATAAAATTATTGAAGCCTTTTTTTGGGAATCATGCATTAAAATTGATAAGCCTTTTTAGTTCATTCTTATTTAAAGTAGCTAGCTGACGTAGAACCTACTTACCTGGGTGCAATTTCTGTAAATCCTTTGTTAGTGGATATCTCTACGTAACATTCATTACGTAGAATGCTTTAACTATATAACCATACTTGAATATTATAAATGCAAACAAAAGAGTGTGTTTGTCTGTATATCTGTCGGTATGTCTGTCTGCTTTATCGGCTAATCTTTTCAACAGATTTAGATAAAATTTGGTATAACTTTCAGGTTATATCCCCAGGACCCAGCGGTTAAAAAGCTTGGGTTGAGTGTGTTCACTTATCAGTCGTGTCGAGTTCACACTCTGTGGTTTTTCTCGGTAGGAAGCCCTTCTGAATAACGGAGCTTTTGAGTAACACTTTTAACGAACATTTGAAAGCACTTTGTGAAAGAAATCCATACTAATTATACTATATGTCTGTCTGTCTGCTAAGCTTTCACTGCCTACGATGGTGTTTTAACCCACCGTACTATCACCCGAACCCCTGGTGGTACAGCGGGTCTAAAAAGGGTTCCAATAATATTTGGTGACATCGTTTCGGACCCACTGTACCACAAGATGTACGAGCGTATTCAACCGATGTTTAAGGAAGGTAAGAGATATTTTAAAGCCCGGGAAAAGACATAGGCTACTTCTCATCCTGGAAAATTAAAGAGTTCTCGCCGAACCAACAAAACTTGAACCCACGCGGACGAAGTCACGAGTTTCATCAAATATTTTAATGAAATTTCTATTTCTATCCTTATCTATGGAAAGATAAAAATAGAAATTGACCTAACGGTCATCATAAGATAGGGTCGACATCGATTTCCCATGAAACGACTGTCCTAAATGAATAGTTGTAGCAAAAAGCGCGGAACATCGTAAAAACCGCCGCCATTTTGACGTCCCGCGCCCCGAATTATAGCGCGTTTATGTTCACTCACTTTTAGCCTATTAGGGTGTAAAAAATATAATGGCCTTTCTACTGCGGACGTGAATAGTAAATTTATTCACCGCTCGCGACGGTCCGTTCTGCTTTTTTATGATTTAAGAGCTTCTTACAGCTCAGCACCTACTTAACCTGAAATATTTCAAAAAAATTTTGCGAGATATTTCACTCACTAATTGCCTCATCTGGTGACAGAAGGGCTGGCTCATTTTTTGCGCAAAGGATCAGCCTGGCTGTCCAGCGCGGAAATGCAGCCAGCATTCTTGCCACCATTCCACGTGGGCATGATTTATATAGTAATTAGGTTAGGCTAGCTTGCATTAAGTTCTATTATATTATTTTCAATAAAAATAAAAAAATGTTTCAGCGAAATATTAAACCCTAGTCGGTCTCTCCAAGGCATCGTATCAGGGGGCATACTACCATCGCTAAAAGCTATTGTTTTAATATTGTTGACGTTCGTGTTATAGGATTATAATCCTTATTTTCGGGATATCGAGGTACGTGTCACAAAACTTTCAACAGAACCCAGAACGCTTGATAAGTCTTTGGAGATAGGGTGGTAACTAGACACAGCGATAAGCGAATGTATGTTCAATCGTAATTTTTTGTCTGTCTCCTCTCTTAGCGTCGTATTATTCATCGCTGAGGGTCGTGATCCCTTTCCATTAATCACATAATGGCTGCGTTTTATTTCGGGATGAGAATAGCCTAGTGAAGATCGGTAGATTTCACACGAATTCAAATGTTTTTTAATTCAAATAAACTTTTGTATCGTCAAGTGAATCTACCACTGGTTCGGAATGCCATCCACACCTTGGAAAACATTTTGAAGATCCCTCGTGTAGGCGTGTTTCTTCACGCGATGTTTTCCTTTAACATTAAAACAAGTGATATTAAATAATTTTGCAGTAATTTCTATAAACGCACACACTAACTCCGACAAGTATAGAGGTGCGAATTTTCCAGTACTAATTAGACTTTGACCTTGGATATTTTTGATAAATACGAAGGTTTCATTATTCAAAGTAATCAACTTAGTAAATTAAAACATTAATTAGCATATTTTAATACAATAACATTACTCACCTTCTATTTTTTATTGTTACAGATACACGCAGTAATGAGAGCGTCGCCTCTTTTATTTATAACGTAAGCAAAATTCTTTTTTATTATAATAATCAATATAATTATTAGTACCTTTAAACTTACACTCACTCAACATTTTTACATATATTTTTGTATCCACTACAACCTATACAAATAGTGTATTTGCAAATTATAATACGTAACGGAACGCTCAATCGCTTGGCGGCACGTCTTTGCCGGTTGGGTGGTAACTAGCCACGGCCGAAGCCTCCCACCAGGCCAGACCAGGGAAAAACCAAAATTTATAAATTTCCAAACCCAGCCGGGGATCGAACCCGGGACCGCCGCACGTTAAGGCAACAGCGCTCAACACTGCGCCACGAAGGTCGTCAAAAGTTAAAATCAAATGTTAAAGTGACTATATAGTTATATACCTACCTACACAGTAACTAATCTGTAAAGCACTTCGAATAAGACTGATGGTCTTTTAAATTTATTTTATTTATTTACTTTGACACCGAACTTTGACGATTGGCTCGGCAATTCTTACACAATCGGGGGGGGGGGGTTTGGGGCTGGATCAAAACAAAGCATATGTTATTATATTCTAACAGATTGTTTATGTCAGAAATCAGAATCGCAATATTGTTGCCATTAATGTTATTATGATAATAAATAAACGTACACGTACGTACGTTAAATATGCGTGCTTGTTTCCACTCAACTCTCAGTATATTGAACTAGACGATGGGCGTGACTCGCTATTTTTGTGAAAATTCCCACTGGAACTTAATTTTCCGGGATACAAGCCTTCCCCGGGATGTAATTTACTCGTATATCAAATTTCATCAAAATCGGTTGAAAAGATGAGATATTAAAGCGTAGCAGGCATATAGAAATATATGACGACCTTCGCGGCGCAGTATGTTGAACGTTAAGAACGTGTTCGATCCCCAGCAGGGTCAATTTGGGAATTTATAATTTCTGAATTTTCCCTGGTCTGGCCTGGTGGCAGGCTTCGGCCGTGGCTAGTTACCACCCTACCGGCTCACCTAAAGACGTGCCGCCAAACGACTTTGCGTTCCGGTACGATGCCATGTAGAACCCGAATAGGGGTATGGGATTAATATAACTGCCATGCCCCTAACAGGTTAGCCCGCTACCATCTTAGACTGCATCATCACTTACCTTCAGGTGAGATCGCAGTCAAGGGCTAACTTGTAGTGGATAAAAAATAAAATAGAAAGACAGACAGATATACTTTCGCATTTATATTGTTAGTATGGATTATTTTGAATTAAAACATACATATATGCGCATCCGCCTTACATCGCCGACACCAATGGACAAGGATTTCAAGTTTTATGGATATAAACCAATGATAGATCTTAAATGGCATCTAACTAATATTATAAATGCGAAAGTTTGGATGGATGTATGGATGTGTGGATGCATGGATGTTTACTCAATCACGCCCCAACAGCTGAACGGATCTGGCTGAAATTTGGCACAGAGATAGATAGTAGTCTGGTATAGCACATAGGCTATACTTTATACTTTTTATCCCCTTAAATTAAAGAGTTCCCGCGAGAACCAAAAACCCTCAAACCACGCAAACGAAGTCGCGGCCATTCGCTAGTGATATATAAACAGCCTGTCTAATAACTAAACGTACCTAATGTTTAGTTTGGTTGGTCTATATCGGTGCGTTAACAAGATGCATGTTAAGCGAGTGACGTGCCGGCCAAACAATGTGCTATTTGCGTTCCGGTCCTCCTGTAAACTGGCTCGCGGTGGTGCCACCGACACAGTCGACCGGCTTGGGCAACACTAACTGATACTATCGTTATCTCTATACCTACTTGTTATTTCTGGATGACAAGGAAGCTTGGCAATAATGTGCTCTAATGGCTCTGATAATACCATAATTAAGATGATTGGTGTAAACAGGCTCGCGGTGGTGCCACCGACACAGTCGACCGGCTTGGGCAACACTAACTGATACTATCGTTATCTCTATACCTACTTGTTATTTCTGGATGACAAGGAAGCTTGGCAATAATGTGCTCTAATGGCTCTGATAGTACCATAATTAAGATGATTGGTGTAAACAGGCTCGCGGTGGTGCCACCGACACAGTCGACCGGCTTGGGCAACACTAACTGATACTATCGTTATCTCTATACCTACTTGTTATTTCTGGATGACAAGGAAGCTTGGCAATAATGTGCTCTAATGGCTCTGATAATACCATAATTAAGATGATTGGTGTAAACAGGCTCGCGGTGGTGCCACCGACACAGTCGACCGGCTTGGGCAACACTAACTGATACTATCGTTATCTCTATACCTACTTGGTATTTCTGGATGACAAGGAAGCTTGGCAATAATGTGCTCTAATGGCTCTGATAATACCATAATTAAGATGATTGGTGTAAACTGGCTCGCGGTGGTGCCACCGACACAGTCGACCGGCTTGGGCAACACTAACTGATACTATCGTTATCTCTATACCTACTTGGTATTTCTGGATGACAAGGAAGCTTGGCAATAATGTGCTCTAATGGCTCTGATAATACCATAATTAAGATGATTGGTGTAAACAGGCTCGCGGTGGTGCCACCGACACAGTCGACCGGCTTGGGCAACACTAACTGATACTATCGTTATCTCTATACCTACTTGGTATTTCTGGATGACAAGGAAGCTTGGCAATAATGTGCTCTAATGGCTCTGATAATACCATAATTAAGATGATTGGTGTAAACAGGCTCGCGGTGGTGCCACCGACACAGTCGACCGGCTTGGGCAACACTAACTGATACTATCGTTATCTCTATACCTACTTGGTATTTCTGGATGACAAGGAAGCTTGGCAATAATGTGCTCTAATGGCTCTGATAATACCATAATTAAGATGATTGGTGTAAACAGGCTCGCGGTGGTGCCACCGACACAGTCGACCGGCTTGGGCAACACTAACTGATACTATCGTTATCTCTATACCTACTTGGTATTTCTGGATGACAAGGAAGCTTGGCAATAATGTGCTCTAATGGCTCTGATAATACCATAATTAAGATGATTGGTGTAAACAGGCTCGCGGTGGTGCCACCGACACAGTCGACCGGCTTGGGCAACACTAACTGATACTATCGTTATCTCTATACCTACTTGGTATTTCTGGATGACAAGGAAGCTTGGCAATAATGTGCTCTAATGGCTCTGATAATACCATAATTAAGATGATTGGTGTAAACAGGCTCGCGGTGGTGCCACCGACACAGTCGACCGGCTTGGGCAACACTAACTGATACTATCGTTATCTCTATACCTACTTGGTATTTCTGGATGACAAGGAAGCTTGGCAATAATGTGCTCTAATGGCTCTGATAATACCATAATTAAGATGATTGGTGTAAACAGGCTCGCGGTGGTGCCACCGACACAGTCGACCGGCTTGGGCAACACTAACTGATACTATCGTTATCTCTATACCTACTTGGTATTTCTGGATGACAAGGAAGCTTGGCAATAATGTGCTCTAATGGCTCTGATAATACCATAATTAAGATGATTGGTGTAAACAGGCTCGCGGTGGTGCCACCGACACAGTCGACCGGCTTGGGCAACACTAACTGATACTATCGTTATCTCTATACCTACTTGGTATTTCTGGATGACAAGGAAGCTTGGCAATAATGTGCTCTAATGGCTCTGATAATACCATAATTAAGATGATTGGTGTAAACAGGCTCGCGGTGGTGCCACCGACACAGTCGACCGGCTTGGGCAACACTAACTGATACTATCGTTATCTCTATACCTACTTGGTATTTCTGGATGACAAGGAAGCTTGGCAATAATGTGCTCTAATGGCTCTGATAATACCATAATTAAGATGATTGGTGTAAACAGGCTCGCGGTGGTGCCACCGACACAGTCGACCGGCTTGGGCAACACTAACTGATACTATCGTTATCTCTATACCTACTTGGTATTTCTGGATGACAAGGAAGCTTGGCAATAATGTGCTCTAATGGCTCTGATAGTACCATAATTAAGATGATTTGTGTAAACAGGCTCGGGGTGGTGCCACCGACACAGACGACCGGCTTGGGCAACACTAACTGATACTATCGTTATCTCTATACCTACTTGTTATTTCTGGATGACAAGGAAGCTTGGCAATAATTTGCTCTAATGGCTCTGATAGTACCATAATTAAGATGATTGGTGTAAACAGGCTCGCGGTGGTGCCATCGACACAGACGATCGGCTTGCGCAACACCAACTGATATTATCATTATCTATATAAGTCACCGTAAGATTATAAGAACCGTTAGATTATAATCTAACTCGCGAAATTGCAAACTGTCGAAAGATTACAATTTAATGCATTATTTTTCGGTAAATTGTAAACTGTTAGGTATATTAACCCGATAGAACCTACCTGAATTGAACTGAACTACCTAATTATTTATGTCGAACCCTAACCTAACCTACAAGAAACAGACAAGAAATCGTAAATACATATAAATATTTCAAAAATGGACACTCAGAACATTGAACGGCTCACAATCTTTCGACAGTTTACAATTTCGCGAGTTAGATTATAGTCTAACGGTTTTTACAATCTTACGGTGACCATATACATACTTGTTATTTCTGGATAATAAGGAAGCTTGGCAATAAATTGCTCTAATGGCTCCGATAGTCGTAGATTCACTCGACGATTCAAAAGTACTTGTTTATTTGAATTAAAAAAACATTTGAATTTGAATTTGAGTCAAATAATGTTTATTCAATTTAGGTAGGTACTAGGTATACTACACTTATTGACGTCTAGTTATTTATAAAATATAATGGTGATAATCAGTAACGGTATCTTAAAACTAAAGCTACGAGGGTATCTATATACATACTTGTTATTTCTGGATGACAAGGAAACTTGGCTATAATTTGCTCTAATGGCTCTGATAGTGGTAGATACACTCGACGATTCAAAAGTACTTGTTTATTTGAATAAGAAACATTTGAATTTGAATTTTGGATGATTTGTTCCATAGTTAAGTTGATTTGTGAAATGATGATAATGAAAAAACCCGGCTGAGTTTGTTGTTGGCTCTTCTCAGATTAGAGCGCGTTTGGGACCCTCGTAGCTTTAGTTTTAAGATACCGTAACTGATTATCACCATAAGATTTTATTAATTAATAACTGGACGTCAATTAGTGTAGTGTATCTACCTAAATTAAATGAACATTATTTGACTTTGACTTTGGCTTAGATTACTACTCCAAAGCTAAGCTTAGAGTAGAAAAACAGCCTAGCGTAGGTATTAGGTTAGGTAGTAAAACGTCTTAAAAGATGGCATCTACCAGAACTAGATGAGAGATGAAGTTTTTCAAAGATAATGTTAACTAAAGGATTATTCACTGGAATACTCCCTCAATAGCTAACTAGCAATCAATTCCTAAAATCTGATTATGGCTAGAATGCCGACAGCAGAAAGATGAAATGAAAAAAAATAGTTACGGCGTTTTAACTTTAAGTACAAAATTCGAATTTTGGCTATGAAATTGTTACTTTGCATTTCCATGATACCTAACCAAAGAACGCTTTAATCCGCTTAAACAGTTATGTATTACTAGATGACTCTTTAATTTTCCCGGATAAAACGTAAGTAACTGTTAATTAGGGGCATATGATAATATGTACATACTAAATTCCAGTCAATTAGGTTCAGTCGTTGCGGCGTGAAGGAAAGAAACATCTGAATTTACAAATTTACAAAAATTAGAGCTTCGAACACACCAGAGACCAAAGAATCGTCCGGTCAAAAAGTTCACGTGTAATATTATAAAGCTATTTCTAAAAGTTATTTTCTGTACAAACTCTTCATAGCTCATCCAATCCCCTTAAGAACACTTGACTTTATTGAGTTTGTTACAGTAGATTTGATATATATTTTTTTGTTTCAGATACAAAATGGATCACGCAGTGGAAGAAAATTGGCGATAACCGGTTCACACACGATGTGAGTTTCAATTTTCATACTAATACAAATGAAAGTTCCAACTAAAAACGTTTCTAGACGCTGCTGTGCTTACTGCTAAGTATTAAAATTAAATAACAAAAACTTCGCAGCGCAATTGTAGAGAATGTAAAAGAAAACTAACATTAGCAACTGAAATGTTATTTCACTTATTCGCCCAGACGAAACTTTGTGTACAAACGTGGATCGCATGCCGCCATACTCTACACTACTTTCGTATATTATTCTAAAACTCGTTTCTGTTTACAGGTGAACATCGTCTCGGAATAAAAGCTACGAGTACTCACAGCAAAGTTACGAGTTAGCCATGGAGCTAGAAGACGTGGAGATGTATGTAAACACCAATTACTCGTACGATGACAACGGAACATTCAATTCCACGTACGAGAACTGTCCCAACTTGAACCTGCCCATCGTGTACGTCGTGACACAAATACTATACGCCCTCGTATGTGTCATAGGTCTCCTCGGGAACACGCTGGTAATATACGTCGTCCTTCGTTACTCCAAGATGCAAACTGTCACGAACATGTACATCGTTAACTTGGCCATTGCGGACGAGTGTTTCCTAATTGGAATACCTTTTCTCATTGTCACGATGTCGGTCCGCTCGTGGCCTTTCGGGCGGTTTATGTGCAAGGCGTACATGATATCCACTGGGATTAACCAGTTTACGAGCAGCATATTCCTGTGCATCATGAGCGCTGATAGATACATTGCTGTATGTCACCCGATTGCTGCCCCGCGTATGAGAACTCCTTTCGTATCCCGCGTCGTGTCCGCAGCCGCATGGACCGCTTCGGCTTTAGTCATGACGCCGATTTTCATGTACACCACACTGATTGAATCGGAAAACGGGCTGTCGTGCAACATAGTATGGCCGGAAAGAGAGTTCAACAAAGGCCAGACTTCGTTTACTCTGTACTCTTTCGCCCTCGGCTTTGCGGCACCGTTGACTCTCATCTTCGTTTTCTACTGTCTCGTCATAAGGAAGTTGAAAACTGTCGGGCCGAAGAATAAATCTAAAGAAAAGAAACGCTCGCACAGGAAAGTGACCAAGTTAGTGCTGACCGTGATAGCAGTGTACGTCCTCTGCTGGCTGCCGTACTGGGCATTCCAAGTCGCTCTGATATATTCTCCACCAAACGAGTGCGCCAGTCGGATCACCATAACGGTATTCCTGGTCGCCGCTTGCTTCAGCTACAGCAACTCAGCCATGAATCCCATTCTATACGCTTTCCTGTCTGATAATTTCAAGAAGAGTTTTCTGAAGGCTTGCACCTGTGCCGCGGGGAAGGATATCAATGCGACGCTGCACGTGGAGAACAGCGTGATTCCGAGGAAGAAAGGTGGGAGTGCAGCGAGGGCACAGTCTCGGGCGCTGGCTGAGGCTCGCGGAATGTCCACTCAGGTGGAGGCGGCTGGGGCGTCGAGGTCCGAAGCTTCCACAGCGCTGACGTCTCGTTCGGCGGCAGTGAGCGAGGCCCTCAACATGGAGACCCGTCCGTCCTCGCTGGCCCCTCTCATAGCCCCTAACGGGGTGTCACACACGCGCCTCTGAGTGCAGGCCTCTCGCCACAGTTGCGAGCCCACCACCACAGTGCTGGATGAGGACACTATCATCGTTTCCATAGATTAGGATTACAACTTCAGTCAGCTTATCCCTTAGCACCAAACTTGTAATTTACATGGACGATCTAATTTTTATGTATGTTCTATATTTGTGTCTCCAGTGGAAGTGCAAAGGATAGCTATAATCGCATTGTGACTGTCACATTTCGGTGCTAAGGATGCTAATGCGTGCGCATCTGACAGCTGAGAGACATGAGCCCTGTCCCGCCATCTGTCGGATCAAATCGTACCCAGTTCGACTTGAAGAATGTGTTTAAATAAGTATAATGTAAAATATTTGATTATTTTACGAACAAAACTTAATGTAATATGTGGACCTGAGTATACGAGTACAAGTTCCTGGTAGGAAATTGTTTATTTTTGATTTGATAAATGTATCTGTTATATATTGTGTTGTATAGTTTACAGTTATTTGATTGATGGACGACATTATTTGGCCTGGGGTTGTAACGAAGAATTTATTAACTTTTAGGTCTCTATCGTATGTGTATAATTGTCGCCGGACGAATAGTTTATTTGTATAACTTAATGTTTATTGTAAAAATGTACATATCGTGTAAATATTTCACACTATTGTCATAATTTCAAAGTTGTAATTAAAATCGAATTCGTGAGAAGTTGTGTCATTATTGGATTCCTCCTTTGTTTCTAGCGTGTATGTAGGTATAAATTCAGGTATGAGGTATCGGTATAACATAATTATAACAAATATATAACTTATATTATGTTATATTTTTTTTTTCTAATACAAGTCAAAGTTAGCACTTGACTGCTATCTCACCTGATGGTAAGTGATGATGCTGTCTAAGATGGTAGCGGACCAACCTGTTAGGAGTAGGTTATACCCCTAATCAGCTTCTACATGACATCTACCGGAACGCTAAATCGCTTGGCGGTACGTCTTTGGTATGGGACTTGGGTGTTGACTCTGCCGGGAAGAAAATCCAACCCAGGACCATCCACAAGAAGACCACAGAGCTCTCCACTGTGCCAACGAGGTCGTCAAATATATTTTCTTTCGTAATATAGACCTATTACCAAAAGAGTAAAGTAACCACTGGTTTTAGAAACTAGAGGAAGCATACAGTTTTTCCCTAAAGTAGACCCTCACAAAAAATTATACTCAGACATTTCACCCAAGCATAACTTGCGGGCTTTGATGAAAAAGGCTGGCATAGGTACTTTATCTAAGAGCAAAAACACACTACGTTGGCAATTTTTTTTGTCTGTAAACTGGACACTTAATAAACACTAAATAACAGACAAACGGGACAATGTGGCAACTTCTGTATAATACAATCTCTAAACAAAAATGACATCTCTGAAGCTAGTCTGCCCCTTTCTGCAGCGAGTATTATGAAAGTGTTAGCAATCTTTTTAATGCTATCATTTGAGTTTAGTTTAGAGATTGTGCACAACATAATCAGTCCCAATGCATAGCGTTATTAACTTATGGACTTTTCGCGCGATGTTTTATCCTGTCCGATCTCTGGTGTGTTTTCAATCTAGGGGCTTCGTTTAAGTTTAGTTGAAAACTCTAAACTCAGTGCCTGTTGATATAAGAACCCGCGACTCTCAGAGATCTATGCATTCTAACCACTAAGCTAGAATGGCTCTAAAATTATGACTTCTATACTAGTATTATAAATGGTTTGATGGATAGATGGATGTTTGTTACTCAATCACGCCAGAACGACTAAACTGATCTGAGATCTGTGAAGTTTGGCATAGAGATAGAGTACAGTCTGGAATAACACATAGGTTACTTGTTTCCCCGAAAATTAAAGAAATCCCGCGGGAACCAAAAAATCTCAATCCACGCAGTTCAAGTCGCGGGCATCTGCAAGTTTGAAATATCTTGCAAAACATTGACTTTGAAAGAGTAACGCAGTATCTGGTAGTATCAATCATGAAATGGCATGTAGGGTTGAAGGGGGTGAGAAGGGGTAGTAAGGGGGCGACTTGGACGAATAGGCAAATATATTGACGCAGGCTGAATAAGGGCGGGCTGGGCCGGTCAAATAGTTGCTAAGCCGTAGTGATTCCACTCCATCAGGATATTGCGAGCCCATAATATTCCACCTAAGTATTATAAGACGCTATAGGATTATCTTGCAAAATATTAGTATCGTGATATTTATCTGAATTTTCCCTAGTACAGCGTGGCTAGAAATGCGAAATGCGAAATGTTGGTTCTGTTTTTTTTTTTATTATTTTTTTTTTTTATTCAAATTCGTGGTTCTGCGAAATGCCTTCTAAAAGGTAATTCGATAAATCGAGATCAATAGGTACTCTAGGTATACCAAGCCTTCAAGTTTCAATCGCATCATTTGTGTTGTGGTCTTCTCCGATTGACCCCTCAGGGCCAAGCGGAGGTACGGGCCACGAGGCTGATCCTCCTTACCCGGGCGGGGTGCGGGGTAACACTGTGCCCCGGGGCATTGCTTTAAGCCATGTCAGCTTGGGCCTGCCTCAGAGGCTACGGGCCCCTGGGTCTGGTGTCATTGCCGGAGTATGGGTGACATTCGTCACCACCAGTTACCACCCTGCCAACAAAGACGTGCCGCCAAGCGATTTAGCGTTCGGGTACGATGCCGTGTCGAAACCGAATAGGGGTATGGGTTTTATATAACTGCCATGCCCCACACTGGTTAGCCCGCTACCATCTTAGACTGCATCATCACCTACCATCAGGTGAGATCGCAGTCAAGGGCTAACTTATAGTGAATAAAAAAAACCAAGTGCAGGACGTAGCATTTGTCATTTTCTGTCAGTAGGTCTGACTTCCAGAGCGTGACTACTTTTTTTCACCGCAATAGCCCTGATGGTAAGTGATGATGCAGTCTAAGATGGTAGCGGGCTAACCTGTTAGGGGCATGGCAGTTATATTAAGCCCATACTTCTATTCGGTTTCTACACGGCATCGTACCATCGCTTGGCGGCACGTCTTTACCGGTAGGGTGGTAACTAGCCACAGCCGAAGCCTCCCACCAGGCCAGACCAGGGAAAATTCAGAAATTATAAATTCCCAAATTGACCCTGCCGGAGATCGAACCCGGGACCTCCGCACGTTAAGGCAACAGCGCTCAACACTGCGCCACGGAGGTCGTCAATGTCAATGTCCCGCAACATTTCGGACGATGTCGACAGACATCTTGTTGCGCGACCTTTTGTCTGTTGTCAGACTTGTCGTGTCGTCTTGATCGATGTGATTTTTGCATATGACCTGGAGAGTGACATAGGCTACTTTTGATCTCGGGAAATAGTACAGTTCCTGTGAGAATTAAAAAAACATTATTCCAGCTAGTATTGATACTGAAAGAAGCAGTCTATGCAGCGGTCAGTTTTACAGTTCTTACTTTCTGGCGTTCTTTAATTTTATACTAACTGAGCAATATTTTGTCCTCATATAAACGGTTCCATGGGCAATAACTAGTGTCTGCAACATGTATGGACGCAGTCTGCATAGTAATATTATTATTACTCATCATATAAGTCGTCTCTACAACCGGACCCGATCTTCTTTATATGAGTAAGCATTGGCTTCATTTTATTAAAAATGGCCCAGACTAAAAGCAATATAAAGACAAATTATAGCATATAAGATAAGTAAGTATAATATGAGAAGAATTTCTTCGCAAAATTAGTAGAATACAAATGGGATAATTCTTTTGGATAGCTCATAAACTGGCTACTTTTTTCGGCAATTACGATGCGACGTAACCCATTAAGGAAGACGGACGCTATTTAGTGGTAGGTATTTCCAAGTTTTTGTATCGGAAGTAACTAAGTCCAGCCTACTAACGACTTATTAAATTAAATTAGCTTTTTTTAAAGGCAAGGGCTACTTTTTATCCCGACAAATCCGACACAATACATTTCCCACAGGAAAAAATCAACTACGGCGAAGTCCGCTGCGTTTCATCACCATCAGGCTCAATTAAACTCAATAAGGGTTTTCGTGCTCACTGAACATGAACACCCTCTCAAAATGAGAAGGGCTTAGCCATAGTCTAGTCTAGTCTCAAGAACAGTCTGCTACGTTCAGTATGTATACAATTTGGTAAGTATGATTATTTCTATTTAACCCATAATAATTATTTCTATATCCACTGAATGAATACTTACTGATCTTTTCTTATGAACTTCAGAGACCAGTCCTTAAAATATATCGAATAATAATATCTCTATCTATCTAATGAACAGTTGTTGAAGCGCTTAAACAGTAGTTAGTGTGATTTAGTAACTGTTTACTGTCTTAACGACCTAACGACCGTCTCCATATACATGAGATCGGGAAAGATTTGCATAATAATACGAATGTGGATTGAATTAGTATTAGGGTAGGGGTACAATACACATCTAGGGGAATTTTGGGAGCGGAAAAACTCGCTCGTTTTTCTTAGGCGTCTCGTGTGATCGCCCTTAAAAATGACATATTGTGATAGTGGTTTACCTACCATAGTGTGTATAAATATTTTCTAAGGCAATGAAAACATGTATAAATTTTGTTTCTATTTGATATTTATCTATGATATTAGTAATTTATGCTTTAAAACATACTTCAGCTTATAGGCTTTTGATTGAAATCAGTTTATGAGGAAAACTCTTGTCAACACTCGTCAGCTGTACAAATGAATTGTAAAGAAAATTTCCCATCCCATTTGCGTTCCTCTGATACTGCAAAATGTATAAATAGGTGGCGGTAATCACTTAGGACCTGCCTGCTCATTGCCTAGCTACGTATCTATAACTAGAGAATGCCCGCGACTTCATCTGCGAGGTTTTAAAAGCATAATTAGCCTATGGGCTATTCTAGATTATAATCTATCTCTATGGCAAATTTCAGCCAGATCCGTTCAGCCGTTGGGGCGTGATTGAGTAACAAACATCCATACATCCATCCATCCAAACTTTCGTAACTATAATATGTATATAGATGAGCACCTTCAAATAGTTTTTCCAAGACCTACACAGTATAGCGGAATTGCCATGGCCTTTTTTTTTTTTCAGAATACCACTACGTTTGTGCCTAGCTTAACGAGTCGCCTCTCTTCGGTCGCGAGTCGTAAATTACTCGTAAACTGTTTATCTGTTCATGATTGACTGTAGGTACTCGTAAAATGCTCCATTTTGTTTGTTTTGGGATGGACTTAATAGGAGCACAGGCTGCGAACCATTTGACATATTGAGGGATTACCATTATTTTATACAAAACTAGATAATATTCGCATTTCGCCCGCGTGGCTTTAAATCTTTTGGAAATGCTCAAGGAACTGTTGGATTTTCCGGAATTGAAAGTAGGCAGACACTTCTTAATAATATCGCACTTCGTATGGCTCAAGCGAACGTCCTCGCATATTCGATATTGTGGGATATTTTAAAAATCGGGTCCTTTTAGGGTTATCTGGTGCAAAATTTCAGCATTCTGGATCTGGTTATAAATATCACATCTGTATGTACTATGTATATATTTGGTTCCTTCAGTAGAGGTCTAGAATACTTACTACAATTTTGTAGTGTGAGGCCATTTCGTTTGTACAATATTATCTCTAAGCTAAAATGGCAGTTCTATTTATATTGATATCCCTTTCATAATACACCATGCGGAACGGGGCAGCACTAAATTTAGAGCTGTCATTTCAGTTTAGTTTGGAGATTGTATTAAACAGAATTGGCCACTTAGTTTAGTTGTTCAAATAAGACATCTAAGAGACGTTACTGGCGAACAAATCGTCCAAACAGAAAGAACTTTTGCGAAATCTGTACTTGAATCTATCTGTCTTATAATTGTTATTAATTAAAATCTGTGTTTGAATATAACTAACAGCGTAAGCGGCGGACGGAAAGATTAAAATTAGATTGATAAACATTTAGATTGGGTATCGCTAATCGCCGTTTTGGCCTTCATCCAAATCTAAGTTGCTGGAAAGTTTTGATGGGTTAAATTCGTTCACAATGTGACTAAAGGGACAGAGGGTATATATACTACAAATAAAGCCGAAATGTTACACGATTTCGATTTAGTTTTTGGGGAAATTCATTATCACCATCATATCTAACTGACTAAACTTTTGATAAATCCTATTACAATGTAAAGGATTATTTAAATGACGAGAAAGGTTTGTAATGAGTTGCTTTAGTGGCTCTGATAGTTCTGATTAGTTATAGATTATTTGTGATGATAATGCTAATGAAAAAACCCGGCTGTGTCTTTTTGTGGGCTCTTCTGAGACCAGGGAATATTTGGAAACCTCAACCTTCAGTTATAAAATATGGTATTATACAGCATCGTACCGGAACGCTAAATGGCTTGGCGTTACGTTTTCGCCGGTAGAGTTGAAACTAGCCACGGCTGAAGCCTTCCACCAGACCAGACAAGAGTTCAGATTGATCTATGATCGAAACCATGCACTCCCATTATAAGACTTCAGCACTGACCAGGACAAGAGTTCAGATTGATGTAGGATCGAAACCAGGAACTTCCATTATAAGACTTCAGCACTGACCAGGACAAGAGTTCAGATTGATCTAGGATCGAAACCAGGAACTCCCATTATAAGACTTCAGCACTGACCAGGACAAGAGTTCAGATTGATCTAAGATCGAAACCAGGAACTCCCATAATAAGACTTCAGCACTGACCAGGACAAGAGTTCAGATTGATCTAGGATCGAACCCATGCACTCCCATTATAAGAATTCAGCACTGACCAGAACAAGAGTTCAGATTAATCTAGGATCGAAACCAGGAACTCCCATTATAAGACTTCAGCACTGACCAGGACAAGAGTTCAGATTGATCTAGGATCGAACCCATGCACTTCCATTATTAGACTTCAGCACTGACCAGGACAAGAGTTCAGATTGATTTAGGATCGAAACCAGGAACTCCCATTATAAGACTTCAGCACAGACCAGGACAAGAGTTCAGATTGATCTAGGATCGAACCCATGCACCCCCATTATAAGACTTCAGCACTGACCAGGACAAGTGTTCAGATTGATCTAGGATCGAACCCATGCAGTCCCATTATAAGACTTCAGCACTGACCAGGACAAGAGTTCAGATTAATCTAGGATCGAAACCAGGAACTCCCATTATAAGACTTCAGCACTGACCAGGACAAGAGTTGAGATTGATCTAGGATCGAAACCAGGAACTCCCATTATAAGACTTCAGCACTGACCAGGACAAGAGTTCAGATTGATCTAGGATCGAAACCAGGAACTCCCATTATAATATTTCAGCGCTGACCAAGACAAGAGTTCAGATTGATCTAGGATCGAACCCATGTACTCCCATTATAAGACTTCAGGGCTAACCAGTGTGCCAGGAAGGTCGTCAGTAGGTATTGAAATATGCAACACAGTTCTAGTTATCTAAATAAACCTATACAATTTACATGCATATCTATTAGGTCTTCACTTTGAATATTGTTTTCCGTTCAGCTTCACTTTATATTATTAAGCTGAAGCTCTTCAATTCAAAGGATCCTGAATAAATACGCTGCAGGCCCGCTCTTTATATTCTTATCGTGTAGTGTATTTGCATACCTACTTCATATGCACACTTTGCATAATGCAATGATGTGTAAATTCCTATCAAGTTTATGTAACGACTGCAGTGAGTTAATTTGTTTTGTACGCACGAGTAATAGCGGCATAATGTGAAGAAATGTCCTGTTTACAGAACGCGTAGCCTAATTGATGTTCCTCATTTTGTTTGCTACTTTCCGTTAATGATAATTAGTATGTTGACCTCTTCTCTCGCTTGCAGGAAAATCAAGCAATATACACCACGATCGAATTTCGGCCACGGCAGCTAATCTCCAGAGAGGTTAGCCATATACATAAATATAAGAAATACATTAAATGCTCCTGAAAAAACCTCAATTATACTGTTGAAGATTATGTAAATGATAGAGGAGCATGGATTCGATCACTCCAGCAATGCTAAGGACAGCGGTTACTTAAGTATACATCAATATAATAATTGTAAATGAAATATTTAAAAAGAGCAACCACCGAGTTTCTTGCTGGTTCTTCTTGGTAGGAATGGCATTCCGAACCAGTGGTAGATTCACTTGACGATTCAAAAGTACTCGTAAAAGATTATTTGAATCAAAAACATTTGAATTTAATTGAATTGATTTGGAGATATTATAATGCACAAGTGGGTATACACAGGTGCACTCACTCTCATCTCCCAACTGGAGAGAGATTAGGCGCAGGGATGAAACACCGCCATCTTCCTAACTCCGGGGTAGTACTCAGAATTTCTCGTCAGAAATGTGGCCCAACCCAGGAATTGAACCCGGGACCTCGTCAGACGCAGTACAAGTCAAAAATGAGTTTATTATAATCAACTAGATTTCTCCTGCGATTTTTTTTTACTTTGGATTGGGCTGCTTGTTATTGAGTCAATCAGTGTCAAGACTGTTTTTCATAATGCAGGTATGTAGCTGTTCCTGAGCAAAGAGATTTTTGACCCGGACAATGGCAAAGTAGGTATACCTAAAGGGTTCTTTTTATCTAATATAAAAGGAAGGAAAAATATTTCAAGTCAGCAATCTTTTACAAAGTCATATTGTTTCTTTCACGAGAACCTCTTGAACTAAGGTCACTCGAAACAAGGACTTCGAGTCTAGAATAGATAATCGACACAAGTACTTTTCTCTTTAAGGATTTAGAGAGCTAAAATATAATTTTTGAATCGGACTCCATACCAATATTATAAAATGTTGTCTATCTGTCTTTCTGCTACGCTTAAGCAGCCTGACTTGGATTAAATTGAGTATAGAGGTAGGCTATATTTCGGGGTAGAATATAGGGTACTTTTTATTAAGAAAATTAAGGAGTCCCTCTGGTATTAATTCCCGGGGAACCAAAGTCCTCAAAGTCGCGGGTATTATTAGCTATAAGTATTACTTAAATAATATGATGATTAAAAAATAAGTTTTACATACTCTACGTACTAAACAAGTCATAATTTAAAAAATTAAAAACACGACTGCCCTGCCAAAAAACGAACTGGAAAGTTGAAAATCCAAATTAAATCTAGTTAAATTAGAATCTTATTCACATTTTTATTAAATGATATTTTTTTGTGAATCACTGGATATTGAACTGTAGTGTTATATATTTTTGGAATCTACACATCATTTTCTAGATGTTGATTATATTAGTTAATCTTATTTTCGTTTTTTTTTCAACTTTAGTCTTTAATGCGAGACCATGGTCACCCCATCAATACTTTTTAAAATTTTACTAGCCTATGTCACCCGGAATAAGCTAGGGATTCTAACGATACCTCATTTGTCAAAATCGGTTCAGGCGTATAGAAGTTACGGTGGAATATACAAACTCACATACATACATACATGAACCCTGAAAACAATAAACCCCTTTTTTCAGGCAGTCGTATAAAAAGGGCTTAGAACAAAGCAGATACCTACTTGTCAGAAGGCAGAGGCTTCTCGGATGCGGCACGGTTGCTTGAACATCAGATATTCCTTTGAGACAGTCTTGAGTGAAATACTTCAAAAAGATTCTCAGAAAACATATTTTCCTTTTGTGACTTTTACTAATCCAAAACGGTTTCATTACTTCGTCCGCGTGGACTGATGGCTCTTACATTTTCCGGGATAAAAAGTACCCTATATCCTTCCTAGAAATATCAGCTACCTCTATACTCAATTTAATCCAAATCAGGCTGCTAAAGCGTAGCAGACAGACAGATAGACACAGTTTTTAAATATTGGTGGTAACCTATCTTTGTACCAAATTTAGACAAATAGCCACACTTTCTTATTAGTAATAAACTACCTCTATACTCAATTTAATCCAAATCAGGCTGCTTAAGCGTAGCAGACAGACAGATAGACACAGTTTTTAAATATTGGTGGTAACCTATCTTTGTACCAAATTTAATCAAAATCGGTTGAGTATTAGTTAGACAAATAGCCACACTTTCTTATTAGTAATAAACTACCTCTATACTCAATTTAATCCAAAGCAGGCTGCTTAAGCGTAGCAGACAGACAGATAGACACAGTTTTTTAATACTGGTGGTAACCTATCTTTGTACCAAATTTAATTAAAATTGGTTGAGTATTAGTTAGACAAATAGCCACACTTTCTTATTAGTAATAAACTACCTCTATACTCAATTTAATCCAAATCAGGCTGCTTAATCGTAGCAGACAGACAGATAGACACAGTTTTTCAATACTGGTGGTAACCTATCTCTGTACCAAATTTAATCAAAATCGGTTGAGTATTAGTTAGACAAATAGCCACACTTTCTTATTAGTAATAAACTACCTCTATACTCAATTTAATCCAAATCAGGCTGCTTAAGCGTAGCAGACAGACAGATAGACACAGTTTTTTAATACTGGTGGTAATCTATCTCTGTACCAAATTTAATTAAAATCGGTTGAGTATTAGTTAGACAAATAGCCACACTTTCTTATTAGTAATAAACTACCTCTATACTCAATTTAATCCAAATCAGGCTGCTTAAGCGTAGCAGACAGACAGATAGACACAGTTTTTTAATACTGGTGGTAATCTATCTCTGTACCAAATTTAATTAAAATCGGTTGAGTATTAGACAGACAAACAGCTACACACATTTATAATATTAGTATCGATTGACGACAAACTGGCGCATTATGTACTAATAATAGAAATACGAAAGATACTATTTGTAGATTTGTCCTTCAATTACGCAGCAAAGATTGATGTGATTTTTTCAAGAATATTTAGCTTTGAATCCATACTTATCATATTAATATTATAAATGCGAAAGTTTGGATGGATGGATGTTTGTTACTCAATCACGCCATAACGGCTGAACGGATCTGGATGAAATTTAGCACAGAGAAAGATTATAGCCTGGAACAATACATAGGCTACTTTTTATCCCGGAAAATTAAAGAGTTCCTCAAACTTTTACTAATAATAGTGCAAAGCTGCTCGTATCTATAAACAGCGTTATACATTTATAATTCACGCACTTTACAGAATATTAATTTGAAATATTATAACAATTTGCCGTGAACGAAAAAGAATATGAAATAAATTTCAATTTTCAATTTATCTCAAGCACCACGTTTCCAGCAAGCACACAATATTGCGCCTAACTCCATAAACAACCGCTTTTTACCATCTTTCAATTTGCTCGCAGGAATATAAAAAATATCTGAAAAAAAGCAAAACGTAGGTAAGCGGGTAAACTCATGTGAAAATGCAAAATATTTTCTGTATTTATTACTAACCTGCCAACAAGCTTACTTATTAAGAATGGAAACGCAACACAATATTCTTTTTAACGAAATTCTGTACGTGCTACTAGGAATGCTATATTATATTTTTTATTATTAACTCACTATCAGACTCTCATGGCTCCATAGCACGTGATTTCTGAGTACGATATCTAAACTTTATGCGTGCGATAGATAGAACAAAATATTTCAAACTAGATCTAAAAAAAGGAAAACGTAGGTAAGGGGTAAACTCATGTGAAAATGCAAAATATTTTCTGTATTTATCACTAACCTGCCAACAAGCAAGTTACTTATTAAGAATGGAAACGCAACGCAATATACTTATTAACGAAATTCTGTACGAGCTTCTACTTTGCCACCAGGAATGCTGTATTACATTTTTTATTATTAACTCACTATCAGACTCTCATGGCCCCATAGCACGTGATTTCTGAGTACGATATCTAAACTTTATGCGTGCGATAGATAGATCAAAGTATTTCAAACTAGATCTAAAAAAAGGAAAACGTAGGTAAGGGGTAAACTCATGTGAAAATTGCAAAATATTTTCTGTATTTATTACTAACCTGCCAACAAGCTTACTTATTAAGAATGGAAACGCAACGCAATATTCTTTTTAACGAAATTCTGCACGTGCTACTAGGAATGCTATATTATATTTTTTATTATTAACTCACTATCAGACTCTCATGGTTCCATAGCACGTGATTTCTGACTACGATATCTAAACTTTATGCGTGCGATAGATAGATCAAAGTATTTCAAACTAGATCTAAAAAAAGGAAAACGTAGGTAAGGGGTAAACTCATGTGAAAATTGCAAAATATTTTCTGTATTTATTACTAACCTGCCAACAAGCTTACTTATTAAGAATGGAAACGCAACGCAATATTCTTTTTAACGAAATTCTGCACGTGCTACTAGGAATGCTATATTATATTTTTTATTATTAACTCACTATCAGACTCTCATGGCCCCATAGCACGTGATTTCTGAGTACGATATCTAAACTTTATGCGTGCGATAGATAGATCAAAGTATTTCAAACTAGATCTAAAAAAAGGAAAACGTAGGTAAGGGGTAAACTCATGTGAAAATTGCAAAATATTTTCTGTATTTATTACTAACCTGCCAACAAGCTTACTTATTAAGAATGGAAACGCAACGCAATATTCTTTTTAACGAAATTCTGCACGTGCTACTAGGAATGCTATATTATATTTTTTATTATTAACTCACTATCAGACTCTCATGGTTCCATAGCACGTGATTTCTGACTACGATATCTAAACTTTATGCGTGCGATAGATAGATCAAAGTATTTCAAACTAGATCTAAAAAAAGGAAAACGTAGGTAAGGGGTAAACTCATGTGAAAATGCAAAATATTTTCTGTATTTATTACTAACCTGCCAACAAGCTTACTTATTAAGAATGGAAACGCAACGCAATATACTTTATAACGAAATTCTGTATGTTCTTCTACTTTGCCACCAGGAATGCTATATTACATTTTTTATTATTAACTCACTATCAGACTCTCATGTTTCCATACCACGTGATTTCTGACTACGATAATATCTAAACGATAAGCGTGCGATAGATAGATCAAAGTATTTCAAACTAGATGACACTCGTGATGATATTCATCAGCGTGAATTAAGATTTTTTTAATAATCTCTTAATATGATTTTCAAGGATAAATGGTAGCCTAGATAGATACCTACACTTTTACAAGCTAATAATATTTTAGAATTTTTTATATCTACTAGTTTATGATTTATTGGATCGAATGCCAACTCACCCAAAACTGATATTTTGCTGCTATAGCAATTAATCGATTATTGTTTTCAAAAAGAAATGGGTGATTATAATAGATCATTTAATGAGTTCCCTTTAACAACACATCGACTGCTTGTAGCTGACTTCAGGATCCCTAAACCCACAAAAATACTTCGTAGTAAAGAACCACGGATAAAATGATACAAACTAGAACAACAGGAAGGCCAAGACCTGTGTAGAAACCTTAGTGTAAATGAAATGAAATGAAATGATTTATTTATTTCATGTAGGGCAACTTGTGCCACTTATGAAACGTTAAGACTCTACCACCGGTTCGGAAAGAAAATTTTACTGAGAAGAGCCGGCAAGAAACTCAGCAGTTGCTCTTTTCATAGAAAAGAAAAGGTTACAATATGTAGACAACACAACACATACGTTACAAGTATTACACTGACTTGTGGGTCACTGGATGCGAGGCCGGTTGCTTCCATGACACTTTGTCGTTAATAAAATCATCAAAAATGTAATAACCTCGACTTGATGGTTAGTGATGATGCAGTCTAAGATGGTAGCGGGCTAACCTGTTAGGGGCATGGCAGTTATACTAACCCATACCCCTATTCGGTTTCTACACGGCATCGTACCGGAACGCTAAATCGCTTGGCGGCAGGGTTTTGTCGGTAGGGTGGTAACTAGCCACGGTTGAAGCCTCCCACCAGGCCAGACCGATCGAACCCGGGACCTCCGCACGTTAAGACAACAACGCTACACACTGCGCCACGGAGGTCGTCAAAATCTATTATATATATAAAAGAAAGTCGTGTTAGTTACACTATTTATAACTCAAGAACGGCTGAACCGATTTGGATGAAAATTGGTGGGGAGGTAGCTTAGAACCAGGAGACGGACCTAGAATACTTTTTATCCCGGAAAATTAAAGAGTTCCCGCGGGAACTTAAAAAACCTCAATTCACGCGAAAGAAATCGCGGGCATCATCCATCAGTGTGAGTGGATCCATGGCTGGTTTATATTCATAATTGGACCCGGTAGGTGGCGCTGTAATCGGGTTCAAGGTTCAGGGCAGGACAACGTCTGCCGGGCCCACTAGTTATTAATATTTTTTAATTATTTACAAAATATTATACCGAATAGCCCCTCTAAAAATAAATCTCTTTGATGCCACTATACCGCGAAGCTAATTAGATTTAGGAGTACCAAAGAGAATATTCGTATAGAGAGAATATTCGCCACAGATTCAAACAGCTCGTTGCTAGGCTACGGATGGCTGACGGAAATAATGAATTTCAGCTACATACTACAAAATAAGATGAGATTGTCGGGACGGTCAGCGAGGCAAATCTATATGGATGTTATTTTATTCTCACTTCATCGTATCATCATCATATTCTTCTATTATTTAGGTACTGCCATGTACCCATTAAACGTCCATCCTTTACTCTCATAGCCCGATGGGACGGAAAATCCTACACGTCAGGCGCAGGACCGACGGCTTAAAGTGCTCTCCGAGGCACGGGGTGCAGAATTTCTTGTTAGAAAATCGCAATACTTGTTATGGCCCGACCCGGGACCTCGTCAGCCGCAGTCGAACATGCTAACCACTAGACCAACGAGGCAGTTAGGTAGAGAGTGCACCTGTGTACACGCACACACTTGGGCACTATAATATCTCCCGCGCAGATGGCTAATCTCTCTGGAGATTGGCCGCCGTGGCCGAAATTCGGTCGGGAGGACTATAAAAACGTCCATAAGTTCTAGATAATGGATGTGATTTCACTCATAGAGATACCATACTATACGTTTTAAATTTGACGTAAATAATGTTACAAGAGATGTAACTATTCGTTTTACTGAGGTACTTAGGTATCAATGTAACTTTTATATGTAGCTACCTGATCTAAGATCTGCTTGGGTTTAAGTGTTCAAAAACTTCCGCGAGAACACATTGACATATCCCTTGCGGAATCAAATGTAAAATTTTGAACAACAATCAGACACTGTACACCACTATAAAATTGTAAAATTCAAAGTAAAACTTGAGAGGTTGAACCTGAACAAAAATAATCACGTAATTTTTTTCATTATTTTTACATATTTTTGAATATAACATTTAACGTTAGCACTGCTCTGTTTCATTTGTCATTCTTGATCATAATAATTGTTTTATGGGTTGTAATTATTGCCTGAATTAAGAGTTATTTATTTATTATTTACTAATACAATGAATCCATATCCATATCCATACTAATAGTATAAATGCGAAAGTGTGTCTGTCACAGATAGACATATCTGTCTGTCTGTCTGTCTCGGCTTACAACTATAGCAAAAAGTGTCGTTACAACTTTTGGTCTTCATTTTTTCCGTCTAGCCCCGACGAATAGAACTCCGTTCCAAAAATATACTTTATTGAACATCATACAGTACATATGGCATCTTAAGTAAGCAGACGCACTGCCAGAAAAATAAATAAATTAAAATATTTTTTGAAGTGAAACTTCTTTAGAATAGTTGTGATTTGAAAATTCGATGACACGAAAAAGCCACACCGAAAAGAGACAAACTCATAATAGGATAGTCTGCGAGAGAATGAGACAGAATACAAGTTATATTTATCTCAATTCTCATCCTCTCGTAGGCTACTTTTCTGATGTTTCACTTCTGCGGTGTGTGAATTGTACACACACACTTTTTTTGAGATTGCTTGGACACAGAAAGTAAAATACCACTACCACTACAGCCCATTAACGTCCCACTGCTGGGCACAGGCCTCCATTCTCATGAGAGAGACGGAATTAGAGCTTAGACCCACCACGCTGCTCCAATGCGAGTTGGCGGGCTTTAACGACTATTATCATGTTAGTGATAATAACCGGGACCGACGGCTTAACGTGCTCTCCGAGGCACGGGGGTGAAACACCGCCAACTTCCTAACACCGGGCTACTACTGAGAAAAAGTAAAATAAAATTACACAAAATCAAAAATTAAAAACTAGGTACACAATGGTGCCGATTCTGTAATGTAACATCTCTAAACTAAACTAAAATGGCAGCTTTAAATCTAGTTCTGTCCCTTTCCGTAGGGAGTATTATGAAAGGGTTAGCAATATTTATAATACTCTAATTTTAGTTTAGTTTAGAGATTGTGCACTACAGAATCAGCCCCACTGTAGTCAGTTGTCAGTTATATCCGTTGTTTGCACACAGCTGAGCAGAAAACTTTTTTATTTAACTTGTGCTATGGTTCACCGCCACGTTGACTGACGGCACACAAATCAAGCCTTGTTTTATTTTATTTCCACTGAAAAACTGAGCCCATAAACTAGCCGAGTCCGCTTGTATTGAAACTCCATGGAAAATACGTAAAATACAGTTATTCCAAGTGACAGATGGTCATTTCGTTTTGTTATTGATGTTGCTGACTGGTAGCGTATTGTTGATTAAAAATAAACGCATATTCTTCACATCGCATTAGCATTAGCATCGCAACTATGTCAGTCTTATTTATTGTTATACGACTGCCTGAAAAAAGGAGTATATTGTTTTCAGGGTTCATGTATGTATGTGAGTTTTTATATTCCACCATAACTTCTATACGCCGGAACCGATTTTGATAAATGAGGTATCGTTAGAATCCCTAGCTTATTCCGGGTGACATAGGCAAGTAAAATTTAAAAAAAAATTGATGGGGTGACCATAGTCCCGCATTAAAAACCAAAATTTAAAAAAAAAAACGAAAATAAGATTAACTATATAATCATCATCTAGAAAATGATGAGTAGATTCCAAAAATATGTAACACTATAGTTCAATATTTAGTGATTCACAAAAAAATATCATTTAATAAATGTGAACAAGATTCCAAAGGCTATATATGCAAATCGCTTCTTATGGAGGTAAACTCCAAAAATAATATGGCAGGGCAGTCGTGTTTTGTAATTCGTTAAATTAATTTCACTTGTAAACCACATTGATCCTCCGTCGGTTTTTAATACGATACAACCTGTTTCATCCACGTTTTTAGGGTTCCGTACCTCAAAGGAAAAAACGAAACCATTCACTTTGTTGTCCGTCCGTCAGTGTGTCAAGACCCTTTTTATCAGGAACGCATGGAGGTATTAAGCTGAAATTTATAACAAATACTTACTTTTTTTTAACTGTTACTACTGTTACATATACTCAATATACTCAATACTCAATATTATTTATTCAATATAGGTACACTGTAGGTACACTTATTGACGTTAAAAATTACTTACTTATAAAACATGATGGTGATAATTGGTTACGGTATCTTAAAACTAAAGCTACGAGGGTTCCAAATGCGCCCTGGTCTGAGAAGATACTGGGTTACAGTCCCTTGGAGCTGTGAAAAAATCAAACTTCTAAGCCAACGCAGTCAAAAGCATACAGCCGTTTATGCTGCAAATTTTCGACACTCGCAAGGGAATCAAAACCTACAGGGCACTTCCCGTGAACTCAGAATCTTGAAATTTGTTACGAGGCAACGTCTTAGAGCACAGATAAAGGAAAAATTACGAAAAGCATAAATTTTTAGTTACATCATATAATAAAAATATTTTTAATAATTTTAAAATTACTACAGGTTTGTACGGAACCCTCAACGACAGTCAGTCAGTCCGACTCACACTTGGCCGGTTTTTTTATTCTACTACAATTTAGCCTTTGACTGCTTAATCACCTGGATGATAATGCAGTCTAAGACTTGCCACGTGTATAGCGATTAAACGCTAATATAATAAATAAATAAATAAATAAATGATAAATGATTTATTTCTTTCATGTAGGACAATTTGTGTCACTTATGAAACGTTAAGACTCTACCACCGGTTTGGAAAGATAATTCTACTGAGAAGAGCCGGCAAAAAACTCAGCAGTGGCTCTTTTCATAGAAAAGAAAAGGTTACAATATGTAGACAACACAACACATACGTTACAAGTATACTGCAACGCTAAATCGCTTGGTGGCTTGTCTTTGTTCAGTACAGTTGTAGCTAACTATAGCAACTGACGAATCCTCTCACCTGAGATCAGAAAATAATCCAGATAAGTTTCCAAATTGAACCTGCCGGGGATCGAACCCGGAACCTCGTACTTGTAAGAGCGTAAGCTCGTTCGTCAAATTCGTCGAAAGTTAAAGTTAAAAAGTTGAGTTTTAGTTGACGCTGCTCCAATCCAGTCCGTAGGTAATAGGTATAGGTACGTCAATCAATCAATATTCATTTATTCAAATTAGGTACCACTGTACACTTATTGACGTCCACCTAAATAATGAAACATGATAGTTATAATCAGTTACGGTAACTTAAAACTAAAATTACGAGGGTTCAAAACGAGACTTGGTCTGAAAAGAGCCCACAACAAACTCAGCCGGGTTTTTTTTTACTTATCACCATCTCAAAAATCATCTTAAACTAGGGATCTATCAGAGCCATTAGAGCAAATTATTGCCAAGCTTCATTGTCATTTAAGTAACCCTTTACATGGTAATAAGAACCGAACCTAAGGGAGTACGTTAGTAGCGTCTACTCGTACGTGCCTTATCTCAAAGCTGGCGGCCTGGAATCGAACCCGCTGTCATACGTTAATATACGTGCGAGATTGTCAAAGCGGGTCCATGTAGTTCACACGGAATTTGGAATTTGCTAGACCTACTCTAGATACACAGTACGCCTAGGTTCTGATTCTGATACACAGTTGATGTTTGTTGACTCAGTGTTGGCTTCAGATCCACAACAAGTGTCAAAGGTTCCTGACTGGATGTATTTGGTAATTTGTAATCCATAGTTTTAATTTGACATTTTATTATACGACTGCCTGAAAAAAGGAGTATATTGTTTTCAGGGTTCAGTCCATGTAGTTTACACGGCATTTGCCATTTGCTAGACCTACTCTAGATACACAGTACGCCTAGGTTCTGATTCTGATACACAGTTGATGTTTGTTGACTCAGTGTTGGCTTCAGATCCACAACATGTATCAAAGGTTCCTGACTGGATGTATTTGGTAATTTGTAATCCATAGTTTTAATTTGACATTTTATTATACGACTGCCTGAAAAAAGGAGTATATTGTTTTCAGGGTTCATGTATGTATGTATGTATGTGAGTTTGTATATTCCACCATAACTTCTATACGCCTGAACCGATATTGACAAATGAGGTATCGTTAGAATCCCTAGCTTATTCCGGGTGACATGGGCTGTTAAATTTAAAAAAAATATTAATGGGGTGACCATGAACCCGCATTAAAGACTAAAGTTGAAAAAAAAAATCGAAAATAAGATTACCTATATAATCATCATCTAGAAAATGATGAGTAGATTCCAAAAATATATAACACTATAGTTCAATATCTAGTGATTCACAAAAAAATATCATTTAATAAAAATGTGAATAAGATTCTATTTAACTAGATTAATTTAGATTTTAACTTTTTAGTTCGTTTTGGCGGGGCAGTCGTGTTTTTTAATTTTTTTAGTATGACTTGTTATCCCGGATAATTAAAGAGTTCTCGCGGGAAACTATAACCTCAAACCACGCATACGAAGTCGCGGGCATTTGCTAGTTAGTAATATAAAAAAAAACATACACAATTGATAAATAAAATACAAATATAATTTACTATTTCATAGTTTTAATTTGATATTTTAATTATACTATAAAGTAATAAAAACAATCCATACCATAATTTTATAAATCGGAAAGTATAACTGTTTTGCTTTAATGTGTGTTGCTCAGTCTGCTAACATCTCTCAACTCATCTGCTTTTATTTTAAGCTGCTTAAACAAACTTCTGTGCAGACGTAAGCGACCACTTTTTATCCCGGAAATTCAAGTACATTTAAAAGATAATCCTAAATTCACAGTCGTGGGCAATTTTAATGGGTAATTTATGAGTGGGCTAAGGCCTAAGTTCTGGTCAGGTAGAAAGATGCACTGGTTGCAAGTTCGACAGAGCCGAGGTGCGGTATCTTATTTGGTAATAACTAAAAATAAGTTTAACTTACTTCGGAATAGAGAAGCAGAAATACGATAGGTGCGATCTTTCTTAGCAGCACCAACTCGATCTTAACTATATGAGTCCATACCAAAACACGTGCTGCTCGAGTGCAGCGGTGTTTCCACCCAACGAGAAGCCTACATTGGCTCCCCAGTAACACTACCGGAAGTCCTCGCCCACCTGGGTGGGGTGCTTGGATTCTGGAGTGAGCTCGGCTGGCTGGAGTGATCCAGTCACACCAGCGGTTTCACGTACAGCGGACGCCTACGTCCAAGTGCGAAAAACAATCCGAGGACACAAAGAAGAAGAAGAACTTTAAGAGTCGTTTACAACGTACTCAGGGTTGCCTCTTTTAACTGTTGGTTTAGTGGTTAGGATTTTCGACTGCGGCTGACGAGGTTGGCTTGGCTTGGCTTGGGTCATTGGGCTTTTCTGACAGAAAAATTCTCAGTACTAGCCCGGCGTTAGGAAGTTGGCGATGTTTCACCCCCGTGCCTCGGAGAGTACCCAAAGCCGTCGATCCTGCACCTGATCTCTCTCCGTTCGTGTCGGATTTTCTATCTCATCGGGCAACGAGAGTAAAGGAAATAGAATAGAAAGTCAACCTGTATTAGCGCACACAATTGTCCAGTATAATTTCTCCCACACGGACGGTTATTCTCGAGAGGACATTATTTATTTACTCAGGCTGCATTAAAAAATATAAAAGTTTGTGCAATAGGGATAGACCACCGCTGAGCTAGAAAAGAATCCACTAACATAAACCAGCCAAGACATCCGCCATTATCGCCCGCTGACAGGATTACCGGCAAATAAAATATGAAAATGGATTCCAACTGCAATCAATTTCGTTTCAAGTACGTATTTCTTTTGGCGTGCAATAAATATGTTCGATTTTATGGCATTTTTCTGCGACTTCACATTCAATTTCGTCTAGGTGGGTATTCTAGCATTTTACTGCTGGTATGACAAATCAATTTGGCGACCTCCCTAGCGCAGTGGTGAGCGTTGATATCTTACTAGCGGGAAGACCTGGGTTTGTTATGCTAATTACTGATTTTCTCTGGTCTACTCTGGTGGGAGGCTTCGGTCGTAGCTAGTTAAAGACGTGCCGCCAAGCGATTTTACGGTATTTTACGAAAACGGGTTAGGTACTATGCCCTTTGGCACTTAGCAGGTTAGGCGCAATAGCTATACTAGACTGCATCATCACTTATCACCAGGTGAGATCCCAATCAAGGGCTAACTTGTAGGGGAGGAAAAATTCGACGACTAGGGAGTGTACCTCTAGACTGGTAGACTTTTCAGAACAAATTAGTAACAGAGTTTCTTGCTGACTCTTTTCGGTAGGAATGGCACTCCGAACCAGTGTTAGATTCACTCAACGATTCAAAAGCACATGAAAAGTTTATTTGATTAAAGAAATCTGATTTTGATTTGGAAGTTATAGGTGTGGTCTGTGATTGGTATGGGCGTCGACCCAATGTAAGGACTTACGCTGTGGTAGAAGCCTGGTGTTAGTAAGTGTCTTGGAGAGCACGAAAAAATATTGGTCCTGCCCCTGATGTCTTTCCAGTCATGTCAGATTTCCGGCATGTAAAAGTGGGGGAATATAGGTCTCCGTTTACACAAACTTGTCTCAATTTCCTCCTGCTGAGATTGGTTGTAGCGTGCAGGATTCAGCCAAAAGAAAATTGAACCACCCTCACTGTTAATAACATATTTCAAGATTTTCATCTGTATGGATCCCCAGGGCCTCAAGAACACAAAGATGCATGAGGTCTCATAATTCCCACGTAGCATATTCCTTGCATTTATATAGCGCATTTGCCTCAGCTGCATGCTGAATGAAACGCAAGAGCTGTGTCAGTGAGTAATGCACATAATCACGATCTACGGAACACAGCATCCAATCTTGAACGCCAACGTTATATTTATAGTCAAGATGTAATAGATGATTCTCGTTCGCTTGTTTATTTACCTACGTGCAGAGCAACAATGGATGAAGAACTGTACTAGTACGTTTATAGAAGATAAAATACATGTTACCCTTCACATAGATACACACCAGTAAGACTGAAAACACACTATGGATAAAAGATATTGAGGCCAATTCTGTTTAACACAATCCATGTGCTAAACTAAAATGACAGCTCTAAATCTAATATTGCTAAGGGATAGCAATATAAATAGAGCTGTCACTTTAGTTTAGCCTACAAATGGTGTACAGCACATTTGGCCTCATTGTATAGCGGGCAAAAAGTTAAAAAGTTCACGCTCGCACTTTTATATGGAGCTGCACAGGGGTCTTTACTCATGTAGTCTAGGCAATAAAGTTAGTCGACCCCAACAATAATTCCTCAGGCGACGAAACTTTACAGTATGATAAAGTATCATGAGGTAAACGTATATTATAAATATCCAATAAAAAATCATAAAGGAAGTAAGGGTTTTTATGCTATACCTAATTGTTAAAGCAGGAAGGAACATTATCGCATAAACGCAGTTTAGGTTTGATAGTAAATTCGGTTTAAATATCGATGTTCTGCATGATTATTTCGTTTGATATTTCGGTTTTGAGTGTAAATATACTACCTACTATTATTTTAAAAAGAATTCAATAATATATTAAGTCATAAATATTAAGTTTTAGGTATAAATACCTAACTTCCGGATGGATTTTTTGTTGGATATTTTTGCATAAGTATTGGTTTATACCAACCCTGCCAAGTTTCAACGACTGAGGGTTTAATGTGGGGGTCTCCATACAACAAACAGCCCCATTGCCTAGGCCCTAGACTAATGTGCTTACACACCTATGTTTCATCCTGCCCTGTCCGTAGTGTGTTTTCGCCTTGAATCAACCGCCAGCCCGGTCAATGACCTTAAGGAATTCACTGTTTTAGTGGCCGCCATCATATTAACGGCTGGCGTGCCAATTAACAATTATGTTGTAAAGTTTAGAGGTCAAGTATCCGTCAGCTGTGACGTCACCCAGGTCACAGCTGAATATCATGCATGTGATGATTAGATTATTATCATTCTTTTATTTCATTTAGGTCCATATTGTTTACATTTTTAAATATTTAACTATTACAACAAAAATAAAAAAATAAAATATAAAAAAATAGCGTTCCATCGGTCTCGGGAACAGGGTCCAAGAAACCGACCGTCAGGGCTCCAGAGAGAGGAAAATCCTGACGATGCGAGCCGTGTCCAGGAGTACAGCCTTCTGGATCTGGCCCTCGACCCAGCTACCCAATGAGAGCCTCGAAAGATGTCGGTCGAGGCTCTCAGCTATAAGACCGTTAACAGCCACGACTATCGGTACAATGATTGCTGAGTCCACATTCCACATGGCGAGATACTTGGTTAGTTTCTCTTTCTCAGCTTTCACGAGGTTCTCGTCATGCGGAATAGTAATGTCAACAATCATTACACGACGCTCATCGGTCTATCACCACTATGTCAGGCTTATTGGCTACAATAGTCCTGTCTGTAATGATAGACCGATCCCAGTATAGTGTGATATGACCACTTTCGAGAACTTGAACTTGAACACTTATTATTATTATTACTCTTTATTTTGTACACCACAACACACATAAAAAGGACACAAAAAATACATAGAAAACAAAGAACGAAGTAGTATACAAAAAGGCGGCTTTATCGCTTAGTAGCGATCTCTGCCAGGCAACCTTAGGAATAGGAGAAGTTAGGAGATTAACTCGCGGGTGGTGTATTAATATAAACATACAAACAAATACCTACATACTAATACATAAACAGTTACACAATTAATATAATACTTATAATAAATATATGAAAATAAACTAATATATATTATTTATTTTTAGTTTAATTTAATGATATTATGATAAGATTGTAAAACCCGTTAAATTATAATTTAACATGCGAAATTGCAAACTGTCGAAAGATTACAATTTAACGCATTATTTTTCGGTAGATAATCTGATAGATTATATCTGTTAGGTATATTAACCAGATAGAACCTACCTGAATTAAACTGAAACACCTGATTATTTATGTCGAACCCTTACCTAACCTACAAGAAACAGACAAGAAAACGTAAATACAATGAATATTTCAAAAATGGACACTCAGAACATTGAACGGCTCACAATATTTCGACAGTTTACAATTTCGCGAGTTAGATTATAGTCTAACGGTTTTTACAATCTTACGGTGACACATGCATTTGTAAGGATGATGCTGGGCACACGGCTGAGCTGTACACCTATTCGGTGGTGTCACAGACAAACATAAATTTGGTACAGCTATGTATGACAGATGTTTTTCTGTAACACCATTTGTGAATAAATGTGTTTTCTTTCTTTCTTCTTTCTAACAGCTGGCTCACTAGCCAGCTGAAAGAATTCGTAACAAAAGTTGTGTGAACCCACTGGTTCACACAACTTTTGTTACGAATTCTTGCTCATAGAAAGTTTTCAGAGATCCTATTTGTATAAACTAGTGGTTCGCCCCAAACTCAGACCTCGCGGTATCCATCCACCGTACGCATTAAAACGCGCAGAATCTGATGACGTCAATCGTCATCCGCTTGCGTGGATGGGATACGTATACCTCAAGTATTTTACTAAAATGCAGCTTGTTCGGTGAGCGGGTGTTACGTAGCATATGATTTCATATTAAAAAAATTAAAAATGTGATGGCAAGACGAGCACTTTCATAGACATAGCCCCAATTGTCTAAGCCAATCGTAGTCATTTGACAGCTCATAACGTATAAATCGAGCTTTTTAAGGAGTACATATACGCGTTTTGACGTGCTAGCATCTGTTACCTCCTTAAACCGGTCGAATTATACGTTTGAAAGACGATTACGATTTCCTTACACAATCGGGGGGCTGTACTATCAGTAGACTATTTTTTTATTCCACGTAAGACGGTGCTAACGTCTATTATTTGTATGCACAAACGAATAAACTTTTACAGAGCGCCATCTATTGACATCATTGTAAAGTTCTGTTAAAAATACTGAAGCTCATTAAAAATTAAATAATTTCGTATCCTTATAATATTTATCTAATTTTAGTAATTATTGTTCAAGTACTCACTCAAGTAGATTCAAAGACCTTCGCTTCGTTTGGTCAATAACTATAGTGCAGAATTACCGCCCAGTGAGCTAATCTTTATATTTAAAGTCCAGTAAAATAGTATTCAATGAAAAACATTATGGCAGTCACTAAATCGTGTGAGCACATTAAAATTCTCGTTTGAAAATCTACAAGATGGTGCAGGTTATTTACGTACGTATAATAAAAGTTTTATATTACCTTTTTTTTGTATACTTAGCTAAATTTGTCTAGCTCAAGCCCGAGTACAATCATTACGACTAATAAATGTATACTTTACATATTGCCCGTGAGTTCGTCATATTGAGTTTTTGGATGCCCACGGCAACTTTTTAATTTTCCGGCATAAAATGTTGCTTATGTGATAATTCAGCTGCCTGCATTCCAAATTTCAGCCAAACTATTTCAGCCATTGTGGCATGAAGGAGTAACAAACATACAAAGTTACAAATATCCAAACATTCAAATTAAAAATATTAGTAAGACAATATACTAAATGACGCTCTTAACTTCCGCGTGGATTTATATCTTTAACTTCCACACTCTGAGTCGTTTAATCATTACTTCAGGAACTCCTTAGTATAGATTTCAATACAAAATATATACTAGGGAGTTCCTTAAGTAATGATTAAGCGTCTCGTTTATGCGGCGAGTAAGTACCTTACTTAGCAGACAAACTATAAGACTTTAACTTAGACCGACACACTGATCATCTCTCGCGGCTGATATCGATGTTATGAAGAAGTCCTTGTCAACGGTGTTGCGCTGTGGAAATAAAAAACAAAACTTAGCCGTCACCAAGTTACCGAGGTCGGAATAAAGTTGCTTTCAAGTAATTACAAAGTCCATGAATCTCCATAAGAAACTTCATAATTAAGTTTGCAAGAAAAATTTGCGGCACGGCCGGTCCGCAAGAATGGTGTCATTTTCGGTACATTTAGATTTATTCCTATGGATGGAAGTCAAACTTGTAAATAGCCCTAGGCACCGTATCCGTAAATAATGCCTACTTTGAATTCTGTGCAGGCTTTTACATTTCGACACATTGATTTCTATCCATCCAACAATCGGCCTGAAAGCGGTCGATATGGTTTCTTGCAATACACGAGCGTGTGTGAAGTTTACTTGTAAGTCTTTGTCAAATAATGTTTATTCAATTTAGATAGGTATACTTCACTTATTGACGTCTAGTTATTTATAAAATATAATGGTGGTAATCAGTAACGGTATCTTAAAACTAAAGCTACGAGAGTTCCAAACGCGCCTGTAAGAGAAGAGCCCACAACAAACTCAGCCGGTTTTTTTTTCATTATCCATACCATTTTACAAATAATCATTTCATATAAGCAACTATCAGAGCCATTAGATCAAATCATTGCCAAGCTTCCTTGTCATTTAAGTAATCCTTTACATGGTAATAGGATTTTTTAATGAGTTTACGTGGTGAAGTTGTGAACACTGCGTAAGTGTGCGTGCCTCTTCGAGCGTACAAATGTATGCAGATAGTTAAATTAAGTTTTTTTTTTTTTTAATTATTAGGTTTAAGTGATGGTCCGTGAGGTCTTGACCCTTGGGCCCCTCCTGAAAATCAGCGTTGCAGTATGTTAGGTAGGTATATATCTATCTCTCATGCTGTGGCATGGGCTGAGGAGGTGGCCCATTGACCGCACGTAATTCAAGTTTAATTTGTGTTTGTATAAGTTTAGTAAGTATATTGTAAGTTTAGCTAAGTATATTGAATTGTAGTGCTGGTCAATAAACTTTTATTTATTTATTTATTTATAGGACTTTAACACAACCATGAGACACGCGCACACGTGAATTGCAAAAACTATACTTGATATATTGACCAGACCCCCGATTATGTAAGGTAATCGTAATCGTAATCGTCTGTCAAACGTATAATTCGACCTGTTTACCTGTCATAGATGCTTGCACGTCAAAACGCATTTATGTAGGTACTCCTTAAAAAGTTCGAGTTATACATTATGAACTGTCAAATGAATACGATTGGCTTACACAATTGGGCATCTTGTATCATAGTCGATAGCAGTAGGCGTATTATTTACTTACCATCTGCCCCCCAATTGTGTAAGAATTGTCGATCAAATGTCTAAGTTCGGCGTCAAAGTAAAATATACCATATCGGCATTGATTTAGAGCACAATTTCGTGTATCAATTCTCATACGTTTAGGTATGTACGATACCATAAACGTATGAGAATGGATACACGAAATTGAGCTCTAATTCAATGCTGTTATGGTTTATTTTACTTTGACGTTAAACTTTGACGATTGGATCGGCAATTCTTACATAATTGCACCTCAGGTATCATATCATTTTAGCTTAGCTTAGACTAGTGGTTCGCCTCGAACTGAGACTTCGCGGTATCCATAAGATAAGTTTTAACTATATATTGTAACTAGTATATTTTGAACGAGCGAAGCGAAGTCTACTTGAGTGAATTTGCACTTGTCCGTCCGTCCGTCCGTCTGTCAGAGCATTATAACTTCTGAGTTACTGAACATAATTACTTCAAATTTAAATATAATATGTAAACCGATGGCCTCCAGCCGAATATGGCTTAAAAAGTTATAAAAATCTTTATTTCAGGGGGGCTCTCATAGAAGCGAATGCGAAGTAAAATATTTTTTATAGCGTTACATAAGGTTGCGGTATATCATTTTAAAGATAATTAGGAATAGAGTCCAAAAATATACTTTTTTGAATTTTTCCCCAAAAGTTGACGATATGGGGGCTTTCAAAGTGGAGATTCTAACGTCCAAAGTTGACCTCAGAACTCTCAATTTTCTGAAAGGCTGGGCCTGAAACTTGATCAACCATTTATTTGAATTATATCCTGTAATTGAACAACAAATACTAAAATTAGATAAATATTATAAGGAAACGAAATTATTCAATTTTTAATGAGCTTCAGTATTTTTAACCGAACTTCAGATGACGCTCTGTAAAAGTTAGTTCGTTTCTCCAATTACTCTTTAGCTCTATCTCACAAACATCGTATATTTAATAGAACTATAATTATCGATTACTGATTAGATTAATTAGCCGCTGGAACAATTCATTCCCATGCTATTTTATCACTTAAATAGTTCTTTACATAGTACCTAAAAGGATTTTTCAATGAGTAACTTACGTTTTACAAGAACTTCGAACTTGTTGAGAGACATCACCAATATGTCTTCTGTTAACTATGGTAGTAATTCCCCTGTTTTCAATACAATATCTGTATAGTAGCTGTGTCAAATCACACTACGCTAACCCTGTGAAGAAAATTAATATCAATGAAACTTCATAATGATACGAGTAGGAAACCGAATGGAACCTGTAAGCTTTCGTAATACAGAAACTTTCGAACAAAATTAATTAAATACACTACTAAATAACAAGTTAAGCACTCCCTAAGCATGTATACTGGCACATAAGTTCCATATAATAAGTAAAGAACTTCACCTATTTCGGTACTTAGCCAACTTATATGTGACGCGAGAGCTTTTGGCAACTTCTGAAACTCTCCAAGTTTTAGATAATGACTTAGTAAGCTGGATAGTTTTTGCTGATTCCATATTTCATGTGTGTAAAATAACACTAATCTGTACTAATATTATAACACCCGAAAGTTTGGATGAATGGATGTTTGTTACTCAATCACGCCAGAACGGCTGAATGGATCTGGATAAAATTTGACATAGAGATAGATTGTAGCCTGGAATTGCACATAGGCTTTTTTATCCTGGAAAATTATTAGGTAATGACTTAGTAAGCTCGATAGTTTTTGCTGATTCCATATTTCATGTGTGTAAAATAACACTAATCTATACTACTAATATTATAAAACGAGAAAGTTTGGATGAATGGATGGATGGATGGATGTTTGTTACTCCATCACGCCAGAACGGCTGAATGGATCTGGATAAAATTTGGCATAGAGATAGATTGTAGCCTGGAATAGCACACAGGCTTTTTTATCCTGGAAAATAATTAGATAATGACTTAGTAAGCTCGATAGTTTTTGCTGATTCCATATTTCATGTGTGTAAAATAACACTAATCTATACTAATATTATAAAACGAGAAAGTTTGGATGAATGGATGTTTGAAATGAAATGAAATGATTTGAAATTATTTATTTTCATGTAGGACAACTTGTGTCACTTATGAAACGTTAAGACTCTACCAGTTTGTTACTCAATCTTTGTATTAGTAACCATGCTAATACAAAGACGTGCCGCCAAACGATTAGCGTTCCCGTACGACGCCGTGGAGAACTGATCGGTATATATTATAACTAATTATATTATCTAGGACAGAATAGGTAATAGTATGTTTATTCGACTTTTAGCTATCTAATTTTTCTAGGTAGCGAGTGGGTGACCCTTTTTTCTCTGTTAAAATAACATAGATGCTTCCCACGTGTCTACAGACTAGTACCAATAAAGTTCTGAAACACACGAAAAGTATTTTTTCCATTTAGAGTCCACCCACAAAGTATAACGTCGTAATAGAATAGTTATTATTCTGCGATTGTAACAAGATTAAATAAACATTACGGAATTGCTACAAAATTGACACTGTTTTTGTAACATTTCTGTCAGAAAATTGTCTAAAAACAAAGCGTGGGCAAGAAATATCTTGCCTACCCTTTGTTTTTAAATAATTTTCTGATAGAAATGTTTTAATGTGTCCACTGTTTGGAAGCATTCAACACACGCGTGCGACTTTTTTTTTTAAATCCACTACAAGTTAGCCCTTGACTGCGCTCTCATCTGATGGTATGTGATGATGCACTCTAAGATGGTAGCGGGATAACCTGTTAGGGGCATGGCAGTTATATGAAACCCATACCCCTATACGGTTTCTACGCGGCATCGCTTAGCGGCACGTCTTTGCCGGTAGGGTGGTAACTAGCCACGGCCGAAGCCTCTCACCAGGCCAGACCAGGGAAAATTCAGAAATTATAAATTCCCAAATTGACCCCACCGGGGATCGAACCCGGGACCTCCGCACGTTAAGGCAACAGCACTCAACACTGCGCCATGGAGGTCGTCACAATGATGAGATGAGTTTGAACATAGTGATGAGATTGTAGTCAACGATGGGAGTAACTAATTGTGGAATAACAATAGAAGAAGTATGGTAATTAAAACTTCCATAACGGTTTCTTCGCGGCATCGTACCCGAAGGCTGAATAGCCAATAACAAAATAAGACACTGTTTTTGTAACATTTCTGTCAGAAAATTGTTTAAAAACAAAGCGTGGGCAAGAAATATCTTGCCTACGCTTTGTTTAAATTATAAATTTCCAAACCCTGCCGGGGCTCGAACCCGGGACCTCCGCACGTTAAGGCAACAGCGCTCAACACTGCGCCATGGAGGTCGTCAAAAAACTGCAGCCTACTCATAGATCAGATGAACTACTGACAGTTGTTGTTAGCTCTTTGATCTCCTAGCTCCATCGTACAGCAGCGCATCAATCGATATCTTGTCTTAGCCTAATGTATTCTACTCGCTGATGAGATCTGTCTTCAATGATTAAATGTTTATTTAACCGAAACGCTATTGAATAATGGTTATATATGTCTATATTCTTTGGCCTAATGGTAAACTTTTTGAGTACGGACTACGGATATTGAGTAATCGGTTCCAATTCCCCTACCGATGATATGATGATATGATACTGTATGATCGCTACATACCTCATAGCGATCATATTATTTCTGAATTTTCCCTGGGCTGGCCTGGTGGGAGGCTTCGGCCGTGGCTAGTTACCCCTACCGGCAAAGACGTGCCGCCATGCAATTTAGCGTCTCGGTACGATGCCGTGTAGAAACCGAATAGGGGTATGGGTTTAATATAACTGCCATGCCCCTAATAGGTTAGCGCGCTACCATCTTAGACTGCATCATCACTTACCATCAGGTGAGATCGCAGTCAAGGGATAACTTGTAGGGGATAAAAAAAAAATTTCGTTGGCCTAATGGTAAACTTTTTGGGTACGGACTACGGATATAGAGTAATCGGGTTCCAATTCCCCTACCATATACATACCTCATGGTGATTAAGCGTTCCGGTATAATGCCGTGTACGAACCGATAAGGGGAATGAATTTAACATAACTGCCGTTATAGCCCTAAAAGGTTAGCTACCATCTTAGACTACATCATCACTTACCATCAGGTGAGATCGCAGTCAAAGGGTTTAGCTGTTGTAGACTAAAAAAAGGCAATTTGGTTAATGGCTATTCAGCGTTCATGTACGATCCCGAGAAGAAACCGATAAAGAAATTTTAATTACTTACCATAATTTTACTCCCATCGTTGACTACAATCTCATCAGTGATACATACGAATATTATAAAGTCGAATATCAGGTCAAGAGTTCAGCTAAACATCCCCATGAATATTGCAAGTTAAATAAGTGCTTGTAAAACATTTCATTTCATTTCAATAGGTACGAAGATATAACTTTTATCCAGGAAAAGCCCATTAAATCAAAGTGTTCTCAAAGGTGTCGACGAAGTCAGGGGCATCATCTATTATAACATGGTACCTTATATTATAGAAAAGTTATATTAAGTAAGGAAAATAGTCAATTGAGTTAACCAGGAAATCTGATAACCAGGAAGAAAGTTTGCCCAACTATATAATATAAAAAGGGGTCAATATTACTTTGACAAAGTAACGATTTACTTACATTTTATACCCAATGAACTAGGTCACTCTATCCCTTATACTATGATAACATAATATTAAATGAAAACAGGAAATTTCAAGGGTATTAGTTTGGGTCCGTCATAGCCCTTTACATACTCCACTGAGTGGAAGAATATAATATTTGTAGACTTCATACGTACTCATAGTAGGGATCATTCCAAGCGACATGGAGTCATTAAAAAATGACAAAAACGTTATTTTTTAATGGACTTCCCTTAGTTTCAACAATAATTTCCTGTTATAATGTACCTAAAAACAATTTTTAATTTATTATTATAAACTCATAGTTGGGATCATTCCAAGCGATATGGAGTCATTAAAAAATGACAAAACACGTTATTTTTGAATGGACTTCCCTTAGTTTCAACAATAATTTCCTGTTTTAATAGGTATACCGAAAAACTATTTTATAATTTATTTATTGAAGTATAGAGTAATTATGTCATCTTACTAGCGCAACTATTTATTTAATGCCTCCCATTTTGAAGGGATTTGGGTTTAAAAAAATCGTACTATTACTTTTGATTTTTCGGATTACTAAAGTTCACATGCGGCATAACTGAAGGACAATAATTAAAAAAATTAAAAAACACGACTGCCCTGCCAAAAAACTAACTAAAAAGTTAAAAATCTACATTAATCTAGTTAAAGTATAGTCTTATTCACATTTTTATTAAATGATATTTTTTTCTGAATCACTGGATTTTGAACTATAGTGTTATATATTTTTGGAATCTACTCATCATTTTCTAGATGATAATTATATAGTTAATTTTATTTTTCAACTTTAGTCTTTAATGCGGGACCATGGTCACCCCATATTTTTATTTTTATTTTTCTAGCCTATGTCACCCGGAATAAGCTAGGGATTCTAACGATACCTCATTTATCATTTTGAGTAATATTGCTTAAGTATTAAGCGTTGGCAGTATGGCCCCTGAACGAAATCCAAAAAAAAAACAATAATAAGAAAGCAACTCTTCTCTCAAACATATTTGCGTTCTGTTTTGTGAGTTTTGTGACCTACGATGCGTGCCCGATCCAATCTGAGATAATACTATTTCGAACATCAACATTCCTTTAACAATGTGAAAACAATATCATAAAACTAATAACTAGAACTCAAACAGAATATCAAGCTATACCTACAATTTTGCGTCGAGAGCTAAAATATTTGCTAAGATAAAAGTGGATGCCATAAACTTTATTGCGATGCTGAGATTGCGATGGAGATTCCTATCTCTACGTGCGGCCAATGCAAGTGTTGTTATTGTTTACGAAATAACGATATAAACACACGTTTATGTGATTCATTTTGTTTTAGGTGTAGTTATAGTGAAATGAATCACACGGACGTGATTTTATTTATTGTTAGAGACGGCAGACTAATTTAATAAACAAGATAATCTTTAAAAGGATTTTGAAAACAAACTTTTAGTGTCCGCCATGTTAAATTTAGTGACGTCATTTTATTTTTCGTATTCTGCGATACCCATTTGTCATGGCGGTGCATCCATACTAATATTATAAATGATAAATGATAAATGATAAATGATTTATTTATTTCATGTAGGACAACCTTGTGTCACTTATGAAACGTTAAGACATTACCACCGGTTCGGAATTCTACTGAGAAAAGCCGGCAAGAAACTCAGCAGTTGCCCTTTTCATAGAAAAGAAAAGGTTAAACGCGAATGTGTGGCTATCTGTTACAACCACGGCCGAAGCCTCCCACCGGGCCAGACCAGGGAAAATTCAGAAATTATAAATTCCGAAATTGACCCTGCCGGGGATCGAGCCCGGGACTTCCGCACGTTAAGACAACAGCGCTACACACTGTGCCACGGAGGTCGTCAATTTTTTGTAATTAAAGTTAATTTTTTTAATTTGACTTTATTATACGACTGCCTGAAAAAAGGAGTAGGTATATTGTTTTCAGGGTTCATGTATGTATGTACGTATGCATGCATGCATGTATGTATTGTCAGTTTTGCGTTTACAGTTGAAATGAATTGTTACAAAAGTTAAAAGATTGTTAATTTATTTATTGATGAAGGTTCGATTGTACTGATATTTGACTCATTCGATGTATTTCACTCGTCAGTTCGTTCCCGACGCCATATTGGAATAACTTGTTTAAATACGAATGTTTTACCATCGGTAGGCAGTCTCCACCGAGACTCAAACGATTATTGAATACCTTCGGTGTTTAGATCGTTACCTTGTTTACGAGCTGCGGTAGTAACTGCAGCCTGGTCAAATGATTTGATACTATACTATTGTTTAACTGAGTTTTATAAATTAACTAATTACATTAAATCTCTCGTGGTACAAATATATTAAAAGTGTTTTATTAATACCTACTTCTGGATTGTTCTCCAACAGTTCAGAAGTGGGATATGATTCACGTTGCCTTGATTTTCCTTTGCCTTCTGCACATCCGTTTTGTTATTTTTTTTTAAATAATATTAATAGTGGGTAATTTAAAAATATTATTTTTACCGCTGCCTGTAATACAGGAATACGGATTAATTGCTAAGTAATCAGACCCATCAATAATCAGAAAGACCGAACGGAAATGTTCATGGTTTCTTATTTTGTTTCATGTGACGTACGCTGCGCCAAGGCGGGCTCTGCACAGCCCGTTCTCTTGCTCCGAGCAGCGCCTCGAGGGTGCTTTAGCCTGCGAGCCACGCGGGCGCTCCGAGCACCGCCTCGAGGGCGCTTCGCCTGCGCACCTCGCGGGCGCTTCGCCTGCGGACCTCGCGGGCGCTTCGCCTGCGGACCTCGCGGGCGCTTCGCATGCGGACCTCGCGGGCGCTTCGCATGCGGACCTCGCGGGCGCTTCGCATGCGGACCTCGCGGGCGCTTCGCCTGCGGACCTCGCGGGCGCTTCGCCTGCGGACCTCGCGGGCGCTTCGCCTGCGGACCTCGCGGGCGCTTCGCCTGCGGACCTCGCGGGCGCTTCGCCTGCGGACCTCGCGGGCGCTTCGGGGGCCCTTCGATCTGCGCGCCTTGCAGGCGCTCCGGGCAGCGCTCAGAGGGCGCTCCGGGCATCACCAGCACGGCCAGCCGCGTGACGACAGGTGTTGCCAGAGCAGCCACCGGTTACGTATGCCCCTGTGCCGTGCTACCGACGAGGTCGACATCCGGAATTCCAGAGGTGACATCCTTACACTCAATAATGAGGGTAGAGATGGTCTTGATTTACTTAAATTTTTAGTCCAAGCATTAAAGTCCAATACTCCTGACTCGCACAAAATAACGACTATGCGGTTGCATAAAGTAAACTAGTAGGCATGATGACAATAATCAATAATCAATGAAATTATCTGATTAAATAGGATTCGTCGTTTATAAAAATAGAAGTATCTATTTTTCTATTTTGAACGAGATTGTTATTTATTTTGATAACATGAAACTACAAAATACGGCAATTCGCCATAATACATTGAGCACCAGTCAGGGCGAATTACGTCACATCTAAATTCCTATAGTCCTAAATCCGTAAAATCTGCTTTTTATATAGTATTAAGAACTTCGTGATAGTTATTAGAGGTTATGTTGATGAAATGTTGTTTTTATAAAACTATACCTTAAAATTTAATATGAAAGGTGATTGCCTAGTGATTAAGACGTCTGCCTCCTATTTAGAGCGTTTGGGGAAACGCCTATTACCTATTATACGTATTGTATTACGGGTACCTAATTGATTTTTAAGAGATAAAACCTAACCTCAAAAGGATCGAATTTATTATTAAATTAGGACCTCAAACAATATTATTAAACACACACCATTTTACAATAACACTAATTTATTTAGACCAATCTAGGATCTCCCATATGACAATTCTGCATCGAAGGTTCGACATAATGTTACCATGGTACGCAGCACCATGGATACAATTTGTCATAGCGGACATATGAATCTATTTGATCTAGTACAAATGCCACTATTATGATGTCCAATCACAATGTTGGTCTAATTTTATTCCCAACAAAAATTACTGATAAATTATTACATTATCAGATTGTATAGTCTGATATAATACCTACAGTAATACTCCTTCTCCTGGAGACCGCAAGTTAACCACGTCAGCCGACGTCTCTTTGCTGCTATCGGCTCCCTGAAACGCTGGAACGATCTCCTTCCAGTCAAAACTAAGATATCCTTAGCTGAAACACTCCTTTTACCTATACTGGACTATGCCGATAGCAGTTACACGATCTCACTGAGGAGTTATTAAACAAGCTTGAGCGCTTACAAAACATGTGTATTCGATTCATCTATGGATTGAGAAAATTTGATCACGTTAGTGCGTATCGTGCTCGTCTCGATTGGCTTCCAATTAGGTTGCTTCGAAATTTTTATGTTCTTTCTTTACTATTCTCGATCCTATATGCTCCTCATACTCCCAGCTATCATAAAGAACGTTTCAACTTTCTCGATGCCGTTCGCCATATGCAGCTGCGTTCTACCATGGATAATAAACTCAAAACTCCTAGCCATCGTACAAAATTTTACAGAAAATCGTACACGGTGTATGCTGTGCAGTTGTGGGAATCTCTACCCAAAAATATTAGAAACTCCAAATCTTTGCCTATTTTTTAAAAATAGTCTCAAAGAATATTTCCTTAACCAAGTCGTGCCATAATACATAAAATATACTTCTATCGTAATTCGTTACGATGCGTTTTTAATTTTATTTATATATGTGTAATTTGTGTATGTTTATGTGTAATATTATTATTGTTGTCTATATTTTATTTACATGTAATGTATATACGTCTATTATATTTTTTATATTATGTTCTTACCTATTATAACTTGTACTGTATTCTGCCACACTACCCTACGTATCTTATTCGAACGTCTCACCAAAGGTTGCCTGGTAGAGATTGCTCAGTAAGCAATAAGGCCGCCTTTGCATAACTAGTTTATAGCTAACTTTACCTTGTATTTTCATGTGTGCAATCTATCTACAGTAATACCTTGATCTTTGTCAATGGATTCTGTAACTAGCTTGGTCAATTGAATTCTATTCATTTATTTGCTTTATATAATGTTATATAATAATACGGTGTAATACAATCTGCCATCGAATGGCATGCAATATTATTAACTCAGTTCAAATGCATTCTTATTATATATTCCGTATTTTAAGTCTATGCCTGATAATAACTAGCTTTAATAATCAATTATAAAGAAATCTAGTTTATACAATATTACATTATATTAAACTATTATTAAATTATTATTTTAACACAATAAATATTAGCTGTTTATACAAGCACAAGAATACATATTACCATTCAGTAAAATTAAAAATAAATTCATTAACAATGAAATTGTTTAAATTAAGACAGGGTAATATCTTTGACAGTCTTTTGAAGGTTATATTGAAATCGCCCTACAAAATGCGTTTATTTTATACATAACTAGCTTTATGCCTCGTTGGTCTAGTGGTTAGCATGTTTGACTGCGGCTGACGAGGTCCTGGGTTCAAGTCCCGGGTCGGGCCATACTAAGTGTTGGGTTTTTCAGACTAGAAATTCTCAGTACTAGCCCGGAGTTAGGAAGTTGGCGGTGTTACACCCCCGTGCCTCGGAGAGCACGTTAAGCCGTCGGTCCCGGTTATTATCACTAACATGATAATAGTCGTTAAAGCCCGCCAACCCGCATTGGAGCAGCGTGGTGAGTCTACGCTCTAATTCCCTCTCTCCTATGAGAGTGGAGGCCTGTGCCCAGCAGTGGGACGTTAATGGGCTGTAGTGGTGGTAGCTTTATGCTAGGTACAAGTAACCTATTTCTAAGCCTTTGTAGAGCCTGGCCATGAGTTTCACAATATTCGAAGTAGTTTTTTTTGACAAAGATGCAAATTTCCTTAATGTAAATACAGGATAAATAAATATCCTTAGTGCCTTAAACATGGGTTTACAAATATCCAGGAAATGTTCCCTACACATAACACGTATGTTCTTTTTTGGAAGCTATTGAGTACAGACGACACATATCCATCATATGTTTTCTAATCAATTGCATAGGTTATTAATGTGGTATTTCCAATTGCAGTGGAAGTCTATTTAATAGTTGGTTATTAACTGAAATATAGCAATAGTAGCTGACCTATTTCTCCTAAACCGTGCTGTGTTCATTACATTTTTCACGACACTATCAGGACAGACTGAGTGAGGAGGAATCGGACTGTTATAATATATTAACCTATCTTAACATGACAAAGGTGTCATGTGAAGACTGTTTTTTTTTAATTATGTTTTAGGACAAAGGTGTCGGAAAAGCGTTATAAATTTTATTTATTTCTGTTGGGCAAAGGTGTCCTGAATTATTGCATATATGACAAAGGTGTCACAAAAGCGTTATTGGTTTTATTTATTTTTGTTGGGCAAAGGTGTCCTTGCTTGGACGACAAAAGTGTCACCAAAGCACAGAAGTGAGAATTATAAAAGCGCTTACGAAAGTCAGATCAATATTGTACAAAACAATATTAATATAAAGGTCATTGACCAAATTCGCCTAAGAATCAACACGTGTTTGAAATATACAGTAATTCTTAGCTTATTTTATAACCTTTATTTCAAATATTATAATTCAACGGACACTTCAAATTAATTACAAAATAAATAAATGGGTATTAAATTGATTACTATACGTTTCCGTTTCTCCATTATTAACCACAGATCAATAACTTACAGGTTAAAATAATATGCAATACCACCACTTGAGCGCTAGATCCGAATCGTAAGAAACAAGATAAAAGCAGCTTAAAGTGTTAAATGCGCTAGTATTCTGAATCTCGCAACGCCATCTATTGAAAGTACAATAATTTTATATATCTAACGCCATCTGTAATGTTTTTGATGAACTACGGCGAATCTTTTCTTATTTAGGTACTGTTTACAGCTCTATTACAATTGGATAAAGATGGTATTTATTTGTCCAAGCAGATTGATTGTGAAAATTGAAATAACCTCAAGATAAGTCATTTTTTAGCAAGCGTCCGTTGTTTTAATCTGCTCTCAAGTATAAAAAGGTATTTATTTGAACCCAGTAATCAATATTAAAGACTGTTGGTTCTTAGGCAAACTTCGTATGGGGACGGAACAATGTCCTTTACATTGATATGTCATTAAAATTAAAAAAAATAAAAAGTTATCCAGGTACCTAGTCATACAACATTTAATGTTATTTACAAATTACAGTGTCGTAACTTCATAATAAAAATGTCATAATTTCATAATAAAGGTACTCAAGTACAGTGTTATATATTTCCATGCGTTTCAAAAGAGTAGATTTATTTGTATGTTGGACAAAAGTGTCCTGAATTATTGGTTTTGTTTATTTCTGTTGGACAAAAGTGTCCTAGCTTAGATGACAAATGTGTCTCAAAAGTACAGAAGTGAATAAAACTAATAGTTTTATTAATTCTTGTGGACAAAGGTGTTCCTTCTTATTGTGTGCAAGACAAGGGCGTCAGCAAAATATTACTATTTAAAGCTAATTATTAATATAAGCTTATTATTATTATCGTTCATTTATGGGACAAAGGTGTCCTATGTTGTTGTAATTGTCATCACATATTTTTTGTTTTTAAGAAAAATAACTTAAATCGTTACATGGATGTGAGGACACATTTAATAACGGATGGCCGAATCTGTTAGCCGATATCTGATAATTATTACGTGCCTTACACAATTTACTTTATTAACGAATTGTCATATTTATTATTTGATTGAACAACGATGTTGACGACCGCCATTTTGTATTTTTCCGAGCAACGGTACCTTCGTTGTTCAACGGTTGCGGCGTCAACACTAGCTGTGTCAAAATTATTTTCGATGTTAGACGCCACCGAGTTTCTTGCTGGTTCTTCTCGCTAGGACGTGGCATTCCGAACCAGTGGTAGATCGCAGTTGTGAAAGTATTCATATTATATGTGATGATAAGTTTTTGAGATTAGTGGCTGTAACCTTAAATGTTTTAAATATGTTTGTGTTAAACGTTCATAAAGTGTGTCAGATTTTGAAAAGTACAACGAATGAGGTTAGTTGTATCAATTTACAATTTCTTGAGAATAGTTTATGTATGTTTGATAAGACTTGAAGTTCAGCAGTTTGATTAGTGTGTTACAAGTACTTATTATTAGTAATTATGGGCAAGAACTCCCCAGGCAAAAACGTCTCATCATGATTTATATGATTTGGGGCATAAACGCCCGTGATATGACATAAACACGAGGACGTGTTGTTCTCAGGACGGCCGAACTGTCAGCTTTGCGTTTACAGTTGAAATGAATTGTTACAAAAGTTAAAAGATTGTTAATTTATTTATTGATGAAGGTTCGATTGTACTGATATTTGACTCATTCGATGTATTTCACTCGTCAGTTCGTTCCCGACGCCATATTGGAATAACTTGTTTAAATACGAATGTTTTACCATCGGTAGGCAGTCTCCACCGAGACTCAAACGATTATTGAATACCTTCGGTGTTTAGATCGTTACCTTGTTTACGAGCTGCGGTAGTAACTGCAGCCTGGTCAAATGATTTGATACTATACTATTGTTTAACTGAGTTTTATAAATTAACTAATTACATTAAATCTCTCGTGGTACAAATATATTAAAAGTGTTTTATTAATACCTACTTCTGGATTGTTCTCCAACAGTATGTATGTATGTATGTATGTATGTATGTATGTATGTATGTGAGTTTGTATATTCCACCATATAATAACTTCTATACGCCTGAATCGATTTTAAATAAATGAGGTATCGTTAGAATTCCTAGCTTATTCCGCGTGACATTGGCTAATAAAATTTTTAAAAATATTGATAGGGTGACCATGATCGCTTATTAAAGACTAAAGTTGAAAAAAAATATTCGAAAATAAGATTAACTTTATAATCATCATCTAGAAAATGATGAGTAGATTCCAAAAATATATAACACTATAGTACAATATCCAGTGATTTACAAAAAATATCAGTTAATAAAAATGTGAATAAGATTCCAAAGGCTATAATATGCAAATCGCTTCATAAGCTAATTCGCTTCAAACTCCAAAAATAATATGGCAGGGCAGTCGTATTTTTTAATTCGTTAAATAAAGTTCACTTGTTTTTAAACTATTAATCTAGTGTAGCACGTTGTCGGCATTTAAAGTATTTTAACGGTAAAAAAAGTCTTTTTTGCGTAATAAATAACCGTGAAGGCAATGCAACCTGGCACCGATTCAGCAGCAAAGGCTGAGCATATGCATCGTGAAGTACGACGCGTTGCAGCCAACAGCCAACCGCCTGCAGGGAATAAATACCAAATGTAGCCATTGCTGGAACATATACAAGTTTCACGGACAGAAAACACATTTTTATACGACTGCCTGCAAAAGGAGTATATTGTTTTCAGTGTTCATGTACGTATGTATATATATGAGTTTGTATATTCCACCATAACTTCTATACGCCTCAACCGATTTTGATAAATGAGGTATCGTTAGAATCCCTAGCTTATTCCGGGTGACGTAAGCTAATAAAATTTTAAAAAAAATATTGGGGTGACCATGGTTCCGCATTAAAGACTAAAGCTGAAAAAAAATTGGAAAATAAGATTAACTATATAAGCATCATCTAGAAAATGATGAGTAGATTCCAAAAATATATAACACTATAGTTCAATATCCAGTGATTCACAAAAAATTCATTTAATAAAAATGTGTATGATTCTAATTTAACTATATTAATTTAGATTTTTAACTTTTTAGTTAGTTTTTTGGCAGGGCAGTCGTGTTTTTAATTTTTTAAATTATGACTTGTATCTATATGTTTCTGAATTATGGTGCTGTTGAAATTAGCTTCTACCTCTGTGTTCAATTGAACACACTAGGGAATTATCTCGTTTAATTATATATAGGAAAAACAAGGTACCGAAAGGAAATACACCGAGGTTAATCATATCGTTGCTCTGTTGCGACGGGATTGAAGGACAAACAAACACTTTCGCATTTATAATATTAGTATGGATAAAGTAGAGTTATACAATATACAATACAATATCCATTATTTGCAGGTACAGTAAGGTATTCAATTGCATATTGTGTCTCATCGAAATGCACTTAATCTATCGATCTTATCCATTTATCTAGTAATATAGCTTTAAGTACTCAATTCTTCTCGCCACGTCCGCGTGGATTTATTTTTGCCGTAGAAACTCCATCGAGATAACAATGAGATAAGTGTCCCTTTCCAGGATGCGACCTATATTTCTACATAATTTCGTCAAAATTTGTTTTTCAGATGGGCCGTGAAATCATAGCCAGACTGACAGGCAGTTGGACTTTAAGGCATTGGTAATATAAGTATGGATGGATAAAAAAATTATCATTGCAATAAATTTAACTCTGACCTTAAAAGTACCTGAGAGAAAAGCATTTGAACCCATAACCACTGCAAGCAAAGTGAAATTAGATTATTTTTATATTCTATCATTCCCCTTAGTCCTAAAGTATATAATATATATAATAGTATGTATATAAGTATTTTTAAAGTTTTTACCTCTTTTTTGAATCCGTTTTTACGGAGCATCATAAAAGTTACGGTCATAAATACACCGTGCGAAGCGATATCGAGTGGAAAAGTTTTCCATTGTTCTAATAAGACCGTCGTCATTCCGAAGATAATTTCACTTATATTAGCTTCGGTCCAAATGTCTCACAATGCCGTTTAGAAATCTCATAACTTTCATTTATATCTATTAAAGAGATCTCAAAGAAAGTATAAAAGCATTTCTCAGTGTAAAAAACGATTGCAAGGCCAACCTCTGCCATATACACTAATATTTTATCTTTCTTAAGCCCTAAAGAAATTTCTTTCTCTTTGTTTTATGAAAATAATTTTAAAAACCGTGCTTGTATTTTGAAAAATATCGTGCAAGTCAGTCTCTCCCACAAAGGGATCAAACTTCGGAAAGAGACAACATCCATATTACTTAATACTACTTAATATTATAAGTGTCAGTCTGTCTGCTACGATTTCACGGCCCATCTGTTCAACCAATTTTGATGAAATTTAGTACAGGGATAGTTTGTATCCCGGGGAAGTACATAGGCTACTTTTAATCCCGAAAAATTCAAGAGTTCCCGCGGGAAATAAATAAAAATTATCTCTTCAACCGATTTTTATGAAATTAGGTATACGGATAGTTTGTATCCAGGGAAAGGACATAGGCTACTTTTTATCCCGGAAAACTAAGGAGTTCCCGCAGGAATAAAAAACTTATTCCACGCGGACAAAGTCGGGTGCATCAGCTAGTAATAATATAAATAGGTATTTGACTATAAATAGAACGGATGGCTCTTTTCTGCAATGTAAAAATTGTTTGGATATCAGCTGCTCTGCCCCACAATAAAATGCCGTATAGCAGCTCATGTCCGTGTCACGTCGTTAAGTGGGCCCAACTGCATACAAACTCGTGCAAAGAATATTACTATTGTCGAAACTAAGATGCAACGCAAAGTGGCTTCGGTCACTTCCACAGACTACCTATATCTGTACCAAAGGGGTTTAAATATTTTGACCTAACTACCGTCCATTTTTTTTTCTTAAAATAGCGGACACTAATAAAACCTGTATTAATCAATAGTTGGTATATCAAGCAAGTATTTTAAGAAATATTTTAAAGCGTCAGGTTTCCGAAATTTAAGCTTAGCATCAAAGCGTATCCATACTATTATTATAAATGTCTGTCTGCTACGCTTTCACGGTCCATCTGTTCAACTGATTTCGATCAAATTTGGTACAGGGATAGTTTGTATCCCGGGCAAGGACATAGGCCAATTTTTATCCCGGAAAATTAAAGATTTCCCGCGGGAATCAAAAAAACTTAATCGAAGCGGATGAAGTCGCGGTCATCATCTAGTTTCGTATAAAATTTTGCTTCGAAAGTAACAAGTCCATGGCAATTAGGTATTTCTAAATCGGGTCAAGACGCTATAAGGGTGTTATTGACAGAGTCGACAGGGAGCCAATAAGCCGGCAAATTCACTTTGTAACAATAACTATTTCCGTTTTCAGCTATTATGTTAGCAGAACGAGGGGTATTTTCGATAGAGTTACATTATATAAATTTTATTAATTTCAATTTCAAGTTATTTATTTGTGAATAGTGTAGGTACATTTGAGGTGGAAATCAGTATAAAAGTGCTCCTATTCTACCAATGTGTGGTGTACAAATATCCTATTTTATAAAATTAAAATTATTACATTATTGTTCTTATTAAATCATGATAAATGATAATTATTGTTAATGACAATGTTATACGTTTTGTTATACATTTTGATTGACAATGAGACACAATTTTATAACAACCTTATTGATTAATTAATACACACAAACACACTGTATTAATACAGACCCTTCGAGAACATTAATAAGAAATCTCGAGCATGCAGGTTACCTCACGATGTTTCCTTTCACCGTAACAGTTGAGTCGTTAAGCGACCGATCTGGCTCATGAATAAGGGCCCCGAACTGGTTTGAAACTAGTCGGGCTTTTTCCCAGGTCACAATTATTTTCGAAAATTTTTGCCATTTTGTAGCTAAACTAATACTCTAGGACTTTTTTATAATTTTTTCTTGAGTCATTTTTTTCCGAAATATTTACAATTTAGTGAACAAACACTCTCCAAAAAACCCGACAATTTCCAAAATTCAAAAAAAAGTTACCAGCCGATTTTCAAAATTCAAACGCTCACACGTGTTACGATAAATTGCTCAACTCTTAGTACTATTCCCATCTCGATCCTCCCAAAATCCTTGGAGCTATGGCTAAAAATACGTCTCAGGCGATTTGCATCTGATAACCATTTTCAGTGGCAGTGGCATCAGCTAGATATTTCCACTTTTATGCACAACACAATAACATGTCATCCTCCTTTATTACCTATCAATCGCAACAATTGATTAAAGAGCACAAAGCATATTAGAACGGTATTATATCCGCTACACGACTTTACAATATCAATAGATCAAAGAGCTATAAAGCAACCCTGCAACAGGTTGGCGGCAAAGCCTTCCTGGGAGATTAACGTCGGATGCAAGCTCTCGGGTGAGCTGCAGACACTTTGTGACAATATTCACTGAGATACTCAGGTATAATAACGATGCTAAGCAAGTTTAATAACGATGGATGTGTATCAAATACAATATCCAGTACTAGATGATTCGCGACTCCGTCCGCGTGAATTAAGGTTTTTTTATTCCCGCGGGAACTCCTTAATTTTCCGCGATCAAAAGTAGGTGTCCCGGGATGCAACCTCTATACCTAATTTCATCAAAATTGATTAAAAAGATGGGCCGTTAAAGCGTAGCAGACAGACCTCTTCTACGCTTTCGCATTTATAATATTACCTAGTATGGATTATTATTTCCCCTTTAAGTTGCCTGAAAGAGATCGCTTCTTAACGATAAGGCCGCCTTTTGTACAGCTTACTTATGTACCCTTAATGTATGTTTTTATGTTCTTCTGTTTTGTATGCAATAAAGAGTATTTTCATTTTCATACCCTTCGCAAACAAAGTTGCTTGTGGCAACTGATTTAAGAGAAAGGGCTTGCGGGGTTCAGTTCATACAAGAGTATTCCTCCATTGTCTCATTAGATAACGACAACAGAGAAACTCAAAATGCCTCAGACTCCTTACCTCAGATTGCATGATCGGTAAAGGGCGGCCAGGTTGAGACATTCGACTTCCTATACGGATGGTCGCAATTGGGTATTTGACAAAAAGTCAAATCAGCAATTTTTTTTTAAACCTAAAAATGAAATAATTAATTTTAAATAATAAAAAGTAAATAGTTTCCCTTATTAGTTTAAAAAATTGGTACTTTAGGGGGCATTATTGTGAGAAATCGGACTTCAAATGTGGTAAGGCGCTAATTTCTGAACTTAAAATTTGATTCTTAAAAAATTTTTAAACATAAAAATAATAAAAATTTCATGAAATACTGAACCATGACGTCTCCAAAACTCAACGCACCTTATAACTTCAATCGGTAGTTCAAAACGATTCTCAATAATTCTCAATAAAGTATCAGGGGACGTGGATATTGCTTTGACTTGACTTTTGGAAGATCCTCTATTTAATAATGACTAAATAATAATTATTTGAATAGTTGTCAAATACCCAATTCTATCTCTTCCGAGTTATCTGATAAAAATCAGGTGCTTTGATGGTGAAGGCAAACATCGCTGGGGAACCAGCATGCCTGAAAGTTCTTCATTTCGTTTTCCAAGGTGTGTGAAGTCTGCCAATACACACGTGGTCATCGTGGTGGACGATGTCTTAATCCTTCTCAGCCTGAGAGGTGACTCGTGCTCAGTGATGAGCCGGCATTAATGACAAATATTATTTTATTGTGTTATGTATTGTATTATGTATATATTTCTATGGGCCTAGTTGCCTGATTTTAAGCAAATAAATAAAAAATAAAAAATGGCTTTGAATTCAGCAGCCCTCAAGTCAGTGTAGTTCTTATTACATTACGTACGTATTGTGTATTATTTACATGTATTGTTTTCATATACATGTAAAATTCTTTGTTCTTTTTAAAAAAGAGAGCAACTTCTCAATTTATTGCCGGTTCTTCTAAGTAGAATCTGTTTTCTGAAACGATGGTAGAGTCTTGATACTTGGTATCATAAGTGGCACAAGTGGTCCTACGTTTTAAATAAACCGTTTTATTTATATTTTCATTAGGTTGAAGTGATTACGATGTGACTGCATCATCACTTACCAGCAAGCGACATGGCAGTCATTGAGCTACTTTATATTCAAGTAGTTGTTAGGAGACAAGAACTTTATAGAGAGCGATTCTATTTTGAAATTTATTGAGCACATAAAGTATATATATACAAGATTTTTATTTTATTGTCATAAATTTTACGGTACCCCATAAAAAGGGTTCAGGAATATTGGAAAAGTATTCAGTTTTCATCATGGCATACTTTATCGCCTCTTTATATAGAATAATAGCTGCCGTCTTTATGGGTTCCTGCTATTCAAAGTGTGTTAGAGTTCCGCTCTTAAATACAAGTTTTCCTGACAATTTTTTAATTGAAGCAAACCAAATGTCAAATGTCATGCAAAGAGCTAACGCTAATTTAGCCCAACGGCTTAGCCTCGACATTCAACGAGGTAATAGTGCTAGTTTTGGGTACCATGCCCATTAAAGATCACTTGGACGGCCTTTTTTTTTCTTGTAAATATTAGTCATAGTTTTTAATTTTATCTTGATGTAATTCTTTGTTTATAACAAGTAATAATAAGGCATATAAGTTAAAAAAAATTGGAGCACTTGCTCTTTTCTGGAGCGACGCTTCGAAGAGACTATAATAAAGAGATTGTGGTACCCCGAATAAGCTCAACCATATACCGTGTAGACATTATTTGTATTAGTGAGTTTCTAAAATAATAATTTTAAAAAACCCCGAGTTCAATGTGAGCTCTTCTCAGACCAGGGCGCGTTTGGAACTCTCGTAGCTTTAGATTTAAGATACCGTGGTTAATTATCACCATCACGTCTTATGCTTTGTAAACGTGACGTTCAGAAGATGTACAGTTTAGGTACCAATCATACTTATAATATTATAAATGCGAAATTGTGTTTGTTTGTCCTTCAATCACGCCGCAACGAAGCAAGGGCTCGACATGATTTTTGGCATGGATATACTTGAGGACCTGGAGAGTAACATAGGCTACTTTTTATCCCAGAAAATTAAGGAGTTCCCGCGGGAATTGCAAAAACTTATTCCACGCGGACGTAGTCGTAGGCTTCAGTTGGTTTTGAATAAATATAGTTTGAGTTTGCGTGAGATTGGAAAAACCGTGATTCAGATTTTCAATAATAAATACCTGTAAAATCAATTTTACGAAAATTAACCCCAAACAGGGTGTAATGGGGCTGTAATTTTGTATGAAAGTCCTTTGTGTTTGAAGCTAGAAGCTTGAAAATCGGGATGTAGGATATTAGTTTTAAAATAATAATAACCTGTGCAAGCAATTTTACGAAAATCCACCCTAAAGGGTGTGAAATTGGGGTCGGAAGCTTGCATGTGGGTTATAAGTTTTTAAAATCGGCATTAAGGTATTTAAGGTACTAATTGATTCATTAGTGTAGGTTGCCTGGCAGAGATCACTTTAGTGATAAGGTCACCTTTTGTCTGTACTTTTATTATATGTCCTTTGTAACTGTTCTTTTGTCAGCAATAAAGTTGTTTAATAATAATAATAAGGTTATTAATTATTAGTTTTAGCCGCTATATGTACCTAGGCTTTTTGCAGCGGGAAAATCTCATAGGAAATCAGAAATTGTTGTGAACGAAGTCGCAGGCGACCGCTAGTAATTGCATATAACTATCATTTTCCCTCCGATGGCAGATAAGAAAGTAAGCATAATTTTCCGTAGATTTTTTTTTTATCCACTACAAGTTTGCCCTTGACTGCAATCTCACCTGATGGTAAGTGATGATACAGTCTAAAATGGTAGCGGGCTAACCTGTTAGAGGCATGGCAGTTATATTAAACCTATATCCCTATTCGGTTTCTACACGGCATCGCACCGGAACGCTAAATCGCTTGGCGGCACGTCTTTGCCGGTAGGGTGGTAACTAGCCACGGCCGAAGCCTCCCACCAGGCCAGACAAACAGTATTCTTATTACCTTGAGGGACATAGGTGTAACCGCGAAAGACAATTCCATTTAGGCCAACCCGAGGGACCCGAGGGTATACTCAGGTTTCACTCAATCTGCACTTACAAGTATTTAAATCTCATTAACAAAGGCTCACTCAATATAACGACCATCCATCACCGGGGACATTAGCGAGTCAATGGCAGACGTATGGAGTTCTTCATCAATCAACTCCTAAATGATGAGATTGCCCACCCATTCCCCCCTTTTCCTATCCTTATTATTCTTAGGAGTCCAACTAATGTTATTACATAATATACGATCCATCCAAACATTATAAATCCGACTTACATTATCGGCTAATACATGCGTACTTTATTCTGTGTGATCTCATTGATTTTTGTTTAATTACCTATTTTTAGTAATTTTACAAAATTTGTAATAATAGTCTAGTAGGTGTAGAATTATTTTTGCATGCCTATTTTAAAGCGTAATGTTGATTTCTAACATTTATATGTAACTTCATGTATAGGCTTGTAAACATATCTGACCCAGTAACAGCGACGCTGTTATCTATTAAAAATAAAATTAAAAAACAAAAACTAAACTGTCATAAAAATTTGTTCCAATTTTGGCCATGTTTCAGCAAATAAATGAATTAAAAAAAATATCATTCAAGTAAAAAAAAACACTTGTAGAGTTATATATCTGAAAGTGTTTTTTTTTCTACTTAACCAATGATAACTTTAAAAAAAAACGAGTTCTTACGAGAACGAGGTATTTAGGGCCTTTCGCCCTCGGCTTTGGTGATACATTATGAATCATTCTCATTCGGAACTATTTTTTTAATTCTTTTAATAATCAAAAATATAATATAAAAAATATTCTGATGAAATAAAACAAGTACTAAACACTCAATTGAATCGCTCGGGTCTTAATAGAAACGAGTCATAAATTGGTCATTCAATATAACCTTTATTGGCAATAACCATTTAGGTTTATTAATAAATAAACCTTACAATTATATTGGTATTCCAATACAGTTAAGTTAATTGGAATTTAGCTTTGTGTCCAAGTTTGTTTAGATACCTATATAGACTGTAACGAGGCATCAGAAAACGAAACCTCGGCCAACCCCAGTTTAATTTGACCGCGGCAAATCTAGTTTTAAATCTGTAAATCGGGTTTGGGCGGTAACATTTGAAATTCATGAAGACCACGTCGTAAAGAAATCATAGCTTGGGATAGATTATCTCGAGTATCCTGCCAACCTGGGTTAGTGTAAGATTTTACATGTAACCAACTTTGATAGTATCCAAGCCACAAAACGTTAACTTTCCGTATACTAATGTTTAGTAAAGTAAAATTGATTTAAATGCCTCGTATTAAGGCCTGAGTGCGTTTATTAGTTCCAGGTAGTTTTACCTGGAAAGTTTTTGATTGGTGATTTCATAGATTTCAACGCGCTTCATTTCCTTTTGAAGTTTGACGAATAGTGCTTAGAATTCAAAATCTACAAACTAGGGAACTTAACTTAATCTGGTAGAGAGCTATAAAAAGGAATGGAGAACAACTGGCGGACCAGTGGCCTGTGTAGTCGACTCAACAGTCAAACCTAAAGGTTTTCAACTACCCCGCAACTTGTGGTGTCGGTTAAACCAGCTGAGAACACGACACGGACGCTGTAATTAGGTACATGCTACACAAATGGAGCTGGACGTAATTACATCCTACATAAATGGGGCTGGGACGCTGTAATTAGATACATCCTACACAAATGGGGCTGGACGTAATAACATCCTACACAAATGGGGCTGCAAACCTCCTCCCATGTGTAAGTGTGGTGAGGCAGAGCAGGTGATGGATCACATCATTCAGCGCTGCCCTACTCGTTCCTACCAGGTTTACAAAGGGATGTTTTTGACCTCTCTGTCCCGGTTGACACATGGTTGGAAAACTAGACATAGATGTTTTATTTCACAGTGTTGCATCAAAATTATGACACAACTACTAACCACGATAACTATAATATAAAAACGCTTATGTATTAAATGTCATACGACTAAATATCTAATACCTTTAAACGAGCATATATGTATAAATCTCAAAAACGATACTATTCAAGAGGTTTTGGGGGCGATAAATCGATCTAGCTAGGATTGATTTTTAGAAAATATCGTTTTATTCGTGTTTTCAGGCAATAAAAAACAATATCACTAGAATACAAAGGTAAATTTCGCCACCATCTACAAGGCTCAAGGTAGGAAACAGGTCGGTCCCGAAACCAAAAGACCCCGGTTCGACTCCAGATGTCCTCCAGTCCGATTATTTATTCCCCTTTTTTTAATATATTATAATAATTTATTTTTATTGTTTAGTTTTTAATTTAGATTTTAATGTCTCATAAATAATATTATTTTGTTTATATTTTATTTTATTAAATAAAATATAATTCATTATATAAATATAATTTCCAAAAAACACGATTTACCAAAAAAAACCGAGCGAAGCTCGGTCACCCAGATATCTACATCTATATCTATCTATACTATTATAAATGCGAGTTAGATGGATGGATGTATGGATGGATGTTTGGTACTCAATCAAGGCCTAACAGCTGAACGGATCTGCATGAAATTTGGCACAGAGATTATAGTCTGGAATAACACAGGCTGCGGAATATCCCGGAAACTGAAAGAGTTCCCGCGGGAACCGAAAAACCTCAATCCACGCAGACGAAGTCGCGGGCATTAGCTAGTTATTCTATAAACGTTAGCGAGATTTCAAATCTATACTAACTGTAAGCTGAAGCTGGGTTGTCTCATCAGAAAAAAGAGTTGTTTAACGGACATTTATATTTCAAGTAACAAATAATTTAAACCATTTAGCATTATTCTAAATGGCTGGGGACAAAGAATACCGCTTAAGTTCTTGTTATTAAGCATGAAGATAATGGTTGCGTAAGACCGCCACTTATCTTTAACGGCTCTTTCTAATAAGTTTCTTTCATTCTGAATGTCTGATAATAATTTAGATGGTTTACGGCTTGGGTCTCATCTGCAGATCTGTTGTATTGAATCTTTCAAAGATGCTTTAAAATTAACGACGTTATCAAAACGTTCTTTATGATCTAGATGACAAATTGCTAAAGTAGAATGCATAAAAGATGTTTTTTTCTGTCGTTTTACATAAATACTGACTGACTGATATAATATAAGTCTGAAGCTAAAACTGCTGTGATGGGTCTTGCAGCTTTAGATTTTTCCTTATTAGCGTAGACTATGAAAATATTTAAAAAAAAAAAATTTAAAAAATCTTTGAGCTGGGCCGGTGCGGATCTCATTTTTGCTTCGTATTCCTCATTAATGTGGATCGTGACCCCTTGCCATTAATCAAATAGGAGATTTCTTGGGATAATAATGCGGTGGGTTCCCACCCCACGTCCTTCCGCATATCTTGTACCTAGTTCATCTTAATTATAGCACCATAGTTTGTTAAAAAAAACTTGTGTGTGCATTACTAAAATATACTAAAATAGTATCAATCCTGCCAATTATACTACTGTAGGTTACATTCGGTTATTTATACTTCAACCTATATTTAAGAATTGGTACATTTTGTTTGATAATCTAACCATATTTTTTTATTGATACATTATAATATTACAATAACAGTGTTACAAATAAACATGGTGTGAACATAACTATGCGTCGACAATTAGTAGGTACCTATTATATTAAACTCTACTTAAATAAAGACACAATAAATTATAACTACACACAAAAGATTAATATAATTGTACAATTTTTGACCGAGCGAAGCGAAGGTCTCTGAGTCTACTTGAGTAAATTTGCACTTGTCCGTCTATCCATCCGTCCGTGCGTCCGTCCGACCGTCTGTCAGAGCCTTATTACTTCGGAATTACTGAACGTGATTACTTCAAATTTAAATATAATAATATGTAAACCGAATTGATCAATTCTCAGGCTCAACCTTTAAGAAAATTGAGAATTCTGAGGTCAACTTTGGATGTCTAACAAATCTCCAAGTTGAAAGCCCCCCATTTTGTCAATTTTAGGGGAAAAATTAAAAAAAAATATATTTTTGAGCTCTATTCCTAATTATCTTTAAAATGATATACCGCAACCCTATGTAACGCTATAAAAAATATTTAACTTCGCATTCGCTTCTATGAGAGCCCACCTGAAATAAAGATTTTTATAACTTTTTAAGCCATATTCGGCTGGAAGCCATCTGTTTACATATTAAATTGAGATTGGAAGTAATTATGTTCAGTAATTCAGAAGTTATAAGGCTCTGACAGACGGACGGCGGACGGACATGTACAAATTCACTCAAGTAGACTCAGAGACCTTCGCTTCGCTCGGTCAATTACATAGACAAAAGTCTATATGTTTGATATTGTTTGAAAACTACTACATTAGTAATTGAACTTTGGCAATTTAACTTGGACAATAAATTATCCAGCCTGGGTCAGGAAGGGTCATTGGCCTCCAGTCATATCATGTTTTTCACATAGTCATACGTTAGGGATATCGTGCAGGCTTCCTGAATAAAGTGATTAAGTACTGAATCTCTTTCCTACCTTTTTTATTCAACACAATCTATACTCTATTCTACTTCACAAGTTATATCTATACTATATATATTCGACTATAATATTATAAATGCGAAAGTTTGGATGGATGGATGGATGGATGGATGTTTGTTACTCAATCACGCCTCAACAGCTGAACGGATCTGAGTGAAATTTGGCACAGGGTTAGATTTTAGTCTTACTTTTTATCCCGGAAAATTAAAGAGTTCCCGCGGGAAACAATCAAACTCAATCCACGTGGACCAAGTCGCAGGCATCAGCTAGTTTATTGTACAAGCCAACAAAAGTTTAGGTTAGAGGATGACATTTAATTTATGTCCAAACTACATCAGCGATTTCGTCCGCATAGATTTAGGTTTTTGAAAGTCCCGTGGAAACTTTGAATTTGTGGAATAAAAATAAAGTCTGTCCAGGTTCATGCAAAAAAAGTATGGACTGAAGGCATGATTGAAGAACAAATCAGTTGAATTTATAGTCCACCAGATCATCAATATCAATAAATATCAATTAATTGCAACAATGACCCAACTTCTGGGCCTTAACTGTAGTTTTAGTTTAGCTATCACTATAAGTAACACGTCCTTATTTACTCGTACTTGTTAAATTGTTAAATCATTTATAATTGAACTACTTTATTTGACTTTCAAAAAGTAAACGTCGAATCCATACTAATCCATATACATACTGAATATAATAAAAGTGAAAGTGTTTCTGTCGGTCTGTCTCTCTGCTTCGCTTTCACGGCCCATCTGTTCAACCTATTTTGATGAAATTTGGTATAGGGATAGTATGTTACCCGGGGAACGACATACGCTACTTTTATCCCGGAAAATCAAAGAGTTCCCGCAAGAATTAAAAAACCACTATCCACGTGGATGAAGTCTCGGACATCATCTAGTAAATAATAATAATTGAAAATTTATTTCGTGGTTAAACGACTATAATGTACTAATAAATACTTACCACGATTTTGTCGATTATTTCCAGTTGCATGGATCGTCCAAGGATGGGAATAGCTAATAACTCTAATGGGTATAGACCCTCGAATTCTCCACTTTGGTGCGACGTAAAATCTTATCTTTCTTATCTTACTAATATTATAAATGCGAAAGTTTGGATGGATGTATGAAAGAAAGAAAGAAAGAAAAGACATTTATTTCCAAATTGTGCCATACATAACAAGCATACCTAAAGAGGTAGATCACCCCTGCACCTCAACGATCTAAACAATGGATGGATGTATGGATGTTTGTTACTCAATCACGCCCCAACGGCTGAAAGGATCTAGCTGAAATTTGGCACAGAGATAGATTAGAGTCTGGAATAGCACATAGGCTACTTTTTATCCCGGAATATTAAAGAAAGAACCAAAAAACCTCAAACCACGCAGTCGCGGGCATTCGCTAGTATTAAAATAAAACTACAAGGGGCGTCACTCGTCATCAAAGATTGGGATCAAATGAAGCTATTTCAGAAATTAGATGAGAGCCCTGCCGTTTGATGCTATCAAATAATACGCTCGTTAGACAGGTTTTAATCTGCTCGGTGTATTTTAACTGTTCAGTATAACTGCCTCTTCGTAATCTGCAATCTGTGGTTATTAAAATGTCCAGCGGTGACAAAGTTTATTAAGACTGCGTTAAGACTAAATAGTTGAACATTACTCACTTAATTCGTAATATTCGCAGTAAATTTGGATCTCTGAGACAATAATTATTATGACAAGTGAACTTAATTTAACGAATTAAAAAATACGACTGCCCTGCCATATTATTTTTGGAGTTTGGAATCTTATTCACATTTTTATTAAATGATATTTTTTTGTGAATCACTGGATATTGAATGATAGTGTTATATATTTTTGGAATCTACTCATCACTTTCTAGATGATGATTTTAAAGTTAATCTTATTTTCGATCATTTTTTTTCAACTTTAGCCTTTAATGCGGGCTCATGGTCACACCATTAATTTTTTTTTTATTTTACTAGCCTATGTTACCCGGAATAAGCTAGGGATTCGAACGATACCTCATTTATAAAAATCGGTTCAGGCGTATAGAAGTTATCGTGGAATATACAAACTCACATACATATACATACATACATGGACCCTGAAAACAATATACTCCTTTTTTCAGGCAGTCGTATAAAAAAAAGCTGTGACTAGTTACCACCCTACCGGAAAAGACGTACCGCCAAGCGATTTAGCGTTCCGGTACGATGCCGTGTACAAACCGACTAGGGGTATGGGTTTAATATAAATCCCATACCTCTAACAGGTTCGTCCACTACCATATTAGACTGCATCATCACTTACCATCAGACGAGATCGCAGTCAAGGGCTAACTTGTAGTGGATAAAAAAAAACCCCTAACAGGTTTGCCCACTACCATATTAGACTGCATCATCACTAACCATCAGAACAGATCGCAGTCAAGAGCTAAATTATAGTGGAATAAAAAGACTCTCGATCCATTACAGAGGATTACGTATAGCCTAAAAACAGTGACTTAGCACCTTCCACCAAAAAAAAAACGATCAGTCAAAATCAAATTAAACCTTCACAAAAGGATACCCAATATCCATTGAATGGCATTCCTCGGAGAAAGACAATAATGACCTCTTACTACCAAAAATAATGAAATAGTTCGTTAAATTGGAATTTCATCTGAAAATACTTTACGTAATGGAAATGCTTGAATTTAAACAAATGTCCCTATTTTAAGCTTAACCAATTTTAACGATTATAGAGTTGGAGTTAGAGGGCCGCATTCCGGGGAAGGACAAAGGCTACTCTTTCCGGCTACTTACATAAGACATACCGGAAAATTAAAGAGTAGTTACTATTAGGTATTTGAAACCTAAATCCTAATTAACTATAAATCTATACTAATATTATAAATGATTGGAAAGATTAGATAGAAGAAAGATTGGATGAATGAATGGATGTTTGTTACTCAATCACGCCAGAACGGCTGAACGGATCTGAATAAAATTTCGCACAGAGATAGATTATACTTAGTCTGCAATAATAGGCTACTTTTTATCACGGAAAATTAAAGAGTTCCCACGGGAACCCAAAAACCCCCAATCCACATGGATGAAGTCGAAAGCATCAACTAATTAGTCATAAACTGAGGAAATATTTACATTTAGTAGTTTAGGCAATAATGCTAGTTGATCCCAACAATAATTCCTCAGGCGACGAAACTTTACAGTATGATAAAGTATCATGAGATAAACGTATATTATAAATATTTAATAAACAATCATAAAGGAAGTAAAGTTTTTTATTATATACCCAATTGTCAAAGCAGGAAGGTAGGTACATTATCGCGTAAACTCAGTTTAGCTTTGTTAGTAAAATCGTTTTAAATATCGATGTTCTGCATGATTATTTCGTTTGATATTTCGGTTTTCAGTGTAAATATACTACATACTATTATTTTAAAAAGAAATCGAGAAAATATTCAGTCATAAATATTAGGTTTTAGGTATAAAAACCTAAATTCCGCGTGGATTGTTTGTTGGATAGTTTTGTATAAGTTATGGTTCATACCATAACCCTGCCAAGTTTCAACAACTGAGGATTTAATGCGGGGGTCTCCATACAACGAACCGCCCCGTTGCCTAGACTATAGTAACAATTTCCAAAATCAGTCAATTGAAGAACCATTGACCTTTGCTTACAGATTTGTTAACTGGAATTTTTTCGGTAGGCTTTATATCATAACAACCTTTCCTTGCGAGCAGCGGTCAAGCGGACTCTTAATTAGGTTTCTTTCATACTTCGTTGGAGGGTCTACTCAATGCATACGAGTACATTTTTCTTTATATATTTTTTATTAGTTATTGTGAGGGTCAATCAAGAGAAACCCAACTTGACCGGGCAAAAGGCCAGGCGAAATGACCTCGACCGTGGGGAACGATGTTTTGTCGTGTCGCCTAGTATACACCTTCATATAAAAATTTATGACGCGGATATTTTTTTCCGTAGAGTGTTAAACATGTTAAACAGTACCAAGTGTTAGCATTATTACTGTTTGTCATTATATCTCATGAAACAGGAAGTATAATATCAGTTAATTTCACTCGTTTCATGTAATTCGATTTAATCTGCGGATACCGACGCCATATTGAAAATAGTTTGTATAAATACGAGTGTTTTGACGATGGTAATTCAGTCTCCTGCAGGCGGACTCAACGATTATTGAATACTTTTGTGTTTAGATCGCAATTTGGTTAAGAGCTTAACTTATCTCCATAAGGCCATGCAGACTCGTTAATACCTGAGCCCGAACTGCGGATATGTGCCCGGTGCCAAATGGTACGGCTTACTGCATCCATTGTTTAAAATTTTAACGCTATTTATCGCCGTGTCAGTGCTTCTGACCTTTATTAATACTGGTGACACAGAGGTGCTCCCGAAAACTGAAGCTTCGAATCATTAACTCAATTATTTTTGATATGAAGTGGTCGGCGGATAGTCCCACAAACTTATCTGACCCGGATTCAACGTCGCTTGTGTATATGAAAAATATAATAAAAACAAAAACTAAGCAGGCATAAACATTTGCTCCAATTTTGGCCACCAGGCCAGATAAGTATGTATTATATAATTTATCCAATGTATGTTGGTATGTATTTGTTTAAATATATATTTTTAAGTATTATCTAGTATGTATATTTTGTGTGTCTATGTAAGTTTATGATATAATATCTTGTTTCATTCTATCTTCTTCTTGTTGTACCTTTTCTTCCTCCACAAACTTTCTCACTGTCAAGGGTCGCTGGTTGAGATCTCTTATAGAGATAAGTGCTTCCTTGTCCACTACGTATGTTTTTCTTCTTATTTTATAACTTTTTTGGTACTAAATAAATTTAAAAAAAAAAAAGTTCGTAGGACTAGACACTGGATTGCAATCATCGCGGATCTGGTCGAACTGTGTACAGGGCGACTTACAGTCCGATGTGTGTGTTTTAGAACAGTCTAACCCGTTGTCCTACCTGAGAGACAATACGATGCCGCGACTCGATACGATGCGACGCGACAGTATCAAACAAAAGCTGACCATTCACGGGAGCAACATTGTCGCGTACACAAGTCTGTCATTTTATATGGCTTCGTATCTTATGTCACTCACCTAGGACAACGGGTACCTTTTATATGGCATCGTATCTGTTGTCACTCACCTAGGACAGCTAGTCTAGGCAATAAAGCTAGTTGACCCCAACAATAATTCCTCAGCCGATGAAACTTTATAGCATGTTAAAGTATTATGAGTTAAACGTGTATTATAAATATCTACCAAAAATCAGAAAGGAAGTAAGGCTTTTTATGCTATACCCAATTCTTAAAGAAAGAAAGTACATTATCGCGTAAACGCAGTTTAGATTACATCATAAAATCGGTTTAAATATAAATGTTTTGCATGATTATTTCATTTGATATTTCGGTTTTGAGTGTAAAAATACTACCAACTATTATTTTAAAAAGAAATCGGTCATAAATATTAAGTTTTAGGTATAAATACCTAACGTCCGGATGTTTTTTTTGTTGGATATTTTTGTGTAAGTGTTGGATCATCCAATACTAAAACCTAGCCAAGTTTCATCGACTGAGGATTTAATGCGGGGTCTCCATACAAAGAACCGCCCCCTTGCCTAGACTAAACGGGTAAGTGACTGGCATCTAAAACAGGACCTCATTTCAGTTGAGGATGTAATTTCATTGTACCATACATTGTATCGTTGATTTAAATCAATACTATATTACGTTGAAGTGGGTGAAAACTTTGTTGCTTCCGGTTCAACGTTATAAAGTTACAGGAAAAGTTAAACGTGGAAAAATGATAATTTCATTGTTATTCAACTAATCCTAAGGCGGTGACATTTCAACGCGCGTAGGATTCCTGTCAGAAGTTATTTCATTATGAAAAAGGACGTTATCCGGTCTACCATTAATCCTGTGTTTTAATTTAGACGCACAATTTTATTAATAACCAAGTGATTTATGATACTTTTAATTTTATAAGCGATTGTTTTTTGTAGCGCCGCACCGAGGGAAATAAATTATGATTTATGAATAGAGGGAAGAAAGTGAAAAGGAAACTTTAAATAAAATCTGTGTATATCTCCAAAAACTTATGCAACCCTGATAATAATACCGATAGTACTAATGGAGTAGTAATGGAGGAGGGAGGAGGCTGTACCTCGGACCCCTCAATAACTCTCAGAAACTTAAACACTTTGATCTCGTTTATGTATCTTTGCATTTTCGAGTGTTGTACAAAGATTGAAGATGTCAAAAATAAATTAATATTTTGGTGATTATGCTGCTAGTTTTGTGTTGAATAATCATTTCAAAATATGGATCATAAAATAAAATAAGTGCGTCGAATTTTGATGACGTCATGAGCATGTATTTCATACAAAAAGTACGCGTTTGGGCGATTAAAAAAAGTTACTGATTTGACTAGGTGTCAAATATACTATTACTGTGCCCCAACGACGCTTTAATATTACAAGACTTACCTGTTAAGCAACATTTTTGGAATTTCTAGATATCTAAAAACTGCCCGCGGTTGCATTCCCACGAGAATTTTGGAAAATCCGCCCTAATTGCTCGTCTACGTTATTTTTATTTGTTTTTTCCTAATGTCCTTCATATTTTGCATTCATTTCTACATACATTGGCATGAGGCCTTGCCAGCACATTGCAAATTAATAACACAAAATTCATTAAAGCTATAACAAATATTAGGTAATTAAATAATGTCAACAAGTTATTAAATCTAGAAGTCGTAGTATTATAATTTTTAATACACAATTTATTTTTCATATAACCTGTATTGAAAATGCGAGTTTCAATGCCTGTTGAGCCACGTGAAACTAGTAAATTTCAGAGGAATACGTGCCTCCCATCACATTACCTACTACATTATCCCTCCTTTCAATCCTTTTTTTTACCACTACAAGTTAGCCCTTGACTGCGATCTCACCTGATGGTTAAGTGATGATGCAGTCTAAGATGGTAGCGGGCTAACCTGTTAGGGGCATGGCAGTTATATTAAACCCATACCCCTATTCGGTTTCTACACGGCATAGTACCGGAACGCTAAATCGCTTGGCGGCACGTCTTTCCCGGTGGGTGGTAACTAGCCACGGCAGAAGCCTGGCTGATCAGGCAATCCTGTCCATCTTTGGTTTATTTCAAACCTTTTTGAATGTCACTTTACCCATCAACAAAACTTACAGATATGATATCTGTAAACCCCTACCTAGCTACGAAATAATTGCATTAATATGCGACAGTTTCCTGAAATAAAGTTATATTATTATTGTTAAAAGTGCGAGCTTTATTTCTTAATAAGAAATATTTTTTTATAAAACTCGCGCTTTTAATGCAGATTATATGAAAAATAGTGTGATTTCGGGTGATACCAGCCCTCGCTTCGCTCAGGCAGGCAACTTCACCCTCGTCTGAAATCGTCTTGTTTCACCCCTAAGCACACAATATACTATTAAATTCCGTAATACATCAATCGTGCTATTGAGGTCTATGTAGTCAGAAATTCTTGAATATTATAAAAACATTTTTGTCTCAACCAATGTCTCAATTTTCTTTAAAAGGTAGTCTCTTTGTTTTCTTCTTTTATGGTATTAGGGAGTTGATATTCCTAGAGATTGATATTCCTATTCCTTTTAGAAATATTTCAGTCAAAATTTCAGTTTTCTAGGTCCAAGGGCGCTGATGAGTCAGTCAGTGAGTGAGTGAGTCGCGACTCTTAACTTTATGAGTGAAGAAATATCATATTGGAGAAAATTAATGAACAGGTATGAATCGCAGTGAGATAGTGAGAGTGATTGTCATTACAATAGTGAGCCGTTTTTTTTTCATTTTTATTATTTTACCCAATCATAATGATATAATGATGACAAGCAACGATGGTCTAATAAAATTAGATAATAACATTAGCACTCTAGGACGCTAAAAGTCTACCACAGCATTTAGGTAGTTAGTTTTTGTTGGAGATTAATCTATCTTAATAATTGAGAAAGTAGTTTCCGAGCTGTTACCAACTTCATAAAAGTATAGCAAAGTGTTGCAAATAACATTTTAACTCAGAAATAATAAGATCTCATTATATGTGCGATACACACCAGCTACAATAATAGGGATGATGACAACTCAATTAAATCAGCAACACTTTAACAAACTTAAAAACGCACTTCTAGTATGGAAGTTGTATGAAATTCACAATAGTGACGTCATCAAATTTCAACGAACTTTTTTTCTTTAATTAATTTATTTTAGAATGGTTAACAAACTCAAAACTAACCGAGGATATGAATTTTAGGTCTTTTGGATTTAATAATCAGTTAGAAATAATTTATTTTCGATATAGGCAACGTAATAGGGATTATGTTGTTCGGCAAAAACTTGCTATACCGTAGTTTAGGGATTAACATTCATCTTCATGGTTTTTCGTGTCCATTTGAATAATTTATTTAATTGCTCATGTCTGGTCTCTACTCTAAACTCAAGTGAGTGTAATCATCCTGTGAGTTGTATCCTGGGGAAGGACATAAGCTACTTTTTATCCCGGAAAATTAACGAGTTCCCGCAGGAATCAAAAAAATTTAATCCACGCGGATGAAGTCACAGGCATCATCTAGTAGTTCAATAATCGAGGTAGCGAGAAGGTAGGGACGATAGGACAAATAGTTTTACAGTAAAAAGCTGTTCAGCACGCTTACACTTATATGAAAGTAACTCAATTTACGTGAGCCTATTTCGAGCCACCATTTGGACTCGTTCCAGTGCTAAGTCCTGGAGAACGACCGTAGTACGGGTTAATAAAAGATTTGCCATAACTTGTGTATCGAGCTCCGGCCAAATGCAGCGTGGGAACGGTCCAGCTGCGGAAGCTGTTCAATAAAGTTTTCTGTTTATATTGTACTCCTGAGATATTGTTTCTACGCTAATGCTACGTAATCCCTGCTATTTTTATACGACTGTCTGAAAAAAGGTGTATATTGTTTTCAGGGTTCATGTATGTATATATTCCACCATAACTTCTATACGTCTGAACCGATTTTGATAAATGAGGTATCGTTAGAATCCCTAGCTTATTCCGGGTGACATAGGCTAGTAAACATTAAAAACAAAATTGATGGGGTGACCATGGTCCCGCATTAAAGTTAAAATTTGAAAAAAAATATTCGAAAATAAGATTAAGTATATAATCATCATCTAGAAAATGATGAGTGGATTCCAAAAATATATAACACTATAGTTCAATATCCAGTGATTCACAAAAAAATATCGTTTAATAAAAATGTGAATAAGATTCTAATTTAACTAGATTAATTTTGATTTTTTACTTTTTAGTTCGTTTTTTGGCAGGGCAGTCGTGTCTTTTAATTATTTTAATTATGACTTGTTATACGACTGCCTGAAAAAAGGGGTATATGTTTTTCAGGGTTCATGTATGTATGTATGTGAGTTTGTATATTCCACCATAACTTCTATACGCCTGAACCGATTTTGATAAATGAGGTATCGTTAGAATCCCTAGCTTATTCCGGGTGACATAGGCTAGTAAAATTTTTTAAAAAGTGAAAATTTATTTAGCCGCGTTGAGCATTTTTTGGTAGGGGGTAAACTTGGATTCGCGTCACCGACACCTTGTTCCGACATGCTCGCGGAAACCGACATGCTCGCGTTTTTACGAAGACATAAGGTCTTAAATATAAATATACTACATTCTTAATTAAACTTTAATGCCTTAGTTTTAAGGTTTATATTTAAATTTTTTTTTTTAATTATTCGTTTTCACTTCTATCGGCAGTCCTCTATTTTTTGAAGTAAAAATTTCTTTAGTCACGTTGAGCATTTTTTGGTAGGGGGTAAACTTGAATTCGCGTCACCGACACCTTGTTCCGACATGCTCGCGGAAACCGACATGCTCGCGTTTTTACGAAGACATAAGGTCTTAAATATAAATATACTACATTCTTCATTAAACTTTAATGCCTTAGTTTTAAGGTTTATATTTTAATTTTTTTTATTTAAATTATTCGTTTTCACTTCTATCGGCCTCCTTATGACTGCCAATTTTTTGGTTTGCTTGTCAATACCTCACGAAACTTTACGAAGGCCAAAACTTTTAACATTTTGTATTCAACTTTGGTTTAACAGTACTGTGAATAGTAATTACAGTCCCGCACATCGCTGGACATCAAATCTACGTTTGTAAAATGCTTCTTTCTTGCCCATTAAACCGATATTTTAAGCCTACTTATCCTGATTGACGTATTGAAAAAGAACATGTTTTAGGATTTTGGAAAATACCACCAATGTAATTTCAGAAATACGACCCAAGTGAAGGTAAGGCTGATAGTTAATAAGATTTCCTGGTTTTCTTGGTAAGAACAAAACAATAATAGATTTTTCTGTGAAAAAAATCTCAATTACCACTGTCGCAATTGGGAAGTTGGCGGTCTTCCACTCTCGTATCTCTGGGAGTACTTTTTCGTTGTAAGGCAATTCAGAAACAGAGGGTATCAGGAAAATATCAAATTCTTCGATACATTCTATTTTTAAATCACTTATGAAAAGTAAGGAGGAGGGTAAGAAAATATTTTTTGCTTGGAGATAAAGATTTCGCTGGGCCGGGTAAATGATATTATGAGTTGTACAGAAAGGCAATTCAGTTAGACGAAAATAGGTTTGTAAATCAATCGCAGGGCGTCTGGTGTTGATGGCTGACGATAGCGTTGGCGTGATGAATGACAGGCTTCCAAATAGATAATCTGATCTTCTATATAAAAAGGAGAAACTCACTTATTGTACCTATCAACGAACAGTTGAAACCGCTGGTATTGCAAACGTGAGATCTTGCGTAATAATCCTATTGTTATTTATGATAAGTCCCACCAACTGCCCATTGACCGCACGTCAATTTAAGTTTAATTTGTATTTTTATTAGTTTAGTTATACTAAGTTTATTGAATTGTAGTGCTGGTCAATAAACTTTTTCTTTTTTTTTAAGTCATCAGACCCGGTGGCCAAAATTTGAACTAATTTGTATGCCCATTTAGTTTTGGTTTTTAGTTTCTTGTTCATGTCTATTAGCGACGCTGTCACTGGGTCAGATAAGTTTGTCGGACTTTAAGTACGTTTTCACATCAACAGCTACAGATCTTGATGAATTTTGGCAAATAGAATTTTGGCATTCTAGATAAGTACGTATATAATAATATTTTTGTCTGGAAAAATCGAAGAGTTCCCACAGGATCAAAAATATCTTGCTTCACGTTTCCGAAATCGCGAGCATCATCAAGGAATTTCGCAAAACACATTCAACGCGACAAAATCCTAGGCCATAGAGCTATCTCATAGACCATAGAGTTAGCTCTCGATAGTTATTAGCGACTCTTCTAACGACTCTCGTTACAAGTTATGAGAACGTGGCCTTTTTGAAGTGAAAACTTCTTTAGACATGATTAGCATTTTTTGTAGGGGGTAAAAATGTGGAGCATTGTCGGTTACGCATTCTTCTTAAGACCAAAGATCTTAAGTATAAATATAGTACATTCGTAATTAAACTTTAAAACCTTTATTTTTTATTAAATAGAAATTAAATATTCGTTTTCACTTCTATCGGCATAATTTTAATAATTCGTTTACATAATTTAATTTTCTAAATAAAAGTAAGTACTTAAACGATTTTCTCAAGTCATTAATATTAGTCAAATATATAAACTCCAAACTACAGAGAATCGGATTTATACAAGGAAAACCTTTTAATTCCGTAATATCTGTTAGAAATGTATATTCCACATGATTATATTATTTTATATAGTTTCATATAGTATAGTAATGACAGCTATAATTAGCTGTCATTCTCCAAATATCCATGAACTTATCCTAATAGGATTCACAAGCACTTCACAAAACATTTGAATTGTAAGTAAGTAGATGGTTTTGAATGGTTTTGTTTGAACACTAGCTTTATGTTTTAAGTTCGAAAACACACTAGGGAGAAAAGTGTCTGCTCTACTCTGTATCGGTCCATGATTGCGTTATACACGGTAAAATAATCAAATTTTTGTCCATCAACGCCAATCAGCTGAATTTATGACTTTTTCATAGCAATATTTCCTCGTTAAGCGCTACTGGTTCACTGTTCAATACACTGCAATCAGTGCCAATAGGGATGATGATAACTCAATCAAATCAGCAAAAATTTAAAAACGCACTTCTTGTATGGAAGTTGTATGGAATCCTCAGCTGTGACGTCATAAATTTCAACGCAAAATCTGTATTATAAAATTGTTATCTAACTTAAAACTAACCGAGTATGTGAATTTTAGGTCTTTTGGAAGACCCTCTATTTAATAATCAGTTAGAAATAATTTATTTTTAATTCATCCCTATTCTCTGTTTCATCCATATATTTTATTAATTTTAATGTGATAATTGTGATAAGATCAGTAAAACGTTAAATTTGCAGAGGCAAAGCAAAAATATGACCTGATCATGATAAGGATCATTAAGTAAACTTGCATGAGAATTCTCCATAACGTTCTCAAAGGTATGTGAAGTAGGCCAATCTGTGCTTGCCGGGTGTAGTGGACTGCGGCCTTAAGGCCTCATTTTGAGTAGATATTCATGCTCAGGAGTGTGTCGGTGAAAGCTCAATGATGATGATTGTTATAATTATGAGCATTGAGTAACAGACATCCATCCATCCATCTATCCAAACTTTCGCATTTGTAATATTAGTATAGATTGATATCGAACACTATTATTAAAGGTTACGTAATCTTATATATAAAATTCTTGTGTCACAATGTAAGTTCCCTCCCTCCCTCCTCCGAAACGGCTTGACCGATTTTTATGAAATTTTATATGCATATTCAGTAGGTTTGAGAATCGGCTACTATCTATTTTTCATACCTCTAAAACGCCTCAATCCACGCGAACGGGGTCGCGGGCATAGCTAGTATTATGTATACCAACTTTATATTCGATTTTATTGTTAAACTTTTAAAAAATCAACAGCCGAGTTTCTTGCTGGTTGTTCTCAGTATGAACGCCATTCCGAACCAGTGGTTCATTTGACGATGCAAAAGCACTTGTAAAAGTTTATTGGACAAATAACTTTTTGAATTTGTATATGCTGCGTAGGCAATTGGGTATTTGACAACTAAATAAATAATTTCTTAGTGATTATTAAATACAGAATCTCCCAAAAGTCGTAATATCCACGTCCCCTATTAGTTTTATGTTGGATAACTACTTTAAAGTATCGATTAAAGTAAAAAAGTGCGTCGAACTTTGATTACGTCACTATGCATACAAAAACCCATACTAAGCACTCGTTTTGACGTTTGAAAAAAAGATCCTGATTTGTCTAGTTGTCCAATACCCAATTGAAAAAAAAGATCCTGAGGTGCGATTAAGTAAGAATTGCCGATCCAATAGTCTAAGTTCGGCGTCAAAGTAAAATAAAACATAACAGCATTGAATTAGAGCTTAATTTCGTGCATCCATTCTAATACGTTTATGGTATCGTACATACCTACACACGAGTACACGAAATTGAGCTCTAAATCGATGATATTATGGTTTCTTTCACTTTGACGCCGAACTTAGACGATTTGATCGACAATTCTTACACAATCGGGGGGCTGATTTGACTAGTGGTCTAATACCCAATTGAAAAGACAGGATTGTGAGGTAAAATCCGCAAACCGCATTAGGCACGAATACATTTCAGCAGTATTCAGCTCAGTAACTGCTAAGTGCCTGCGTACCTCCCTTTCCCTGTTCCCATCAAACCAAACCGGCGTTCTCTCATACACTCTATCAATTCGCAATACGTCTGCCACCGATTGTGAAAACCGTTAGATTGTAATCTATCTATTGTAAACTGTCGAAAGATTACAATTTAAAGCTCTTGCAGCGGTTCGTGCTTCGTCCCACAGAATGGGCGTAGGGAAAGTTGAAGAAAAAACTTCTTGATTTGTATGACTTTATGAAATATTAAATAATGTACAATAAAAAATTTAATTAGCGGAGCGAAATGTTGAATGATTTTTTGGCAAAGATTATTGAAGTGTCAAAAGTGACGTTACAATTTATGTTGTCTCTGTTACAATTATATTTTTCTATTGATGCCCGGACGGGCGGCTCCGGGTTCTTTGCCAGTGGCGCCATCAAACGCATAATTTAGTTTGTAATCTGGTATATTAACCCGATAGAACCTAAGTGCCCGGCCGCAGGCCTAACCTAACCTACAAGAAAGAGACAAGAAAACGTAAATATAATGAATATTTCAAAAATTCACACTCAGAACATTTTACGGTTCACAATCTTTCGACAGCATCTTTCGGTGATATTTCCGATAAACGAGCGTTACCGGTAAATCTCCGGGAATGTAGTACCAGTGGCGGTTCAAGGGTTATAACATATTGAATTACGTAACATACTTATAAGATTCCTTGCATTCCGATAAATCTTTGACGTGGAATATCTTTGAACCTGATTTAGACGCAAAATACTTACTTACTTACTAATATTATAAATCCGAAAGTGTGTTTGTGTGATGGTTTGTCCTTCAATTACATCGCAAGATCGACGTGATTTTTGGCATGGGTATAGTTAAGGACCTGGAGAGTAACATAGGCTACTTTTTATCCCGGAAAATTTGGAATAAAAAACTTAAACCACACGGGCATCAGCTAGTGTCTTATAAATTGTATTTTGTGAACATCTATCGATTTATGATGGTCTATCAACGCTGCGCTTTCCATTCTTTGAGATTTTAGACAATACTAGTACTACTACGTAGTTTCATTCATAGGCAAGTAATCAGTAATTTTCAGGAGCATCTTAATTATTGTAATATATCATCCAATATCTGATTACACTGTGTCATTCAATGCATGAGTAAGTCACTACATGAATTAGTTCACGGGTGACGTGTTACATTATACTGTATTGAGTACGAAGTGGAGCCCAATAATTGGATTACACTGCTATTTTTAAACGACTGCCTGAAAAAAGGAGTATATTGTTTTCAGGGTTCATGTATGTATATGTATGTATGTGAGTTTGTAACAATTAAATAAAAGTGGCTTTAAAAAACTAAACAAAAACAGTGTCTAGCTAAGGTTTCTGGCCCCCTAACTAGGATTCCCTGTGCTATAGGAATGAAAAGAACATGTTGAAATATGTAGATACTAAGAGTCAATAGATCGTACAATAAAAAAGCCCGTGCGATGACCTACACCGGATTATGAATGAACCTTAGAAAAGAAAATCAGAAGTAGCAGCAATCACACACAGGAAATTGGACCTTACTTTGGACGGTCGTTCAAAAATAATTTTATTTAATCCTTGAAAGACATATGTATAGACTGATTTTAGCAGTCAAAATCTCTTTGAAAATAGGATATAGATTTTTATGTCAGATCAGATATAACTGGATGATGCCCGAGACTTCGTACGCGCGGATTAAGCTTTTTTTTGTTCTCGCGGGAACTCTTGATCTCTATCTCTATACCAAATTTCATCAAAATCGGTTGGCCGATGGGCCATTAAAGCGTAGCCGACACACACAGATAGACAGACAAACACACTTTCGCACTTAGGGATGTGATTTGTTTTCCTATTTACAATAATTAATGATGATTTGGAGTACTATGCTGTGTTTAAGTATTGTTTAATTTAAATAAGAATAATAAGTAGGAAATGTTATGATGTAAGAGATGCTATAATAATTGCACGCCATACTTGGTAGTACACTGTTTCCAAGAATATTGTAAAAGCTTTATACGTGTATTTTGCAATAAATAATTATCTTATCTTATCTTATCTTATCTTATCTTATCTTATACTATCAGTATGGATATGTAGCTAAGCCAGTGACTTAAAACTAGATTTTCAACAAAGTACACTATAATTCTCATCGATTCTTCTATGTATCGTTTTATATGGGATCATCGGCCATTACGCCGTCGTAGCAATCGTAGCAATCGTAGCAGTCGTAGCGTCGTAGAGAGCGATGTAGACATACATTAGTGCCTCGCGTACTGAACGACGATTCGTATTTTATGATTGTTGATATAAAACACTAAAGAAATTTACTCAGTGGTTTTTAAAATAATACAAAAATATTATGAGCAAGTAAGTTCGTTTGTCTATTCTTTGCTTTTTCACGTTTTTGTTTTCCAAGTTAGCCCTTGACTGCCCTTGACTTTTTTTTTTTTTTTATTGATTGTATAGATAAATTATTGTGGTAAACTGAATTAAATATTTTAAGTACTCATAAATAAAAATGTATTGATGTTAATTAGCACACCATATATATGGTAGATTGTGGCTGGATACTGTAACTTTATTGTAAGAACTTCTCATGTAACCTACAATCAGCAAATAAATATTATGATTATTATTATGATTATGCGATCTTGATGCACATAGAAGCAGGCTAACCTGTTAGGGGTAAAATAGTTATATTAAACGCATATAATATTCCTAATCGGTTTCTACGCGTTATCGCACCCGAACCCTTAATCGTTTGGTGGTACGTTTTCGCCGGTGATAAATAGCCACGGCCGAAGCCTCTCACTAGACGTAACGTCCCATCTACTAAACCAAGTATGGTACAGAGGTAGCAGGAGACAGGATATGCTTATTAAAACAGAAAATCGAAGAGTTTCTACGGGATTTTAAAACTTAAATCCAGGCTGACGACAACCAGATAAAAATCTAGCAGACTGACTTTGACAGACTGATATTATCTGCTACGGACAAATTGTCACTAGCAGATATCATCTCCATCCAGTAGTCTTTATACGTATATGCTGACTTCTGAAACACCCAGTAATAAGTGAAGGTACAGTATAGAGCACGCCTACCTAAAAGATGACTCTTCTTTTAAAGGTACAAACATTGTAGCTGGCGATCTTGGGCGATGGTATATCAACGTTTTACGAGCATTTTATTCGCAGGCATCCCTCCCCGGGTCGCAGACGCAGCCCAGGCTGAAGGATTAGCCTGAAATTGGGCTGGCTCTACGTCGATAGCCAGATAAATTGTAATTTACTGCCCATAAATGTCGAAAATAATTTACAATTCGATGAGTAAGTTACACCAATAAAGTCGAAGTCAAATATTTAAAGTGGGTAGAGCACTATAAACTTTTTTTACATCAATTTAAATTTAAATATGAGTACCAAGATTGAAGTATCCCGTATATTATAAAAAATAGAGGTGTTGTGAGACATCCGATGGAAAAGAAAAACGAAGCTATGCTATGTTGTCAGTAGTACTATGGCACCACTAACACAAGACAGAATTTAAAAAAATTGAAAACACGACTGCCCTGCTAAAAAACGAACTAAAAAGTTAAAAATCTAAATTAATCTAGTTAAATTAGAATCTTGTTCACATTTTTATTAAATGATACTTTTTTGTGAATCGCTGGATATTGAACTAGTGTTATATATTTTTGGAATCTACTCATCATTTTATAGATGATGATTTTGTAGTCAATCTTATTTTCGCCTTAATATTTAATCTTTTTTCAAATTTAGTCTTTAATGCGGGACCATGGTCATCCCATCAATTTTTTTTAAAATTTTACTAGCCTATGTCACCCGGAATAAGCTAGGGATTCTAACGATACCTCATTTATAGAAATCGGTTCAGGCGTATAGAAGTTATGGTGGAATATACAAACTCACATACATACATACATGCACACATACATACATGAACCCTGAAAACAATTTACTCCTTTTTTCAGGCAGTCATATAAAAATTGGCTGCCAGCGTTAAAATACTACTAAAAAACCATTACTTTTGAAAAATCCTTTGAATCTGTCTTAGGTGTTTCAGTTAACTTCATCTAACCACCGACGTTTTGGCCAACTAACACGGTTATGTCCATCTGGAAGCACTACAATCAAGCTTTCATTATTTATTATTAGGCGCTGAATTATTTTTTTTATCCACTACAAGTTAGTCCTTGACTGCGATCTCACTTGATTGTAAGTGATGATGCAGTCTAAGATGGTAGCGGGCTACCTGTTAGGGGCATGGCAGTTATATTAAACTCATACCCGTTTTTGGTTTCTACACGGCATCGTACCGGAACGCGTAATCGTTTGGCGGCACGTCTTTGCCGGTAGGGTGGTAACTAGCCACGGCCGAAGCCTCCCACCAGGCCAGACCAGGAAAAATTCAGAAATTATAAATTCCCAAATTGACTCTGCCGGAGATCGAACCCGGGACCTCCGCACGTTAAGACAACAGCGCTACACACTGCGCCACGGGGTCATCGAAATATAGAAAGGTTTCAAGAATTTGTTGGTCATAACAATGCACAGTCAACAACCGCAACGAATGTTCACATTACGTGCTGCAAACTGCGTGCTAAATAACATTCTCACTGCAGTTCCTACAAAATAACAGACCGTTACAAATTAACTTGTCACTGTTATAACCATTTTTTATTTGTAATACGACTGCCTGAAAAAAGGAGTATATTGTTTTCAGGGTTCATGTATGTATTTATGTATGTATGTGAGTTTGTATATTCCTCCATAACTTCTATACGCTTGAACCGATTTTGATAAATGAGGTGTCGTTAGAATCCCTAGCTTATTCCGGGTGACATAGGCTATTAATATTTTAAAAAATAATAATAATTATAAAAATAAGATTGACTATATCATCAATAATAATCATCACCTAGAAAATGATGATTAGATTCCAAAAATATATAACACTATAGTTCAATATCCAGTGTTTCACAAAAAAATATAATTTAATAAAAATGTGAATAAGATTTTATCTGGATTAATTTAGAATTTTAACTTTAAAAAACGAACTACGTTTTTTGTCAGGGCAGTCGTGTTTTTTAATTTTTTTAATTATGACTTGTTGAGCTAAAGTCACATTGTTAGTACAGTCTGAATTTTAACAAATATAGCTGCAATATAGAGTAGAACTATTTTCTTTCTGCTCAACAATGCGATCATTATTCGCGTACAATTTACTATTGTCGGAAGGATATGGTAGGTATGCTCGACCGATGCAATAGGAAGATCTTCCTCCGAGCCGGTGTCATGCTCGGGGATCCCAGTTGGGCAGACTGTTGCAGGTTGATATTTCCATATATAGTTCAATTCCGAAAGAACTTCGTTATCGTGATTCAGGCGGCGGCACGTGATTGGCTACCGTAGCCGCGCCATGTTTACGTCATCATGTAGGTGATTGGCTAACGTGGCCGCGTCATGTTTACGTCATCATGTAGGTGATTGGCTAACGTGGCCGCGTCATGTTTACGTCATCGTGTAGGTGATTGGCTAACGTGGCCGCGTCATGTTTACGTCATCATGTAGGTGATTGGCTAACGTGGCCGCGTCATGTTTACGTCATCATGTAGGTGATTGGCTAACGTGGCCGCGTCATGTTTACGTCATCATGTAGGTGATTGGCTAACGTGGCCGCGTCATGTTTACGTCATCATGTAGGTGATTGGCTAACGTGGCCGCGTCATGTTTACGTCATCATGTAGGTATTGTGTGCCCCTACTCTATCACTGTGATACTGATGTATATAATATACTGTTATGTATACCATTGTTATTGTTCCACTGTTAAGTGCTCATCACTGGACATTATTATAGACTAGCTGATACCCGCGACTTCGTCCGAGTGGAATAAGTTTTTTTAGTTCCCACAGGAACTCCTCAATTTTCCGGGATAAAAAGTAGCCTGTGTCACTCTCCAGGTCCTCAGCTATACCCATGCAAAAAATCATGTCAATCCGTTGCTGCGTTGCAGCTTGATTGAAGGACAAACAAACACACTTTCGCATTTATAATATTAGTACAAACACAAAATATTCAACTCGTCTTATACTATTAATTATTATCCTGCAACTTATATCGACGCTAGGTCTAATAATTCTTAAAATCTAGAAGTGCATTTCGCCCAAATAGTAAACTGGAAACTAATCCAAACTATCTAAGTACTTAACTATGGAATTAGGCTATAGCCTCATAGAATACGATGCTCAGATTGCGTTCCCGACCTAATTCTTGGGGGAAATCCCCAGGCTTTTTCCATAGCACGCTCAGTCTGTAAACTGGCCTCGCTTTTAGATAAAAATTAATTAGGTCACAGATTAAAGTGGTCTTATTCGATCAAGCAGTCGTTAAGATGACGACTTAATTCATCCCTCGTAGAACTCCTACGCAAAGTCTTTCCAAAGCATTCCACGTTTAATATTTTAAGTAGTCAAATATGTCTGTCTGTTATTTTTTCATGGCTCATTTAGGGCCGCTTGCACGAAGACATTTGAACTGTTTTGGTTAAATTTTGTAATGCTATCCCTTTTTGGCAAATGCATATTGTAGTTGCCAGAAAGCGACAGCCTTAAAATATTTAACTAAATCAATTTAAGAGTCCTTGTGCAAGTGGGCCTTACTGCTTATAAGTTTCGATTTACTTTCATACTTGCTGATTGTGGTAGATTAACTCGACGATTCAAAAGTACTTGTAAAAATTTATTTGAATAAAAAAACATTTGAATTTAAATTTGTATTCGATGCCCGCGACTTCTTGAGGTTTTTTGGCGCAAAAACTCTTTAATTTTCCGAAATAAAAAGTAGCTTATTTATTACTTAACGTACTATTACCTATTCTGTAATATCACTTCAGACTATAATCTATCTCTGTGCCAAATTTCATCCAGATCCGTTCTTGAGTAACAAACATCCATACATCCATCCATCCATACTTTCGCATTTATAATATTAGTATGGAAGTATGGATAATAGAGCGGAAGTATGGATTGCCATTTTTTTTCTATCTATAATAAATCATAATTAAAAAAATTAAAAACACGACTGCCCTGCCAAAAAAAGGAACTAGAAAGTTAAAAATCTAAATTAATCTAGTTAAATTAGGATTTTATCCACATTTTTATTAAATGATATTTTTTGTGAATCACTGGATATTGAACTAGGTATAGTGTTACATATTTTTGGAATCTACTCATCATTTTCTAGATGATGATTATATAGTTAATCTTATGTTCGAATATTTTTTTTCAACTTTAGTCTTTAACGCGGGACCATGGTCACCCATCAATTTTTTTTTTTAATTTTACTAGCCTATGTCACCCGGAATAAGCTAGGGATTCTAACGATACCTCATTTATCAAAATCGGTTCAGGCGTATAGAAGTTATGGTTCAATATACAAACTCACATACATACATGAACCCTGAAAACAATGTACTCCTTTTTTCAGGCAGTCGTATAAAAATAAAGTAGGTCAGAGTTTAAGTGGCTCACACTTATCGGTCGAGCAGTAAAGATGACCGCTCACGGGGCGTATGGAGGACATTAAAATTAAATCCTCTTAACATCGAAACTTACTTTGGGTGCTCGTGAGCTGAATGACTTAGACGTGTTGTAACGGTTTAACTACGCTATTAATATTAGACGCCTGACGTCCTACCCACACACTTGCGACTACGACTGCCTGAAAAAAGGAGTATATTGTTTTCAGGGTTCATGTATGTATGTATGTGAGTTTGTATATTCCACCATAACTTCTGTACGCCTATACCGATTTTTATAAATGAGGTATCGTTAGAATCCGTAGCTTATTCCGGGTCACATAGTAAGTAATAGTAAAATTTTAAAAAAAATTGATGGGGTGACCATGGTCCCGCATTAAAGACTAAATTTGAAAAAAAAACTAAAATAAGATTAACTATTTAATCATCATCTAGAAAATGATGAGTAGATTCCAAAAATATATAACACTATAGTTCAATATCAAATGATTCACGAGAAAATATAATTTAATAAAAATGTGAATTAGATTCTAATTTAACTAGATTAATATAGATTTTTAACTTTTTAGTTCGCTTTGGGCAGAGCAGTCGTGTTTTTTAATTTTTTTAATTATTCGTATTGCCTTCTTAGGTGTATCTATAGGCACCTACCTCTACTATAGCTATGGCAAAGCTGGTAAACACGGTGACTCACATCACTTGTCAAAAATGACATTTGACACATTTCGCGCCTACTGACTTCTCTATGGCTTAAGGGCGCCATCTTGGAAATATATCTAAAACTTGACATACATTTTATATATTTTGGTATTCTAAATTATTTTATTTTTAATAAAATCCATGTATTTTACTCTCTATTCATGATAGAGTGTAATACAAGACTACACCCAAAAAATCTTTCTCCTATACATTAGTCTACGTCTATTATTCTCCGCCTGTATTATAAAAGATACCACGTCCTATATCTCCTAGACGGAGCAGTTGCAGCTAAACGTGGCAAAATAACTTATATCAGCTATTTAGTTTCGTTTTTTTAGCTGAAAAGCAACCACCAAGTTTCTGGCTGCTTCAGCGTCTTTCAATGAATATAAATAAGTAACCAGAGCTACCTACGACAGGTTGATGTCAGTATCGTATATAACTGGTCGTAACGAGGCAGAAACAACAGATGAGTCCATTGATTGCCTCTCCCGATGTTAAATCGTGTGGAAGTTATGGCCGTGTGTCTGGGGAGTTATTACCATCGTTTAAAGCAGTATTATTTTAATATTGTTCTATTGAATCAGAATTATAATCCTTATTTTAGGGACATCAAGGTGCGTCTTATAAAATTGTTGTTTTAAAATAATACTGCTTTAAGTGACGGTAGTAAGCCCACAAGTGCCGTTCTCGGCTCGTTCCGAACATTCAGGGGAAAGAAAAACTTCAAAGATAATGGTTTACCGACAAACATCAGTGAACATCTACCGATCTACCGTAGAACAAGACAACAATACGTAGGACAACAGTAGGACGTTCCTACGTCCTAACTATTACTCACATTACCTATATTTAAAATCGCATAAATTGAATAGAAAGGCAAGCAGCGTTAGTTAGCAGAAGGCCATGATAACTAAAGAACAAGAAGTTTAATACGCTAAAATAGACAACCCCATATAAGGGTTGTAGGTATGCGCTACAACCCGATCACCCTCCCGCTTCTAAACATGCAGAAAAAGCAAACAATCAAGTCTAAAAGCCTGCTTTCAGACTTGATTGCTTGCCTGATTGATGGCCTTGCCTTGATTGATAACCTAAATCATTTCTACCTGCTAGTGAAAGTCCTGTCAAAATCCGTTTGGATATTTCATTTATACTAATAAAGGTAAGGTAAGTTAAAATTGTAGAAAAAGTGTTTTATTCTGTTTTTGTATCTTAACGTGTAAACTGCCAATAAAGGAGTCTAATAAATGGCATTATTTTTAATATACGACTGCTTGAAAAAAGGAGTTTATTGTTTTCAGGGTTCATGTATGTATGCATGTATGTGAGTTTGTATATTCCACCATAACTTCTATACGCCTGAACTGATTTTGATAAATGAGGTATCGTTAGAATCCCTAGCTTATTCCGGGTGACATAGGCTAGTAAAATTTAAAAAAAAATTATGGGGTGACCATGGACCCGCATTAAAGACTAAAGTTGAAAAAAAATATTCGAAAATAATTTTAACTATATAATCATCATCTAGAAAATGATGAGTAGATCCCAAAAATATATAACACTATAGTTCAATATCCAGTGATTCACAAAAAAATATCATTTAATAAAAATGTGAATAAGATTCTGATTGAACTATATTAATTTAGATTTTAAATTTTTTAGCTCGTTTTTTGGCAGGGCAGTCGTGTTTTTAATTTTTTAATTATGACTTGTTATAGTTATAAATACATTGCAGAGTTCCGCAGCGCAGCAGGGAACCTCCGCTAGTATAATATGTAAAGTATCCCACAAATTATATTGGAGGTCGTTGCTCCGACGGAAAAAGGCATATAAATTTCGTCTCATACAAACGGCGTGATACGGGACCTTAAGTTATAAGCAGGGGTAATCCTTTATCACCAGAGTGAAAGGGGATGGATCCAATAAGCAACACGGCGAGTTGACAAACCGTATACAGTACTCCGGAGTCCACAGGTAAGGAGTGTATTGTTTTCAGAGTTCATATATGTATGTATGTGAGTTTGTATATTCCACCATAACTTCTATACACCTGAACCGATTTTGATAAATGAGGTGTCGTTAGAATCCATAGCTTATTCCGCGTGACATATAAAATTTAAAAAGAATTATGGGGTGACCATGGTCCCGCATTAAAGACTAACGTTGAATTTTTTTCGAAAATAAGATTAACTATATAATCATCACCTAAAAAATGATGAGTAAATTCCAAAAATATATAGCACTATAGTTCAATATCTAGTGAATCACAAAAAAATATCATTTAATAAAAATGTGAATAAGATTCTAATATAACTAGATTAATTAAGATTTTTAACTTTTTAGCTCGTTTTTTGGCAGGGCAGTCGTGTTTTTTTAATTTTGTTAATTATGACTTGCTAGCACTTAATTTAAAGACGAAGGAAAACATTTTGAGGGCTTGAAAGCTTAAAGAGCGTTCAGAAATGTTCTCAAAAGTGTGTTAAGATAGCTACGCATTTGGCCAGCGTGTCGGCCTATGTCCTAAACCCTTCCCAGTGGAGAGGTAAGCTCTGCTCACTAGTGGGCTGATGAAAGGTTGAGATAATTGTATGACTACATCGCATCTGCAACAGTGCGGGCAGGGTGACAACATACAAAACAACTTGAGCACCTTGAATAGGCATGATGACAGTAACCAAGAATCAATGAAATTATGAATTTATCTAATGAAATAGGATTCATGGTTTATAAAAAACGTATTTATTTATCTATTTCGAATGAGATTGCTATTTATTTTAATAAAATAAAAGTATAAAATACAGCAATCCGCCATATTGGATTAAACACCAAGAAGCAAATGTCGTCACAATTGTTTGTTTTCGAGCTTTGACAATCACACTATTGCTTACTGCACACTGCACAGAGTACATTGGTAATAACAATAGTGACGTCACAAACGACGCCATGACACCGGCGGGCGTTTTGGCGCGAATTTTAAAATTAAAATTTCAAATGCCAATTTTATCTACCAAACCTTATTTTTCTGCAGAAATAATATATTTTTTCGAAATAGTAAATACTTCCAAACATAATCTGACCATTTCTCAAAATCAGTCATCATGCCTATTATATTAAAAGTGATATTATAATTCAATTTAAGTCATTAAATTAATTAGAGACAAAAAAATGCTATAAATGTGAAACTTGCCAATATATAGAATTTAAAACATCAATAATTCACACACACTTTTATGACACATTAATTCTTTTGGTCTCTGTGGTCTTGAGCTTTGGTAGAGGGTAACTTTGGTAAACTTATATAACTTCTCCCCCCAGAGACGGTAGCTTTGCTGTTTGATCACCTCCTTCCAATAAATAAAATACATTCATGGATCCTTCCAAATCGAAGATTATTGCCATTTATTTGCTTTCTCTGCAAGTTGTACATTGTTCTGATTATTTATTGAACAGCAGGATTTCTTTCAACACAAAGTTTCATTGTATTGGGGTGATCACGAACCTGTCATGAGGGAGCCATAAAAGAAACTGAAATATAGTGTGGGTTTTAAACATATACCTACCAGTATATATAATGTACTCTGTGCATATACCTAAGAGCGACAAAGCGGTGAATACAATTCAATTTATTATGATTTTTTTTAGCATAATGTGTAATTTTATTGTTTAATCATTTTAATTTTAATGTAATTGACATAATGTTGTTAATGGATTGTATAATATCTGAAAAAAATGATGGAATTCGGAGGTTTAAAATTAGCCTGTCCTTTCCTTTGATGCCTTGGAAAAAAATTAAGTCGATTATAGTAACAGATGTTATTGTCACTAACATCTTAAAAATCATGTAAAGTATTTTTCAAATTATATGCGGAAAATTTCTACAATAATTAAAATACTATGGTTAATAGAAGGGGTTACGAACGAACGAAGAATCGAATAAATAATTTATTAACTAATCAAGAATGCATATTAAACCTTACTAATATTATAAATGCGAAAGTTTGGATGGATGTATGGATGTTTGTTACTCAATCACGCCCCAACGGCTGAACGGATCTGACTGAAATTTGGCACAGAGATAGATTATAGTCTGGAATAGCACATAGGCTACTTTTTATCCCGGAAAATTAAAGAGTTTCCGCGGGAACCAAAAAACCTCAAGTCGCGAGCATTCGCTAGTTCTTCATATTTTAATGGTAACTATAGTATAGTATTGTACTAAATACTATAGGGTGTAAAGGCCGCTGAACTTAGAATAACATTATTTTTGTATGTTAGGGTTCAGGCGAATTTCAAACACCGCAAAATATAATTATTTTATTGCAGTAGGTTTGTATTAGGTAGCAGTAAAACCTCGGCAATGTACCTCGAGGGAAATTATACAGAAACGCTACACCGCGTAACTATAAGCACCTTAAATGGTGTTTGTTGTTTTATTTAGGGGTATGGAATTACTGAATCTCTTAGTTATTTCTCTACATGTTATTATTATAAAGTTGTATTAGTTTGTCTGTCTCAAAACTGCCAGAAACTTGTGCAGTTTGAAAATATAATAATTATACTTAGCCACTTCGTCAAACTTTAATGTTACTCCATGGACCAATTCAGATGGTACTACTAAAACTGCATAATATTGTTAAACTTTTCGAAAGAGTAACCGCCGAATATTTTGCTGGTTATTTTCGGTTAGAATGGCATTCTGATCCAGTGGTAGATTCACTTGAATATTCAAAAGCACTTGTAAAAAAACAGCATAAATTGTGTGTTATTCAAAAAATTTTTCCAATATTTCCAGAACTTGCATAGAGGAAGGTTTTTGGATTCAAATTGTTCTATGGAGTCGGGTATATTGCTGAAATGTGATGCAAAAAGAGCATAGGACAACACGACTGACACATTTAACTACTGAAAAACATCCTTCCGAACCAGTGGTAGAGCCTTAACGTTTCATCAGTGACACAAGTTGTGCTACATGTAATAAATTAATAATTTATCATTTAAATAAGCACTTTTAATAAAAATGTACTAAAATATGCAATAATGTTCTGAAAATAGCGTTATCGGATTATATGCATTTGCATGTTTAAATAAATGCATATAATCCGATGTCTAGTAATGATATAAAACACGTTTTATAACATTAAAAACTATCACAGCATGATGTTACTGTTAATTATAAGTACATATATGTCACCGTAAGATTGTAAAAACCGTTAGATTATAATCTAACTCGGGAAATTGCAAACTGTCCAAAGATTACAATTTAACGCATTATTTTTCGGTAAATTGTAATCTGTTAAGTATATTAAATCGATAGAACCTAAGCACTACCTGATTGTTTATGTCGAACCCTAACCTAACCTACAAGAAATAGACAAGAAAACGTAAATACAATGAATATTTCCAAAATTTACACTCAGAACATTGAACGGTTCACAATCTTTCGACAGTTTACAGTTTCACGAGTTAGATTATAACGGTTTTTACAATCTTACGGGGGCATATAGATAAAACAATTTAGAGCAAAGAAACATTTTTTTTTCCTATTATTGAGTACCAATTAACAGGGGTGCTCAATATAATTACAATCTAGCTAGACTATTTGACTAATAAGTAAGAAACAATTAACTATAATTATCTGCAACTTATCCACTTTCGTGGGAAATGTGCAAAGAAGGCTTAAATAGCAGTTAAATAGCGCAGGAAGCGGAATTAATGAGTCGCTTGTCGCAGTTTACGATCTCCATACTTGGCCTGCGTTCTTGCCAAGCGGCTGCCTGCAATACGAACATACTGTGTATTACTGTTGACGACCTCCGTGGCGCAGTGTGTAGCGCTGTTGTCTTAACGTGCGGAGGTCCCGGGCTCGATCCCCGGCACGTTCGATTTGGGAATTTATAATTTCTGAATTTCCCCTGGTCTGGCCTGGTGGGAGGCTTCGGCCGTGACTAGTTACCACCCTACCGGAAAAGTCGTGCCGCCAAGCGATTAAAAGTTCCGGCACGATGCCGTGTAAAAACCGAATAGGGGTATGCGGTAGGGGCTAACAGGTTAGCCCGCTACCATCTTAGACTGCATCATCACTAACCATCAGGTGAGATCGCAGTCAAGGGCTAACTTGTAGTGGATAAAAAAAAAGTACCCGGGACCTCCTTCTATACGCCTGAACCGATTTTGAAAAATGAGGTATCGTTAGAATCCCTAGCTTATTCCGGGTGACATAGGCTAGTAAAATTTAAAAAAAAATTGATGGGGTGACCATGGTCCCGCATTAAAGACTAAAGTTGAAAAAAAATATCGAAAATAAGATTAACTATATAATCATCATCTAGAAAATGATGAGTAGATTCCAAAAATATATAACACTATAGTTCAATATCTAGTGATTCACAAAAATATATAATTTATTGTTTTTAACTTTTTAGTTCGTTTTTTGGCAGGGCAGTCGTGTTTTTAATTTTTTTAATGACTGCTTGTTGGACTATGAAAGCGTAGCTGACAATCAGACAGACACACTTTCGCATTTATAATATTATAGTATAGATATGTCACCGTAAGATTGTAAAAACCGTTAGAGTATAATCTAACTCGCGAAATTGTAAACTGTCGACAGATTGTGAACCGTTCAATGTTCTGAGTGTCAATTTTTGAAATATTCATTTTATTTACGTTTTCTTGTCTCTTTCTTGTAGGTTAGGTTAGGGTTCGACATAAATAATCAAGTAGGGCACTTAGGTTGTATCAGGTTTAAATACCTATCAGATTACAATCTACCGGAAAATAATGCGTTAAATAATTGTAATCTTTCGACAGTTTAGAATTTCGCGAGTTAGATTATAATCTAACGGTTTTTACAATATTACGGTGACAGATACATCCTTGGAGACATTCCTAAGACAACAAGTCATGATCTTATAATAATTTATTATGATAAACCAACTTTTAAAGTTGTGGATCTTTTACAAAACATTTGCTTTATTTTTGCCTGCTCTATTTCAACCCTGCGGTTTTAATATTATGAAACCTAGTTGATTAAACTTTTTGCTGCCATCTTACAAAGATGATTTACTGAACAACTGTGAGCAAAGCAACATAATTTAATTTGTTTATTTTACTACTATCACAAACAAACTATAAAGTTCTTTTTTTTATCCACTACAAGTTAGCCCTTGACTGCGATCTCACGAGGTGATGCAGTCTAAGATGGTAGCGGGCTAACCTGTTAGGGGCATGGGAGTTATATTAAATCCATACCCCTAATCGGTTTCTACACGGCATTGTACCGGAACGCTAAATCGCTTGGCGGCACGTCTTTGCCGGTAGGGTGGTAACTAGCCACGGCCGAAGCCTCCCACCAGGCCAGACCAGGAAAAGTTCACAAATTATAAATTCCAAAATTAACCCTGCCGGGGATCAAACTCGGGACCTCCGCAAGTTAAGACAGCAGCGCTCAACACTGCGCCACGGAGGTCGTTAATTAATAAAAACGTAAATGTACACTTAGGTATTTTTTACACGTTATGGCATTAGTAGTAGTTATAGCCTACTGGTTATGACATTGGACTCGTATTCGGGGATCCGGAATTCGATTCTCCGGCAGGCACTTTTTAACTAATAGGCCTATTACACTGCACTTTTTACCCACCACCACCACCTTGCACACTGTGGTAAGGGTGGGCGTGGCTGCTAATTAGGGCGTCGCTTATACACAGCAATAAGGACACTTTCTCCCTAAATCTTATTACACTACAGTGATTCAAGTGTAAGGGTCCCTGTGAAAAGTGCAGTGTAATAGGCCTATAGGCAGTGGAAATGTTAATATATTATGTGTTAACGGTGAAAACTATTCCGAAGAAACATGAACGAGACTTATTTAGGTTGCGGTTGTTATCAAATATGAATTGTACTGCCAATCAACACTTGGCTCGCATGGTGGACTATGGCCTAACCCTTATTAAGAAGCGACCCGTGCGACATACTGATCTGCCAATGGGATGACCTTTAGTAGAATCAATACGAATGACCAGAATTTCAGAACTTTGACTTTTATAAAAAACTGTAGTTGATTAAAGTAAAGTATTTTAGCTATGAGATAATCTCTTCAAGAGATAAGTTGTATTTGTGCATGTCCTTCCAATGTTTATATTTAGTTTTAAGTTTGGTATAAAATCAAATAAATATTATAAATGCGAAAGTTTGGATGGATTATGGATGTCTGGATATATGGATGTCTGGATGTATGGATGTCTGAATGTTTGTTACTCAATCACGCCCCAACGGCAGAACGGATCTGGCTGAAATTTGGCACATAGATAGGTTATAGTCTGGAATAGCACATAGGCTACTTTTTATCCAAGAAAATTAAAGAGTTCCCGCGGGAACCAAAAAACCTCAAACCACGCAGATGAAGTCGCGAGAATTCGCTAGTAAATAAATAAATAATTATCTTTCATTGATAGAGAATGCTTTCTAAATGTCTCTACTCTACCATTATCTTATCTCGATGCTTCAGGGCCAGTGGGATAACGTCCTCATGAGCGAAAGATCTGTCGTTATGAATACTTGTGTACTTCAACTTTCCTCCTTAGTTTTATATTCTAATGATCTTGTACCTTCGGGAAATTTCCATTTCATGATTGAAATTCTATTATTCTACTTGGAATGTTTTTCGTGAGCTTTGACTGCGACGTGATTTTGTTTTTCAAATACAAGAAGATATAGGATGCAATGTAGTGGCTGTGGATATCTATATAAACAAGCAATAATTAAAAAAAATTAAAAACACGACTGCCCTGCCAAAAACGAACTAAAAGGTTAAAAACAATAAATGATATTTTTTTGTGAATCACTGGATATTGAACTATAGTGTTATATTTTTTTTGAATCTACTCATTATTTTATAGATGATGATTATTTAGTTAATCTTATTTTCGAATATTTTTTTTCAACTTTCGCCCTTAATACGAGACCATGGTCACCCCATCAATTTTTAAAAAAACAATTACTAGCCTATGTCACCCGGAATAAGCTAGGGATTCTAACGATACCTTATTTATTAAAATCGGTTCAGGCGTATAGAAGTTATGGTGGAATATACAAACTCACATACATACCCTGAAAACAATATACTCCTTTTTTCAGGCAGTCGTATAAAAACAAATGACATTCAGTTCTTGTTTTGGACGCAAGACTGAGATAGTATATTTCTAGGGCGTTCGACAACCAATAATCTTACTAATATCCAAATTCATAATTCAAAAGTATTTCTGTCCCTCTGCTGCGTTTTTAAGGTCCATCTATTCAACCGATTTTGATAAAATTTAGTACAGAGATAGGTAGTATCCCGGGGAAGGACATAGGCTACTCAATATCCCGAATTACCGCGTAACGGAGTCATAAATTGACCTGATCTTATCCAAAACAACTAGTAACAAAGAGTGGTGGAGCCTTTACGAAATAAGGGTATTTTCTGTTCGTATTATGTCAATGTTTGCGAGTAAAAAATACTGTATATTTGACAAGCACGCCTCTTTAAGAGGTGCTCCTCTAACAATTCCGAGTATACGTCATCTTCGGTACAACAGCTGTCTTGTCACTATAAAGAGGCATCTCGGTAACATAATAAGATGTAAGTACGCCATTTTCTTGCCATATAAAATTGTAATTTGAATAGGTAACGTAAGTGCCTCCGATCTAGTTATATTTTGTGATATTTTTTTTATGTTTATGGACAACTTTAACGAGCATACTTAACATAACATAGGTTCTTTACTTTTTTATAGCTTTCAACATATCACCAGACGAGACGAAATCCAATTTAAGATTCTATTTGATTAGATTTTATACTATATTTCTCATAGGCCGAGTTAGTTTGGTACGCTTGCATGGCCCATCTTTTCAACCGATTTTGATGCAATTTGTGCTGTGGTGCTGACTCAGTTTGTGTCCCGGGGTAGGACCTAGGCTCTAACCTACGTGGATGAAGTCGCGGTGTATTAGCTATTAAATAAATAAATAAAACTTACTACTAGTATAACCACTTATAATAATTATATATATAACTACTAATAACAATTATGTTTTGCCTTGCCGCAAAAAGTCGCGGCCTAATTGCGAGTCGTGACTGGCATAACGCATTCTGCCTAATTTCGGAAAACTAGACTTTTACCCTAACGAAGTTAGTAATTAGCCCCTTTCACGTATTCGCTTTTTCCGGCTCCTATAAAAAATTTAAGCTAATCTCTTTCTGTGCATCGTATTCTGGCATACAAAACTGTATTATTACATGAAACTAGATGATATCCGTGACCATGTCTGCGAGGGTTTAGATTTTTAGGGTAGCGTATCTAAAAGGTAGGTTTGCAACCCTTATGTTGCAACTATGTCTGTCAGTTCAAATTTAGCATATTCTAGTAACTATTCACCACAGACCTCATATTTGGAATAGTTTTTGTTAAATATACCGGGATTCTTTGATTTTCTGGGATAAAAAGTCCTATTATCCTATTTCCTATCCCAGGGTACAACCTATCTCTGTACCAAATTTCGTCAATCCGCTGAAAAGATGGGCCCTGAAAGAGAAGCAGACTGACTGACACACTTTCGCAGTCTTACTAATATTATAAATGCGAAAGTTTGGATGGATGTATGGATGTATGGATGTGTGGATGTATAGATGTGTTGATGTATGGATGTGTGGATGTATGGATGTTTGTTACTCAATCACGCCCCAACGGCTGAACGGATCTGGCTAACATTTGGCACAGAGATAGATTATAGTCTGGAATAGCACATAGGCTATTGCTATACTTTTTATCCCGGAAAATTAAAGAGTTCCCGCGGGAACCAAAACCTCAAACCACGCAGACGAAGTCGCGGGCATTCGCTAATTATAATAATGAGATGAAGAAATTACAGGGGAGACCAATAAAATACCATTTTGATCGTAATTCCGAAATCAGGACTCGACTTTGTCATAGGCCGTTTTGGAAATGAGTTCAACTTTGTATTCAGCGGGCCAATATCGTTTGCATTAAAATAAGTCTATCTATTTTGCTCAGAATCGTAATTATACCGTTTTGATCGCCAGATCCTCTTTTATGAAATCCGCCATTTTGATTGCTTACCTCTTACGCTACGTACGCACGGCGAAAAATATTCGGGCGAATTTTATTCTCGCGATTTCATTTCATTTCATTTTTTCATTTATTATTATTGCTTTTTCATTTATTATTATTGCTTTAATGTATTACAATCGCCAACTAGCCACTATTTCCCGCGCGAATTTTATTTGCAAGTGCGAACACCTCCGTATGATTTATTGTGAAACAAGTCATAATTTAAAAAATTATTAAACACGACTGCCCTGCCAAAAAACGAACTAAAAAGTTTAAAATCTAAATTAATCTAGTTAATAATAATCTTATTAAATGATATTTTTTTGTGAATCACTGGATATTGAACTATAGTGCTATATATTTCTGGAACTACTCATCATCTTCTAGATGATGATTACATAGTTAATCTTAATTTCGAATAATTTTTTTCAACTTTATTCTTTAATGCGGGACCATGGTCACCCTATCAATTTTTTTTTAAATTTCACCAGCCTATGTCACCCGGAATAAGCTAGGGATTCTAAAAATACCTCATTTATCAAAATCGGTTCAGGCGTATAAAAGTTATGGTGAAATATACAAACTCACATACATACATACATGAACCCTGAAAACAATATGCTCCTTTTTTCAGGCAGTCGTATAAAAAATCACGCGAATATTTTTCGCAGTGCGAAAGTAGCCTTAATCCCGTAGTATGAGGACATCATTAGTGCAGGTAATTAGGGTACACGGCACGTTTACGACGTGATAAAATGAAAACCAAATAAAGGTGGCCGTGTTGGTAATTTACATGATACATTATGATGCAGATTGTATTAAACTGTTTATTTCATTATTTTAAGGGATAGTGAGATTTTATAACGAAAATCTGAGCTTTGGGCCTATTACACTACACCTTTTTAAGGGACCCTTACACCTGAATCAGTCTAGTGTAATAAAATTTAGGGAGTAAGTGTCCCTAAATTGGTCCTTATTGCTGTATAATAAGCGACGCCCAAATTAGGAGCCACGCCCACCCTTGAAGCAGCAGTAGGTAATCTTACTAATATTATAAATGCGAAAGTTTGGATGGATGTATAAATGTATGGATGTATGGATTAATGGATGTTTGTTACTCAATCACGCCCCAACGGCTGAACGGATCTGGCTAAAATTTGGCACAGTGGTGATAGATTATAGTCTGGAATAGTACATAGGCTACCTTTTATCCCGGAAAATTAAAGAGTTCCCACGGGAACCAAAAAACCTCAAATCACGCAGACGAACCACAACCTCACTCACAATAACCATTTTTATGATTTTCAAATGTGGTCTAAACCAATGCTTTACTTGCGAAGGTATTTTTACTGACATGGTATTAATCCTTATCAAAATAAATATATTAGCCATTCAAAGTATTTAATTAAGATAAAAATTGTCCTTTACACCATTTAATCTTACTAATATTATAAATGCGAAAGTTTGGATGGATGGATGTATGGATGTTTGTTACTCAATCACGCCCCAACGGCTGAACGGATCTGGCTGAAATTTGGCACAGAGACAGATTATAGTCTGGAATAATACATAGGCTACCTTTTATCCCGGAAAATTAAAGAGTTCCCGCGGGAACCAAAAACCTAAATCGTAGTCACGGGCATCAAGCTAGTCCAATATAAATTAATTAAATTACTCAGGCCTAAAAGTACAATTCCAAGATGGGCGGCAGCCGCAGATAGCAAATTCAATGCACAAGTGTATAAAGTACGAGTACTACAGGTTTGTTTGAAACTCTAGGAAATTAAATCCAAGCCCATTCTTTTTATTCATTGAAATATTTTGATATTATCCTTCCACCACTACCACTACAGCCTATTAACGTCCCACTGCTGGGCACAGGCCTCCACTCTCATAGGAGAGAGGGAATTAGGAGCTTAGACCCGCCACGCTGCTCCAATGCGGGTTGGCGGGCTTTAACGACTATTATCATGTTAGTGATAATAACCGGGACCGACGGCTTAATGTGCTCTCCGAGGCACGGGGGTGAAACACCGCCAACTTCCTAAATCCGGGCTGGTACTGAGAATTTCTTAATTGAAAAACCCAATACCTAACAATTTTTATGTCCGACCGGGAATCGAACCCAGGACCTCGTGATCCGCAGTCGACTACGCTAACCGCTAGACCAGCGAGGCATTATCCTTCTTGGTTAAAAAAAACTTGAGCGGTGTCAAGGGACACCCGGATGAAACCAAGTTCCTTCCGGGTGTCCCTTGAACCTGTATACACTCAACAATTTCGCAACGCGCGACAAAAATAATCACGTATTTTTTTTTACATATTTTTGAATATCATTTATTTTTAAAGTAAATTTTTTTTTCTCACATTTAACGTATGCACTGCTCTGTTTCATTTGTCATTCTTGGTCATACTAATTGTTTTAAAGGTTGTAATTATTGCCTGAAATAAAAGTTATTTATTTATTATTTACTATCACAATGAATCCATATCCATATCCATACTAATAGTATAAATGCGAAAGTGTGTCTGTCTGTCTGTCTGTGTCTGTCTGCCTGTCTGTCTGTCTGTATCTGTCTGTCTATCTGTCTCTGTCTGTATGTCTGTCTGTGTATGTCTGTCTGTCTATCGGGCTCTGTCTGCATGTCTGTGTCTGTATGTCAGTGTCTGTCTGTCTGTGTCTGTCTGTCTGTCTCTGTCTGTATGTCTGTCTGTGTATTTTTGTCTGTCTATCTGTCTCTGTCTGCCTGTCTGTGTCTGTCTGTGTCTGTCTGTCTGTCTCTGTCTGTATCTATCTGTCTGTCTGTGTCTGTTTGTCTGTCTGTGTCTGTCTGTCAGTGTCTGTCTGTCTGTGTCTGTCTATCTGTCTCTGTCTGTCTGTGTCTGTCTGTCTGTATCTGTATGTCTGTCTGTCTGTCTGTCTATGAGAGAGAGAGAGAGACAGACAGAGAAACACGCCCACGCCGCACGGCTTACAAGTGTAGCAAAAAGTGTCGTTACAACTTTTGGTCTTAATTTTTTCCGTCCGTTCCAAAAAACATTCAGGAAAGGCTAAAAGGAATTATGCACTAATTAATAAAATATAAGTAATGCCTGCGAAGAACGCTATGCAGAATGTACCTACTAGTGATATTTTAGCGCTGAATCGCTAAGCTTTAATCCTTCGCGCAATAAAGAGGAGCCCTAAGAAGGTAAGAACGCCTGAGGAGGCAATTATACAAAGCGTTAGTGGCGGTATAAGGTATGCATTTAATTTAAGTGTCCTAACTTGCATCCTGTGATTTCAGCTCAGACATTTTCACAGACATAATATGTGCATAGTAATACGATATCCCACCCATCGCATCAAAGCAAAAGAGAATAGACCTCATCTAGACAAGAGCGCTGAAATTTAGACCTTTGCTTTGCATTGCTCTATAGTAAATATAAAAATTATCTCATTGACTGACTTGTGAAATCCTTGGAAGTAGAAATTTTAAATTTTGCACAAATGTTCCCTTTATAATATAGACAAGGAGATTTCCAGAATTTCAATACTCAATACTCAATATCATTTATTCAATATAGGTACACTTATTGAAGTTAAAAATTACTTACTTACTTATAAAACATGATGGTGATAATTGGTTACGGTATCTTAAAACTAAAGCTACGAGGGTTCCAAACGCGCCTTGGTCTGAGAAGAGGAGCAAACGGGAGCAAAGCTCATATTTTTTTTAACAGTTTCATTTGGATTGTTTTTTAAAGTTCGGAAAATATGAATTCCAAAATGGACTCTTCCGGGAATCGAATCCGAGACCTACTACATATAAGACTACAGCGTTCACCACTGCGCCAGGGAGGTAGCCATGGCGGAATAAGCTGTGATAAATTTAGGAAAATCTCGCTTTATTTCTTCGAATCCTTAATTAACAGCTTATATTAGCTATCCTAATCCTAATTATATTATATAAAATTTTATATAAAATCTGTTCGTTTGTCTCGCTAAAACTCGAGAACGGCTGGACCGATTTAGATGGATTTTTTTGTGTGTGTTTGAGTGGATCCAGGGCTGGTTTATATTCATAATTGGACCCGGTAGGGGCGCTGCAATCGGGTTCTAGGTTCAGGGCAAGACAACGTCTGCCGGGTCAGCTAGTCCTAAATAAAGAGAGATAATTGAGTCAATACATTAACAAAAATAAACACCCGTCCGTTTGCTAACCTCTGTCTGGCATTTCAAAGTAAAACCTTCCAGAAAAGGGAATTATTAAAACGGCACACGGATCCAAACTCTGACCAAAACGAGTGAAAAACATACACTGTTTCTTTATATCGTGACGTTAACCATTTCCCAAGGGACTCAAAGAGCCGGCATCGGTTCACGAAAACAAAATACTGACATTTAACGTTTTCTGTCTCATCTCCAATTTGTTTTTTACTAACTGACAGTCCTCGGGGATAAAAGTTTAGAACATGGTTCTTTTTGCCAGGATACAATGCAATGACCTAGACTGGAAAATCGTAGGTACGTGACAAAAAAGCGCGACAAAAAAGCGTTATTCGTCCACATGCAGTATTTTTTTTATCCACTACATGTTAGCCCTTGACTGCGATCTCACCTGATGGTAAGTGATGATGCAGTCTAAGATGGTAGCGGGCTAACCTGTTAGGGGCATAGGAGTTAATTAAACCTATACCATACATAACTAACGTGGTAACTAGCCACGGCCGAATCCTCCCACCAGGCCAGACCAGGGAAAATTCCAAAATTGACCCTGCCGGGAATCGACCCCAGGACCTCCCGCACGTTAAGAGAACAGCACTACACACTGCGCCACGGAGGTCGTCGAAAGTATTTTTTTATTCCCACGGAAACTCCTCAATTTTCCGAGTTAAAAAGCGACCCATGTCTTTGCCCGGGATACAATCTACCGCTGTACCAAATCCATCAAAATCGGAAAAGATGTGCCGTCAAAGCATAGCAGACAGACACACTTTCGCATTTATAATATTAGTATAGATTACAGGGTGCCCTATGAATCCACACGGCTTGGTTCTTACCACCTGACACAACTGATTTAGTCCTCGGGGATAAAGGTGTTGTAAATCCTGTAAAAACTAAAAAGGGATAAAGGTGTTGTTAATCTTGTAAAAACTAAAAAGGGATAAAGGCGTTGTTAATCCTGTAAAAACTAAAAAGGGATAAAGGTGTTGTTAATCCTGTAAAAACTAAAAAGGGTTAAAGGTGTTGTTAATCCTGTAAAAACTAAAAAGGGATAAAGGCGTTGTTAATCCTGTAAAAACTAAAAAGCGATAAAGGTGTTGTTAATCCTGTAAAAACTAAAAAGGGTTAAAGGTGTTGTTAATCCTGTAAAAACTAAAAAGGGATAAAGGTGTTGTTAATCCTGTAAAAACTAAAAAGGGATAAATTCGTTGTTAATCCTGTAAAAACTAAAAACTTCTGGCTCAGGGGGGCGCTGATAATAAGATATTTGAACAGATTCACACCAAATATGATAAAATAGGAGCCTGGTGTTTACATTAAAACCAGTTTACGAATCCATTATCCTCCTCCATAGTCAATTTGGCGGCAAGTTTTTATGGCATCACCGTTGATATAAAATGCCAGCGACCAAATCAAATTAGATATAACAGCGAAATAGCGATAACCTACATTGGGGAGGATGCCTAGATGTTTAAAATAATTAATTATTTCTTACTAATTGTTGAATAGAGGGTCTTCCAAAATACCTAAAATTCACATCCTCGAGGTTTGTTTTTTTAGATATCAATGCAATCTGTTTACAATCTGCCTATCAAATTTCATCAAAATCGATTCAAAAGGCCGTTGAGGCGTATGAAAGAAGAAGAAACAGGTCTATGTGTCAGCTTTGCGTTTAAAGTTGAAATGAATTGTTACAAAAGTTAAAAGATTGTTAATTTATTTATTGATGAAGGTTCGATTGTACTGATATTTGACTCATTTGATGTATTTCACTCGGTTCTTTCCCAACGCCATATTGGATTAACTTGTATAAATACGAATGTTTTACCATCGGTAAAGCAGTCTCCACCGAGACTCCAACGATTATTGAATACCTTCGGTGTTTAGATCGTTACCTTGTTTACGAGCTGCGGTAGTAACTGCAGCCTGGTCAAATGATTTGATACTGTAGTATTGTTTAACTGAGTTTTATAAATTAACTAATTACATTAAATCTCTCGTGGTTAGAGTACAAATATATTAAAAGTGTTTTATTAATACCTACTTCTGGATTGTTCTCCAACATATGTTATTAAGAAAGCCCTCGTGCACAAACATTGAAGCTATAAACCTAACCGTTTGAGCTGTGAACTGATAATAACATGATAGTAGTACGAACCGTGTGGCCATTCATACACTGTAGTTGAGGAATACATTTTTTTTAGTAAATAAAATAAAAATTCATTATATTTTACGTTCCATAGTACATAGTATAGTACTGTACTTCCCATACTGGCAACACTGGTCGCCATTTTCATTTAGTTTAGAGTACATTTAGTTCTTTTTTTTTATTTTTAAATTCATGATAGGGTGTCCAAAAAGAGGGTGGGCGGCAGCTAATCTCTTTAGACGAAGCCTTCGTATAATTATGATAGAACATCACTTAAGGTAATTTCGTTTAATCATCAATTATACTTTGCTTCTTCTTCGAGATTAGAATACTTGTAGATCTTTAGAGATGTGACATTTGTAAAAAAAAAAAGAAAAAATTACACACAATCCTCTTTGTACCCATAATCATACTAATAAAAAGTTTGGATGGAATGCTGCTTATATATGATGTTTGTTACTCAATCACGTCAGAACGGCTGAACGGATCTGGATGAAATTTAGCACAAAGATTTAGTCTGGAATCAAAGTCAAATAATGTTTATTTAATTTAGGTAGGTACACAACACTTATTGACGTCCAGTTATTGAACATAGTCCAGTTATTGGAATAATACATAGGCTACATTTTGGTTACCACGTTAACCAAAAACACCTCAATCCATGCGGACAAAGACGCTGGCCACTACAGCCTATTAACGTCCCACTGCTGGGCACAGGCCTCCACTCTCATACGAGAAAGGGAATTAGAGCTTAGACCCACCACGCTGCTCCAATGCGGGTTGGCGGGCTTTAACGATTATTATCATGTTAAGGATAATAATCGGGACTGACGGCTTAACGTGCTCTCCGAGGCACGGGGGTGAAATACCCCCAACTTCCTAACCATTCGTTAGGAAGTTGGGGGTTCGTTTGTAATCAGAAAAACCCAATACTCAATACTCAATATCATTTATTCAATATAGGTACACTGTAGGTATACTTATTAACGTTAAAAATTACTTACATATAATACTTAATTATGGCCCGACCCGGGACTCGAGCCCAGGACCTCGTCGGCCGCAGTCGAACATGATAACCACTAGACCAACGAGGCAGTAAGACGCTGGCATCATCTAGTAATTAATAGATGTGTATATCAGTGGGTGTAACATCAAAATATAATCATTTATTCCGACTAGATCCCGGGAATAGCGTTTGATTTGTTTTTTATTGCGATTCAATGACACAAGAGCCGGGGGCGGGCAAAAAAAGTGATTGATGAACGAAAAATGTGTTTATGAGGGAGTTTTCTCACACTCGACAAAGTTCCGGCGAAAAACAGACTTAGCTTAATCTTTTGAGTAAGCTTTAACACAAGTTTTTCGACAGCTTTTGATATGAAGCTGCTCCCATTCAACAAGATTCTTACAAGTGAAATTAATTTAACGAATTAAAAAATACGACTGCCCTGCCATGTTATTTTTGGAGTTTACCTCCACAAGAAGCGATTTGCATATATAGCCTTTGGAATCTTATTCACATTTATTATTAAATGATATTTTTTTGTGAATCACTAAATATTGATCTATAGTGTCATGAATTTTTGGAATCTACTCATCATTTTCTAGATGATCATTATATAGTTAATCTTATTTTCAAATTTTTTTTTTCAACTTTAGTCTATAATGCGGGACCATGGTCACCCCATCAATTTTTTTAAAAAATTTACTAGCCTATGGCACCCGGAATAAGCTAGGGATTCTAACGATAGCTCATTTATCAGAATCGGTTCAGGCGTATAGAAGTTATGGTGGAATATACAAACTCACATACATACATACATACATACATGAACCCTGAAAACAATATACTCCTTTTTTCAGGCAGTCGTATAAAAATGGTCACTTATGAAACTGGAAAATCTTATGAAATCAAAAAATAACTAAATCAAACTGTTACTTATGTTACATCGTTGCCATCGGACGGCATGACTACATGGTCACTTACCACTAGATGAGATCTAACTAACTTCTGGTCTGGTCTGTTGGCTGTTGAGCTATATATATTATAATATATGAGATGAGATGAGATAGGCGTACGTACGGGTTTAATATAACTGCCGTACCTCTAATAGGTTAGCCCGCTACCATCTTGGATTGCATCATCACTTAGGTACCATCAGGTGAGATCGCAGTCAAGGGCTAACTTCACTGCCATGGTCTAGTCTGATTTGTCTAATTTAGGAAGATAATTTTGGCAGATACCATTTGCATAGTACAGCTTCAGTCTGTCTCACTATTGCTATATACCTCTCATCTGTCAAAATTATCATCCTAAATTAAAACCATAGTACTTCTAAAAAAATGGATTTCAGAAAAAAGCACATCTGTAATCGGCCTAACGGTTAGGAAATCGTAAGTAATCAAATTAGTAGCAAGTTAAATTCAATAATTAATCTGAAGGATTAACTCGACGGATCGAGGCGAGGCAGCGAAAGATAATTATCTGGCTCCATCAACGGAACTGGTTTTGATTTTTGTGTCCTTGCTCAATATCGTTGTTGATTAAGGGGACTCTAACTTTTCTCAGCTAAAAAATTGGTGTTTCCAAACCTGATACATAGCCGTGACATGTGCCATGACATGGATGACCATTGTTTGCGATTTGGGTAACAACGTTGAGGTGCATAAATTGTCACTGGAGTGTAAACAGGATCCTAAGACATGTTGTTGCCACGTTGGGCTTACCATCAAAATGGTATTGATGCACCACGGCAGTATTTCTTGATAATGTAGCGACTGATTACATATTTAATATGAAGATTAATAAATCAATGATTATTAACAGTTGTTTTATTTCCAATTAGTCAACCATTCTATCGTTAGAGAAGATAGCACAAGCTTATGAACTAGGTATCATATTACTTCAGGTAGACCTCAAGCTACGCAGGCATTTGAGTATCCTACTTCATTTTAAAGCCATAATATGTCTTGGCAAGAGCATTGTAATGATACACAGCATTTTTTTACTTATTTCACAATTAAAAATGAATATAACCTAAAATAATATTGCAACTTAAACTTAGTTTTAATAAAAAACCGCAAGTGTTAGAGGCTTCAAAATATATGTATAGTTATCAGTAATAAAAAATCTATTAAATCCTACATACGGCATGCTTGTAAACGAAATTTAATAAGTGGGGCAAAGCTCTATACATAGTCTGGCGTCTTCCTTTAAACTTGGATATTATAACAGTTTATTCTAAATCTAACAAGCTCATATATACCTACATTAAAACTGAAATTTTTATATTTTAATTTAAAAAATTATAAGCGCTTCTGAATTCTCGAGTGAATCTAACACAGATTCGGAACGTCATTCCTAGAAAAGCAGAGAGAAGGGCCTGCAAGAAACTCGGCTATTGCTCTTTTGAATAAATTAATGAATCACGATTCACGATGCAGCGAGTAACCGCAGTCCCATATAAATCACGAAAGCAACTGTTTCGTGTTTTGGGAGTATCGTCTTAATCGTCTTTGATCAACTCATTTCAACGGCTTAACTGTCTCAATAAATTAATCTTTAACAAAGAACACTTGCGCGGCATTTATCATTGTACTTAGTCATAATTTATTATAATTGTTAAATTGGACAAGTTTCTTGTGGGATTCATCTATTGTTGCAAAGAGACAATATCTCTGCAGATGTATAGCACTAGCTTTTATCGGCGTCTTCTTCTGCGTGAATCTAGGAAGGTCACACATTACACAAAGACCCTTATTTTGAATTCCACTACAAGTTAAGCTCTTGACTCCGACCTCGTCTGGTGGTAAGTGATGATGCAGTCGTAGATGGTAGCAAGCTAACCAACCGATTAATTTGGGATTTTTCGATTTCTATATCGTCTTTGGTCTAACCTGGTGGGAGGCTTCGGCCTCGGCCGTGGTTAGATTTATCACCCTGCGTGCTTCACGGCGAAAATATAGCTATTGTTATCCTATCAGACTACTAATATTCATCATCTGTGCTACCGTTAAAGACGTACCGCCAAGCGATTTAGTTCCGGTACGATGTCATGTAGAAACTGATGGTATTGGTACCAGCCCCCTGATTGTGTAAGAATTGTCCATCCAATCGTCAAAATTCGGCGTCAAAGTAAAATAAACCATAACCCCATTGAATTAGAGCTCAATTTCGTGTATCCATTCTCATACGTTTAGGTATGTACGATACCATAAACGTTTAAGAATGGATTCACGAAATTGAGCTCTAATTCAATCATGTTATTGTTTATTTAAAATTGTTAGGTATTGGGTTTTTCAATTATGAAATTCTCAGTGCCAGCCTGGAGTTGGAAGTTGGCGGTGTTTCACCCCCGTGCCTCGGAGAGCACGTTAAGCCGTCGGTCCCGGTTATTATCACTAGCACGATAATAGTCGTTAAAGCCCGCCAACCCGCATTGGAGCAGCGTGGTGGGTCTAAGCTCCTAATTCCCTCTCTCCTATGAGAGTGGAGGCCTGTGCCCAGCAGTGGGAAGTTAATAGGCTGTAGTGGTGGTGGTGGTGGATGGTTTATTTTACTTTGACGCCGAACTTTGACGATTGGATGGACAATAGGGATGATGCCTATATCAAAAATAAATTATTTCTAACTGATTATTAAATAGAGGGTATTCAAAAAGACCTAAAATTCACATCCTCGGTTAGTTTTAAGTTTGATTACCATTTTATAATATAGATTAAAGAAAAAAAGTGCGTTGAAATTTGATGACGGCACAATTGCAAATTTCATACAACTTCCATACTAGAGAAGAGCGTTTTTAAGTTTGATAAAGATTTGCTGATTTGATTGAGTTGTCATCGTCCCTATTCTTACATAATTGCACCTCTGAGCTACCTACTCTGTGGTATTGGGTATGACCATAAATTTATCACCGCACTACCAATGGCTGCTGCATCATCACTATTAAAGGAAGACACTTTGTACTGTCGCACTAGTACGCAAACATTCTTCTTCTTCTTCTTATTTTATCCGTCAGACATTTTTTTGTCCGAATTGTATTTCGCTGTAATAGCATCGATGAAAAGGTCGACTCTTTGCAAGCTTTCTACAATAACGCAGGTGCTATGATTGTTTTACGGACTCTATATCTACCTTTGGGTTTGGATATTTGGCAAACACGACTGACTTTTTGCATCTAAAACTTTTGGAAAGTATTCTCTCTTGGCTAGACTTTAGTGACTATTATCGCTTGAACAATAGTTGCTCCGTAATTTAAAAATTGCTGAATCTACCATTCTGTTGTCCGAGTAGCCAGGTGTTTGTTTGATTTCCCTCGGTGATTGATCGCACATCGTATGTACAGAAGCTTGTGTGAGTTTTATATGGATTGGAATTTGTTTTAAACTTAGGTGGATAATTTTTTTGCTTACATGCGCAAAGCTAAACACCAAAGACGTTTAACCATGTCTTCTTTCACTAGTAAACAAGGGAAATTTCGCTCAATAACCTAAATACAACATTATAACTTACTACAATACTATAATTTGTCTGCATGACTCTACATTAAAGAAAGACCTACATATGTAATACCAATTTTCTAAAGTATAGATGTTTGGCCAAAGTCCATTACAAGCACAAATTGAAAGACTTCACCCACCTTTGGGTACATTATAAAAAACTCAACTCATGCAGGGGTTTTTTACTGGTAAAGTAAATCCCAAATAGAAGTAATATAGATCCCCAGACCACCCGAAAAAGGCCGAGAGGCTTACTACGATCGCTTAAAGCAGTATATTTTTAATATTGTTAATGCTCTTGTTTCAGAATCCTTATTTTAGGGAGGTCAAGGTTCGTCATATAAAACTGACTTTTTAACTGCTTATGTTCAGACAACTTTACTGATATTCAAAGCGACATTCAACAGCATAAAGTCGAAAATATAAGAGCTTTTATCCAGTTAAAACATTATTTGAGTACAAGCAAAGTTCGGTTACCCATCCACTTCAGGGCATTCTAAATTGAAGTTGATGATACTAAAATTGTTTGGTGACACAAACAATTCGTTTGAGCGCTGGCAATCTAAAGTTTGCAGCTCCCGACGCATAAATACCGCCCCTGCTTTAAAATTAGTAATTTACAAACTAGCACTTCGGCGGGGTTTGCACAATTTATTGTGTATCCTATAGTTCCAGTATCCATAACTTAGCACTGCCAACTTCAATTTAATAATAACAAGATGACCGCATTACGACCGCATGGATCTGCCGAGCGCTGCGTATTTTTCCGATAGGATTCTAACAGATTAGTATAGATTTACATTTTGTCCACGAGTAAAAGTAAGTTTTCTACCATCAAGACAACTTAGGGCTCAATCCATTTCGGCCAAATACAATTCAAGTGGTTGTCAACTTTTTAATCAATCCACCGAATGAACCGCACGTCATTGACACGGCGTCCTACGAAGTGCCGTCATTTTGTCATTTAATTTATCTGGAACAAAAGCCCTCTTCAATCGTCGCAGACTCGGTCAATATTTATTCTTGAGACAAATTAAATTTTTCAATGGAACGAAATTTCAGCTTCAAGGATTCATGGAAATTTCTGAACACCACGGAGATAACCTATTTGGAAGAAAGCTTCTTTAAAGAATTCCACTTATTTAATTCTCTTGCTCGCGAAATAAATAACAAGAAACCCTTATGTCTAGGTCATGACTTTCATGGACAATGTCAGTCCGTGTGGCTGATACACCTGAATATATTATTTTGAAGTGAAAACTTCTTTAGCCGCGTTGAGCACTTTTTGGTAGGGGAAATGAAAATCTTATGGGCTCGCGTCACCGACATGCTGTGACGTATTGTGCAACATTATTTAATATGATCGTATATTAATTGTTATTTCAATTAAATTGTATGTATATTTTGTCATGATCATCTACAGCCCGTAGTAGGTATATTTGTATAATAAATAAACCATTTATACATGTATATAATTGTTGCTTGGAGTGTCAATAGATGTGAAAACCAAATTGATGTTGATAATTTTAATTTAAACATTATGAAATTTCAAATTTTAATACTAATATTCTAAGTTATAAATGTTCACTTCTATCGGCAGTTCATTTTTTTTACTACTAATGCCGTACTATTATTTATTTATTTTAATATTAGCATCCTTAACAGGAATTATTTAACTTTTTTAAGTGCTGTACATTCTTTTTAGATTCATGAGGTTCGCTGCCTTATAATAAAATGTTCAGCTAGTTCGGATCTTCATTCTCAAAAAGATAGATAGATAAAACTCTTTGTAGCACACACATAAAAAAAAAACAATAAACAAAAAGGTAGATAAAAGATAAAACGGAAGGCTGCAAAGGTAGTTTTATTGAAAGGTAAGAAACTTCTACAACACTGGGTCCAAATTGCCCGTTCTCTTTAGAATAGTTTTACAACTATTGTGTAATTGTTGTTTTCAAACCTCACTCACCCTCACTCACCAAACCTCACTGTCGCATTGGTGAGCTCTGTGGTCTTATGGTGGGAGGATATAGTTTCAATTCCCGGCAGGGTCAATTTGGAAATTTATAATTTCTTTCGCTTCGATATTCCCAACCTGTAAGGGTTTAATGTAACTACCCTGCCCCTAACAGGTTAGCCCGCTACCATCTTAGACTGCATCATCACTTACCATCAGGTGATATCGCAGTCAAGGGCTACTTGTAGTGGATAAAAAAAAACCTATGTTTGGAATATCTGTCATTCCATACTTGTGAAATCTTCAGGAATTCATCCATGCAGGTCTTCTTTATAAGAATACCTGCTGAAGTGAATGATGATGCAATAATGAAGCTCTACATTTTAAATTATTTATTGCCAGTTTGCCAGTCAATCTTAATTGGTATTCAAATATCCAATTAAGATTAAGACTAGCAAACACCAGTCAATTGGATATTTGAATACTAGTCAAATAAAATATTTTTTGGTCATGGTTAAATAGAGAATCTCCTAAAAGTCGTAATATCCACGTCTCGTGTTGGTTTTAAGTTAAATAATTTAAAAAAAAATAGCGTCAAACTTTGTCATCAAAGTTTGTCTGTGTCGTCACAATTCAGTATTTCATATAAAATCTCATACTGATTTATTCGATCTTGTATAAGTCCCACAAACTTATCTGACCCGGTAGCCAAAACTGGAACTAATTTTTATGCCTGTTTAGTTTTTGTTTTTATTTTATTTTTCATATTATATACTAGCGACGCTGTCATAGGGTCAGATAAGTTTGTTGGACTATGGCTTGTGTGGCGTGTGACTTGTACCGAGAATTGAACCAAGGTTAATTTGCATGATAGCTATCTCTGCCTCGAAAGGTTCAACAAACGTCGAATAAATAATGTTTGCATGGTACGTTTCCGTTAATACTGCACTATATTTCAGGCGATGTCCTAAAGTACAGAGAAACACGAAACAAAATCGCTGCAAGCATTTGATCTGGTTAATCTGAACCCCTGAGATGACTTTTTGATTTTCACCTTAACGCTTTTTACAACTAATTTACCAATTAACAGTAACAGCGTCGTATCGTGTGCGCAAAGTGCAGAAATCCTTTGTGGGGTCGAGTGTACGCTTTTATAATATGGTTCCCAAAGAGTTTCTGGATTTGCCATTACATAGATTTAAAGACTGTGTCAAACAGCATTTGTTAAGTCGAGGTTATTACACTATCGATGATTTCATTAACGACAAAGTGTCATGGAAGCAACCGGCCTCGCATCCAGTGACACACAAGTCAGTGTAATACTTGTAACGTATGTGTTGTGTTCTCTACATATTGTGACCTTTTCTTTTCTATGAAAAGAGCAACTGCTGAGTTTCTTGTCGGCTCTTCTCAGTAGAATCAGTTTTCGGAACCGGTGGTAGAGTCTTAACGTTTCATAAGTGACACAAGTTGTCTTACATGAAATAAATAAATCATTTATCATTGATCAATTTTAATTTTTTTATTTTCCCCAGATTACAAGGGAACTACTGTATATTGTACTAGCCAAAATCCTGCTCAGATATAGGCTAAAGCAACTTATAACTTTTAGGGAAAAATAGGTAGCTTGTATCTTAAATCCTGTTGGACCCACTGAGCCTGACATTGCGCTCAAATTATAGGAAACTAATTACTAACTAACTTTTGCCTGGTGGGAGGCTTCGGCCGTGGCTAGTTACCACCCTACCGGCAAAGATGTGCCGCCAAGCAATTTAGAGTTCCGGTACGATGCCGTATAGAAACCGAATAGGGGTATGAGTTTAATATAACTGCCATGCCCCTAACAGGTTAGCCCGCTACCATCTGGGACTGCATCATCACTTACCATCAAGTGAGATCGCAGTCAAGAGCTAACTTGTAGTGGATAAAAAAAACTAGCTGATGCCCGCGACCACAATAAAACCTACATTATGTAATTTCAGTTATATGTACTTCTAGGATCCGCGTTAGACAAGTTTCCTAAGCTTAAGCCTATACTGCATCTTCACTTACCATCAGATGAGATCGCAGTCAAGAGCTAACTTGTAGTGGATAAAAAAAAAGAAGAAAAAAATGCCATGTCTTAACCAAACATACCGCCGGCCGAATCCAAAGGCTTGATGTATGGATCCACCGTAAAAATAATAATCCACATGCAAATTAGAGTAATACGTCTTAGGCAATATTACTCTAAATGACAGTTGGATGTCCTTGACGTTATCATTACTTGTACGTTGACGTTCCTAAAATAAGGATTATATAATTATAATCCAACATACCAAAGTCAACAATAATGAAAAAATATAATTATATTATTTATATTTTCATTTTATTTCAGGCAACAAGGCCCATATTATAAATTACATAAAATACATTATTAAAATAAGTAAATAAAAAATATTATAAGATAAAATACAACCATAAAATACTATAAGTAAGTAAGTAAAATACTATAAGTAATAAGTAAGTTTATGATATAATATCTTGTTTCATTCTATCTCATGTCTTGTTGTACCTATTCTTCCTCCACAACCTTTCTCACTGCCAAGGGTCACTGGTAGAGATCTCTTATAGAGATAAGTGCTTCCTTGTCCACTGCGTATGTTTTTCTTCTTATTTTATAACATTTTGGTACTAAATAAATAAAAAAAAAAACAAGTAGGTAAGTAATAAAAAAGACTAATACTACGGTAGGGATTTTTCACTCACTTCCCTATAGCGACGGTACACTATGCCCTCAGGCCAAAAGTCCGCTCTGAGGAACACATTTTTCCACCAAGCTTGAACTGTAAGTACATAGGAGTTAAAATACGTCGTCCTACTCAACTTCAGTTCTTCCAAGTTCATCTGCACTTCTTCAGTGGGTCTTCCATCTACTTATATAGATAGATTCTTAACGGCAGAGTCTTAACGTTTCATAAGTGACACAAGTTGTCCTACATGAAATAAATAAATCATTTCATTTCATTTCATATGTACCATAACGATCTTAGTGCATATGTGCATAAACGTTAAAGTTTTTTGAGGATGGCTACACAGTGTGATACCCATAATATTAATGTATTTTTTATCTTGAACACAAAAAAAAAAAAGTACGTATATGCGATGTACTGCATGAAGTCTCCCCTATATGATTTTTAGCGTAAGCCTATAATGAATAAATTTATGATGATAAATTTAAGAAAGAACTCCAGACCCTATTGACCCAGAAGGGATTTTATGAGGTTGAGAAATTTTTAGACAATTAAACAATCTACGCGGAATACATGGTTTGACATAATGTAATAATTTATTGTATTTGACATAATTCTATTTCATCATCATCATCATCACTACAGCCCATTAACGTCCCACTGCTGGGCACAGGCCTCCACTCTCATAGGAGAGAGGGAATTAGAGCTTAGACCCACCACGCTGCTCCAATGCGGGTTGGCGGGCTTTAACGATTATCATCATGTTAGTGATAATAACCGGGACCGACGGCTTAACGTGCTCTCCAAGGCACGGGGGTGACACACAGCCAACTTCCTAACTCCGGGCTAGTACTGGGAATTTCTAATTCTATTTAATATTTTATAATTAATTTTGATTTTGACATAATACAATAGTTTATTGTAGGTACTCAACATTTTTTTTTATGGTATCTGATTTTTATGTTGTAATTTTAATTTCAATATAAATGTAATAATTAAGGTAAGGTAACCTAATGTAACATATTTTTATTACTGTAATTTTATACATGTATGTACTTCGCTTTGCCCTAGCAGGGCTGTAAATGCAAATAAATGAATATGAATATGAAAAAAAAAAATTAAGCGTTGGCAGTATGGCCCCTGTCTGCACTAAGTTCAAACTTATCTCAAAGTACAGGTAAGCCGGAATCAGCGCAAGTTCAACAGCCGTGCTCGAGTCTGAGCTGAGGGGTGTAGGGTCGAAGCCCACCATTAATCTCAGTCGTCTGGCACCCAGGTGCCCCCCCCCCCTTATCCGCAGACGGAGGTAACCCCTGAGCCCTTACCCACCACTCCATTTATTATTGTTACCCACTGTAGCGAACGCCGTGTATTCCGCCCAATTGGGTATTTGACTACTAGTGAAAACAAATACTTTTTAGTGATTATTAAATAATCTCCCAAAAGTCGTAATATCCACGTCGGTCCCGGTTATTATCACTAACATGATAATAGTCGTTGAAGCCCGCATTGGAGCAGCGTGGTGGGTCTAGGCTCTAATTCGCTCTGTGTCCAGCAGTGGGACGTTATTGGGCTGTAATAGTGGGCGAAGATTTAGTAGTCGCCCTTGATCTAAATGTGTAAACAATCAGTGGGAGAGACAATCCAATTGGGTATTTGACTACTAGTGAAATAAAATATTTTTTTGTCATTATTAAATAAAGGATCTCCCAAAAGTCGTAATATCCACGTCACCTGCTAGTTTTATTTTGAATAAACATTTTATACTATCGATTAAAGTAAAAAAAGTGCGTCGAACTTTGATGATGTAACAACTTAAAATTTCATACAAAATCCAAACTAAGCACGCGTTTTGACGTTTGAAAAAAAAAGTTGCTGATTTGACTAGTTGTCAAATACCCAATTGTATACACATTTGATTCACATTTTTCACGTATAATAGTTTCTACGTAGAAACAAGAAGGATTTTAGTTATTTGATTCTTGCGGAAACTCTTTAATTTTCCGAGATAGCATATGTCCTTCCCGGGGATGCACCCTGTCTCTATACCAGATTTCATCAAAATCAGTTGAAAAGATAGGCCTTTAAAGCGTAGCAGACGGACACTATCGCATTTATAATATTAAGTATGGAAGTACTAGCGAATGCCCGCGACTTCGTCTGCGTGGTTTGAGGTTTTTTGGTTCCCGCAGGAACTCCTTTATTTTCCGGGATAAAAAGTAGCCTACGTGCTAGACTATAATCTATCTCTGTGCCAAATTTCAGCCAGATCCGTTCAGTCGTTGGGGCGTGATTGAATAACAAACATCCATACATTCATACATCCATACATCCAAACATCCATACATCCATGCAGCCATACATCCATCCAAACTTTCGCATTTATAATATTAATAAAATTAGTAAGATAAGATAACATTGATAATTAGCAAAACTTTCGCATTTATAATATTAGTAAGATTAGTAAGGATTAGTAAGATAAGATAACATTGATAATTAGCAAAACTTTCGCATTTATAATATACTGATAAGATAAGATTGATAATTAGCATAATAGTAGTAAGTAGGTCGTCGCAATTAGTGGTTTATTGCATTTAAAGAATTTACCGCACTGCATTTAGAGATAGCATAATTATTTCAGGTCATTTGGAGGAATGCCAACTGGTTGCAGTACCTTACTGCTAATTCCTTAACGATAAGATAAGCTCAAGACTTTGATTTATACTAAGGTTGGGCTTCAATTAACTGTTTGTATAACAGTATAGTCAACTTCTACGCTTATAATATCATGATTTCATGAAAAGCCTGAAAAGTTCTAAATCATTGGAACAATTTATTGAACATAATATTAGTTTGATTTACGAAATTTTTGTGTTGGAATCATATAATAATAACAATGAACTTCCGGTGGATTGAACATAGATGTCAAAGATTTTGTTGCACATGACAAAAATTTTTTTTTGAACTGTGAATTTATTTCTACCTATGGAATCCTTAAAAGTGACTGATAAATTATAGCTGACTAGCGAATGCCCGCGACTTCTTCTTCTTTAATTTTCCGGGATAAAAAGTCTATGTGCTATTCCAGACTATAATCTATCTCTGTCCCAAATTTCAGCCAAATCCGTTCACCCGTTGGGGCGTGATTGAGTAACAAACTTCCATACAGCCATACATCCAGACATCCATACATCCATACATTCATCCAAACTTTCGCATTTATTTTTAACGATTAACGAAATGTTGGTATTTGAATCAAATAATAATAATAATGAACTTCCGGTGATTTAAACATAGGTGTCAAAGATTTTTTGCATATTTAAAAAAAAATCTGAACTGTGAATTAATTTCTATCTAAGGAATCCTTGGAGTGACTGATAAATATAGCTGATCGCAGTCAAAGGCTAACTTGTAGTGGATATATAAAAAAAAACTGATATAAATAATATTATGTAGACATCGATCGGTTGAAACAATCAAGAAACTTTAGATTCCCTGTCCACTGAAGAGAAGGGGAAAGCGTATTCAGTAGACTAATCAAATCGTTGAGTCACAACTTAAAACATTTACACGTCGATTATCAATAATAATGGGATTATAATCAGAGGTGCGATTATGTAAGAATTTCCGATCCAATCGTCAAAGTTGGGCGTCAAAGTAAAATAAACCATAACTGCCTTGAATTAGAGCTCAATTTCGTGTATCTATTCTCATACGTTTATGGTATCGTACATACCTAAACGTATGAGAATGGATACACGAAATTGAGTATACTATACTTCTATACTAATATCATAAATGCGAAAGTGTGGGTGAATGGATGGATATATTTGTTACTCAATCACGGCAGAACAGCTGAACGGATCTGGATGGCATTTGGCACGGAAATAGATTATAGTCTGGAATAACACAGAGGCTACTTTTTATCCCGAAAATCCACGCGGACAAAGTCGCGGGCATCAGCTAGTCCGAAATAAAATCATGCTTAGAAGAAAGAAAAAACTGACAAGGTGAGACAAAACACTAAAGTAGCTATTTTATTTTAATTTACTACAATTGGTATATTGTTAACCTTTTGACTGCGATCTCATTTGCTGATGACGCAGTCTAAGATGTTTATGGGAGGCTAATAATACTGGTTGACTGCGATCTCATTTGGTGATGACGCAGTCTAAGATGGTTATGGGAGGCCAATGGCTAATGGTTGACTGCGATCTCATTTGGTGATGACGCAGTCTAAGATGGTTATGGGAGGCTAATGGCTACTGGTTGACTGCGATCTCATTTGGTGATGACGCAGTCTAAGATGGTTATGGGAGGCTAATGGCTACTGGTTGACTGCGATCTCATTTGGTGATGACGCAGTCTAAGATGGTTATGGGAGGCTAATAATACTGGTTGACTGCGATCTCATTTGGTGATGACGCAGTCTAAGATGGTTATGGGAGGCTAATGGCTAATGGTTGACTGCGATCTCATTTGGTGATGACGCAGTCTAAGATGGTTATGGGCGGCTAATGGCTACTGGTTGACTGCGATCTCATTTGGTGATGACGCAGTCTAAGATGGTTATGGGAGGCTAATAATACTGGTTGACTGCGATCTCATTTGGTGATGACGCAGTCTAAGATGGTTATGGGCGGCTAATGGCTACTGGTTGACTGCGATCTCATTTGGTGATGACGCAGTCTAAGATGGTTATGGGAGGCTAATAATACTGGTTGACTGCGATCTCATTTGGTGATGACGCAGTCTAAGATGGTTATGGGCGGCTAATGGCTACTGGTTGACTGCGATCTCATTTGGTGATGACGCAGTCTAAGATGGTTATGGGAGGCTAATGGCTAATGGTTGACTGCGATCTCATTTGGTGATGACGCAGTCTAAAATGGTTATGGGAGGATGGTTGTGGGTTAGATGGGAGGCTAATCTATAGGGATATGAAATATGTTTATCTGTTTACGCCCAAAGTTCGGCAGTACACGTTGAGGGGGAGCTAATCAATCGAGGAAAATTAATGGACCGCAAGCCGACAGACTGCCGCAAGAGTAGGGGTTTTGCTAAAAAAGTGATCTATGTGCTTCGTCTTAAACCGGTGGCCTAATTTTTAAAAGGAAGAGTCCTTAAATAGACCCACTTTTTTTTATCCACTACGAGTTAGCCCTTTACTGCGATCTCACCTGATGGTAAGTGAAGATGCAGTCTAAGATGGTAGCGGGCTAACCTGCTAGGGGCATGGCAGCTATATTAAACCCATACCCCTATTCGGTTTCTACACGGCATCGTACCGGAACGCTAAACCGCTTGGCGGCACGTCTTTGCCGGTAGGGTGGTAACTAGCCACGGCCGAAGCCTCCCATCAGGCAAAAGCTTTTAGCTGAAATAAGAAATAAGAAAAAAAAAATGTGTTTAATCTAAATATATAAGATAAAAAAAGCTAAATCTGTCTCTTTCATAGTTCAATCGGCATAGGACATCCAACACTATGATAAAACCTCAAAGACAATTTTCTTAATATACTATATATTTACTTAAACTTAAACTTCATATTTATATTTACTTACAAATAATAAACTTTATATTTCTCAACTATATTTTTGCGACAAGCAATAAAATCACATTGGATGGTAGGTGCCTCACAGCGAAGGCTCGATAAAGTCTAGATTTTTTTATGCGGGCACGTTTTTGATGACTAACACGCTCGTCTATGGTTTATGGCGCTATAAAAGCCGTGGAACTGGTAACATCAGCTGTAAACCCCTATCTGCAGCCACCGAACCATTAAATATATATCATTTTTATCAGTTATCCACATGATATAAACATTTAAAATGAGGGCTCATTTGTGCGAGTTTTACGTACCCAAAAAGTAGAGTCACCTTTTTTTTTATTATAGAGAATAAGGTGGTTTCCGTGACATCTTACGAGTGGATCTGTTTCGAAATTCCCGTGGAAAATCTTTGATTTTCTGGGAGAAAAAGTTGACTATAATATTGTATCCTTCCCCAGGATATAATATAATATATATATATATATGTATATATATATATATGTATATATATATATATATGTATATGTATATGTATATTTTATTATAATTGTGTTATATATGTCACCGTAAGATTGTAAAAATCGTTAGATTATAATGTAACTCGTGAAATTGTAAACTGTCGAAAGATTATGAACCGTTCAATGTTCTGAGTGTCAATTTTTGAAATATTCATTGTTTTTACGTTTTCTTGTGTCTTTCTTGTAGGTTAGATTAGGGTACGACATAATCTAACGATTTTTACAATCTTACGGTGACATATAATATGAGAGATATATATATATATATATGTAATACAATTGCAATTGCTTTATATTTGCATGCAACATATCTCAATGCCAATTGTTACCAAAATGATTGACGATATGAGTTGTTAAAGCGTAGCAGACAAACAGACACACTCTTTCATATTTAAAATAATATTAGTAATTAGTAAAGGAGTATGGCGAGAATGCGTGTATTTTGGGACCCACTGAAAAGGGTAGCGTTCATCATGGAAACTTATTAATAATGTAGAAAGTAACAAAACTAAGAAAAAAGCAAATAGTAAGTAAGTCTAAAAATGTGGGAGAAAAAAGATACACCTAAAAGTAGAATATAACCTAAAAATTATTAATCAAAAACTAGTACTACGGGAAAGGGCTATTGTTCAATCAATAATTTGTATCAGTATTCGTATGAATGAGTAGGTAGGTACTATGCCTAGTTATAATTAGGTAGGTACTTATGTCTGCGAGAATTCCGCAATAATTCTACTCACGCCATATTTCTAAATAACTCTTATCTGCTTAGATCTTTCTTATCTTTTAACAAATTGAGTAACAATAATATCAAAATAGATCTCTTTTGCACCACTGGTACCTCTATGCTGATTCTGGCCAGTGAATTCTTCGACCCCTATAATCAGTCAGTCTTTTATAGCTGACATATAGGACAGCGCTTTTAAAGCGCACTGGATGTGAGCTTTAGCTTGTAAGTATATTAATTATATTAACTAGCATAGGATAAGTCTTTTACTAACCATTATGGACCTTTGTTGTCTGTCAATATATTTATCTGTTAATTATATATTTAGATACGAAAGTGTTTGTCTGTGCGCTACGTACTCAAGCCCGATCTGCTTAACCGATTTTGAAAACAGTTGGTACAAAGAGAGGTCTAAAAGTTTCTCAGCGATTTTTAAATAAAATTAAATCAAAGCGGGCAAAGTTGCGAGCATTATTCAGTAATGCAAAAATGGGTTGAACCTCTTTATAAATCCAAAACTATTTCCCAACTTTACTTAAAACCTTCTTTACAGTCATACTTACGGCGACACGCGAAAGGCAAATGAGTTAAATAATGTTACATTACAGCCCGTAAGAAAATAGGCTACCATAAACCCTAATGTAATGCTCTTGTTATGCCCTAATCGTGTCTCACCCCATCCAGCGGCACCCCCGAGGCTGGTAATTATAGGACGCCTTCATAATAGACAATTTCAACCGTGCGTCTTTTGGGAGGCTTCGGCCGTGGCTAGTTACCACCCTACCGGCAAAGGCGATGCCGTGTAGAAACCGAATAGGGGTATGGGTTCAATATAACTGCCATGCCCCTAACAGGTTAGCCCGCTACCATCTTAGACTGCATCACTTACCATCAGGTGAGAGTCAAGGGCTATTTTGTAGTGGATAAAAAAAAGACTTGATATTTAATTGGGGAATATCCTACTAAAAGTGTGATCACCAAATTCAAATTCAAATGATTTTTATTCAAATAAACTTTTACAAGTACTTTTGAATCGTCAAGTGAATCTACCACTGGTTCGGAATGCTATGGCTACCGAGAAGACCACGTGGCTAAACATTTAGTAAGATAGATGATTCCCACGACTTCGTCCACGTGAATTAAGGTTTATTGATTCCCGCGAGAACTCTTTGATCTTCCGGGATAAATAACGTACAAGTGAAATTAATTTAACGAATTAAAAAATACGACTGCCCTGCCATATTATTCTTGGAGTTTATCTCCATAAGAAGCGATTTGCATTTAAAGCCTTTAGAATCTTATTCACATTTTTTATTAAATGATATTTTTTGTGGATCACTAATTATTGAACTATTGTGTTATATATTTTTACTCATCATTTTCTAGATGATGATTATACAGTTAATCTTATTTTCGTTTTTTTTTTTTCAATTTTGGTCTTTAATGCGGGACCATGGTCACCCCATAAATTTAAAAAAAAAATTACTAGCCTATGTCACCCGGAATAAGCTAGGGATTCTAACGATACCTCATTTATCAAAATCGGTTCAGGCGTATAGATGTTAAAGTGGAATATACAAACTCACAAACTCACATACATACATACATGAACCCTGAAAACAATATACTCCTTTTTTCAGGAAGTCGTATAAAAATATGTAGGTGCTGTGCCAATACAGGGTATAAGCTATCCTAAGATTATGAGTGTAATATATTTAAACAAAACGCCGAGGTGCAACAACGGCTTATTCCAGACTAGTTAATACCAAATGACAGATGACATAATATAAAATACCCACCATAAATACTACATTAAGAGATACAACGAAGCGACAACAGTGATTGACTTACTTAACTTAGGTACGTACGATACCATAAACGTATGAGAATGGATACACGAAATTGAGCTCTAATTCAATGCTGTTATGGTTTATTTTACTTTGACGATTGGATCGGCAATTCTTACATAATCGCACCTCTGAGCTACCGTTTCGGTGTGAGCCTGCGTCCGTTTCCGGAATTTATATCTTTGAGCGAGAATCGATGGCCTCGGTTTCATGTTTTTCACCAGATGCACTAACTCCCTAAATTTCATCTCACAGGCTTTTTGGGAGACCACAAATCCTACCGACTGCGCCACTGTAAAATATTTAAATAAAACGCCGAGTCGCAACAACGGTTTATTCCAGACTAGGTTAATACCAAATGACAGATGACATAAAACTAACATAAATTATTAAATACCCACCTTATATACTACATTATGAGATAGAACGAAGTGATGGCGTAAATTATTAAAATACCCAACTTATATACTGCAATAAGTCCATCGTAAAATTGAGAAAAATTAAATAGTTTTTATACAAATACAAAATCAACTAGTTGTCACAAATCATCACAATGAATCACTGGTTGATACTGAGAAGAACGATCTAGAAACTCGGTGATTGTGATTTTCAAACCGAAAAATCATCACTCGATTCGCACAGTAGTTGAAAGCAGCTCGTGCTGTTACCGTGCGGTTTTTTTGAGCAATATGAAGTTGCCCTAACAAAGATCTTCATTTGGAGAAACTCGCTAAGTAATTGCAAATCACCGCGGACTATAATAAGTGACTTGATTAATTTGCTGAATAATTAATTGTAATTGAAATCTCCGAGACGACATTGTCTCAGTGCTAAGATAGAAGCGGAAGCGAACAAGTTTCAATTGGAAAATCAATTTTTCATATAACCTGCATTGAAAGTGCGAGTTTCAATGCCTATTGAGCCACCCGAGACTAGTTAATTTCACATGAATACGTCATTCAGCGGGTAGAAATGCGATGATTTTCTACCCGCTTCTGGCCGCTTTTCTGCCCGCTGAATGACGTAGTAGCCTGTTCAATTCTGTCAGAGTATCTTTATTTTTTATTTCAAACCTTTAGAATTGCCATTTTAACCATCAACTAAACTTTCAGATATTATATTTCTAAACAAAAACCCAACTGGTTGCGCGGGAATACGTATTTTAATAATAATTATATTTTAAATAAATAAACTGCTCAATCGTCCTTTATCCCGATTTATCCTATTAAATCCAAAACCCATCTCCGCATACCCATATCGGCAAACCTCACATGGACGCTACTAGGTGGCATTACGCGTTTCCAAATAGCTTAATTTGAAGTTATATGACGACCAATCAAAGGCCGCATAGATCACACCACTGTCCGCCGCAAGGAGATGGTTGACTTCGAGTTTCGAGACACGTTGGTCGAGAAGAAAAATCTTTGAAAAATCCGCTCCGCACCGCTAAATCTTTCGTAAAACCGCAATTGCCCTAAGCGATTACTATCTAAATCCTACCCCAGAACAATAACTGTAGTGATAATCAGTGAGAGTGACCTGTGAACCTAAACAACGAGTGAATTCACCGGGATACGTCGCCACGCCTGCATAGCAGCTTCGAGGTACGTGCCGATATTCCCTTATCATCCCTAATTCCTAGGTACCTCGTTGAGCAGTTTTAGATCTAGAAATACGTTCCATTGAATCAAAACGAATTAATATCTTGTCGCGAATTCTATAGTCTAAAGGGATTTTGGAAATTCGACTAACCGCGCCGCCACCAACAATTAAAATAAATAAGAAATAATTATAATTTTAATAAAACTCGCACTTTCAACGCAGGCTATATGAAAAATATAGTGTGTGACACGGGGTGAAACACGATTTCAGACTTCGGGTGATGCCAGCGATCATCTGAAATCGTCTTGATACATTTATTTAAAACAGAGGTCCTCTCACTGTTTTTTTAATGTACATCTGTTTTAATGGAATAATAAATGAAAGCTCAAAAGCCGATATCCATGCCATTAAGCTACACTTATTCGGCTACAAGCTGCATCTATTGCCGGCTTACGGACTGGGCACTAAAACCGGAGCATTTGTTCTGTAGCAGACTGTAGAATACTATCTGCCAGACGACAGGGATTAATGGCAAGACACCAGCATTCGCCTTAAATAGGATGTCGAACTCTTTTTGTTATTATTATTATGGTTTAGGGCCTATAGTATAATCATATCATATCATACTTTACAATATTACCAGCTTTTGCCTGTTCGTTTGCATAAACTACACAAATTAGAAACTTATTTAACGCCCTTGGGGAATGAATTTTCAAAAATCCTTTCTTAGTGGATGCCTACGGACTTTTGGCCTGAGGACTGAGACTTTACAGTCGCTATAGGGAAGTGAGAGAAAAATCCCTACCGTAGTATTAGTCTTTTTTTATTACCTTCGTATAGTATTTTAAGTTTGTATTTTATTTTGTTTTTATTTTTTTAAGTATATTTTGTATTTTATAATATGGGCCTTGTTGCCTGAAATAAATGAATAATAATAATAATAATAAAAGCTATCTATATGCCAAATTTCATCCCAATCCGTTTAGTGGTTTGACCTTAGCGTTGATAGATCAGTTGGTCACCTTTTCCTTTTATATATTTAAGATAAATGCAAAAGTTGTGGCGACCTCCGTGGCGCAGTGTGTAGCGCTGTTATCTTAACGTGCGGAGGTTCCGGGTACGATCCCCGGCAGGGTCAATTCGGGAATTTATAATTTCCTGAATTTTCCCAGGTCTGGACTGGTGGGAGACTTCAGCCGTGGCTAGTTACCACCCTACCGGCAAAGACGTGCCGCCAAATGATTTAGCGTTCCGGTACGATGCCGTGTAGAAACCGAATAGGGGTTTAAATATAACTGCCATGCCCCTAACAGGTTAGCCCGCTTCCATCTTAGACTGCATCTTCACTTACCATCAGGTGAGATCGCAGTCAAGGGCTAACTCGTAGTGGATAAAAAAAAAATAAGTTGATGCCCGCGACTTCAATAAAACCTACATTATGTAGTTTCAGTTATGTGTACTATCTTCTAGGATCTGCATTAGACAAGTTTCCTAAGCTTAAACCCATACTGCATCATCACTTACCATCAGTTGAGATGGCAGTCAAGAGCTAAATTGTAGTGGCAAAAAAACAAAGTGTGTTTGTTTGTCGGTTTGTTGATTTCTTTTTCAATCAGGCCGCAACAGAGCAACGGATCGACGTGATTTTGCACGGCTATAGCTGAATACTTCGAGAGTAACATACTTAGACTGCTTTATCCCCGGAAAATTAAGGAGTTCCCGTGGGAATTTAAAAACTTATTCCACTCGTACTGAGTCTCGGGCATAAACTAGTAGTTATATATAATAATTTGCAAGCGCATCTGTTTACCCGGACAGACGGACAGCGCGACAACAGAAGTTAATATCTGCCAGTTACTCCACCCCCGGTCACTTTTAACTGAATTTACACAGTTCAAACTTGTTCCAAGTTATTTAAACAGCACTTGGGAAGTACTATCTCAACACTCGTCGTAAGTTCGCGTTATATACTTACGTTATTAAGAAATTCTCAACGTTGTAAAATAGCTTTCTGAATCGCCTTACTCATAAATAATTGGACAATGGATATTACGTAGTATTGGAAATACTTTGCTCGTGTATAGCATTATAGCTATTTATTTAAGACTGAAAGCATACGGACAAAACTTATTGCCTGGCTGACAAAAGTCCTTGCGCATACTCTTTATACGGTATGTATGTATGTATGTATGTGAGTTTGTATATTCTTCCATTACTTCTATACGCCTGATCCGATTTTGATAAATGAGGTATCGTTAGAAACCCTTGCTTATGAGACATAGGCCAGTAAATTAAAAAAAAAATATGGGTTGACCGTGTTCTCGCATTAAAAACTAAAGTTGAAAAAGATAATTCGAATATAGGATTACCTTTATAATCATCATCTAGAAAATGATAAGTAGATTACAATAATATATAGCACTATGGTTCAATATCCAGTGATTCACAAAAAAATATCATTGAGTAAAAATGTGAATAAGATTCTAATTTAACTAGATTAATTTAGATTTTTAACTTTTTTGTTCGTTTTTTTGGCAGGGCAGTTGTGTTTTTTAATTATGATTTGTATATAGAGCTGCACAGACAAGCGCGAAACGCGTGTCTCATACGAAATGAAATGAAATGATTTATTTATTTCATGTAGGACAACTTGTGTCACTTATGAAACGTTAAGACTCTACCACCGGTTCGGAAAGATGATTCTACTGAGAAGAACCGGCAAGAAACTCAGCAGTTGCTCTTTTCATCAAAGAAAAGGTCACAATATGTAGACAACACAACACATACGTTACAAGTATTACACTGACTTGTGGGTCACTGGATGCGAGGCCGGTTGCTTCCATGCTACTTTGTTATCAATAAAATCATCGACAGTGTAATAACCTCGACTTAACAAATGCTGTTTAACACAGTCTTTAAATCTATGTAATGGCAAATCCAGAAACTCTTTGGGAACCATATTATAAAAGCGTACACTCGACCCCACAAAGGATTTCTGCACTTTGCGCACACGATACGACGCTGTTACTAGCTTATGGTGGTTTCTAGTGTATCGATTGTGAGTATCACCTATTTTCTTGTAAAGATTCTAAGTTCTGCCTAACAAAGACTATATTATTGTATAATTATGTATTGCGAAGGCACCGTAAAAACACCAATCTCTTTAAATTCTTCACGAAGTGATACGCGTGATCCGAGTTTATTAATAGAACGGATGGCTCTTTTCTGCAATATAAAAATGGATTGGATATCGATGCCGCGGTTTTGCGCGGACTTTATATCCTGTCATGTCCATAGTGGGTTTTCGCTCTAATGGATATGGATGGATGGTGTTATTGGTCGCCGTCTTTATGTCCGTTTATTTCAACTTTAGGCAATAGTTTAGACCTGAATTATAGGCTCAGATAAGCGTTCGCTTATGCCACTCTTAAGCGCTTATACAAGCGCGATATAACCGTTAGTTCAGATTAATCACACATAATTAGGTAACTTTTTGTAAATTACTAGGTATTAACTATTAGGTTAAGTTTTGAAGCTTAGAATTGACCAGCATTTCGTCACCAATGAGTCTCCTAGCGTAACGATCCACCGAATCTTATGTACTTACCGATCGGTTTAACATTCAACACAGGTAAGTAAATTTTAGGGTCAGGTATTAAAGTTTCAAACTGTCAACTGCCTAGCAAAGATCTTTTAAACTTAGAACACATAGGATAAAATTAGGCCATACCAAATCTGCTTTTTCCCGATACTTCCTCCGTATGGAAGGGGCTTAAAGATCACGTTGGAATTTCTTAAATGTGTTCTTACTGGGTTAGAGGTTAGTGCCCATTGAGCTTGATTAACATTCCTTCTTTTACAAGCTTTTATTTAACTTACAATGTATGTGGGTTTGTTTATTCCCAAGCCATTGAGCTGAAATTTGGCATGCAACTTTAGTTTAGATGACAATACATGGTTATCTAAGTGACGTCATTATTAATCAAATATGGCGGAATAGTTACTTTTTATGCCTCTCATGATACGAAATAAGCGGGTTTTCTGAGAAGACGAGATATAAATTGACGTCACACTGAATTTAATTTCTCGTAAGTCAAACTCCTTGGCGCAGTGGCGAGCGATGTGGTCCTTTAAGACGTGGGAGGTTCCGGGTTCCCTGGTTTAGATTCCCGGCAGGGTCAATTGAGGAATTAATAATTTCTGAATGTTATCAGGGCTGGTTTAGTTGGAGGCTTCGGCCGTGGCTATGTTATTCTGTAATGAAAAATATACTTCAAATTTGACGACCTCCGTGGCGCAGTATTGAGCGCTGTTGCCTTAACGTGCGGAGGTCCCAGGTTCGATCCCCGGCAGGGTTTGGAAATTTATAATTTCTGAATTTTCCCTGGTCTGGCCTGGTGGGAGGCTTCGGCCGTGGCTAGCACCCTACCGGTAAAAGACGTGCCGCCAAGCGATTTAGCGTTCCAGTACAATGCCGTGTAGAAACCGAATAGGGGTATGTATGGGTTTAATATAACTGCCATGCTCCTAACAGGTTACCCCGCAACCATCTTAGACTGCATCTTCACTGACCATTAGGTGAGATCGCAGCCAAGGGCTAACCTGTAGTGGATAAAAAAAATACCTTCTTGAAATGTAGGAATATTTTCTTAAGAACGATGAATATTTTCGGCATGAACGATGTAAGTAAAGTAGCAACCAATGTTAACATTTATGTTAAAGTTCATTCGCATTGGAGGTTAAACAATCAACTTGGAGTTCGTGAATCATAATTTTCTGTTCTTTCGTGTTATCTTTGCAAATTTTACCTATTTTCATTTTGGTATGACAAACTTAACAGTTCTCAAAGAAAATTAATTTAATTCCAAAAAGTTTTATCATCGCTACAACCTCGAACCCGCCCCCGGCTTCGCTTGAGTGGAATTTCTGAAAATCCTCAATTTAATTTATTTGTTTCAGACTAGCTGATGCCTGCGACTTCGTCCGCGTCCGGAACTCTTTGAATATCCGGGATAAAAAGTAACATATGTGTTATTCCAGACTTTCGTTGTGCCAAATTTCATCCAGATCCGTTCAGCCGTTCTGGTGTGATTGAGTAACAAACATCCATTTGAGTTTTTCTGGCTCCCGCGGGAACTCTTTAATTTTCCGGGATAAAAAGTAGCCTATGTATTATCCCAGACTATAATCCATTTTTGTGCCAAATTTCATCCAGATCCGTTTAGCCGTTCTGGCGTGATTGATTAACAAACATCCATTTGAGGTATTTTGGTTCCTGGTGGTACTCGCATACTTGAGTAGCACATTACCCATATAAGTGTCCAATTTTTGGATCGTGTCCAAGCTTTATTACATTAGGTATACTATAATACTCGATTACTTGCGTTACTCGATGAATTGTTAAAAATATCCTAAATTATTCGTTAATAATGGAATACACCACACCATGAACGTGCTGAAGCAACTTTTTTTGATTGAAACTTTTAAAAGCCTTTCATGAATAATGAACCATTGTTGCTACATCATAACACCATTAAACTTTTTTTAGATAATTATTTCAATACAATTTGCGACTTGTGGGGGCGTTCGTAATAAAGCTAAAGCAATTGTTAAAGTACAAAAACGTGTTGAGTAATTGCATACTTTATTTTCAGAATTCCTAAATTGCGCTATAGCGCTACATTCCTTTCCCTCCTTCGCACCTGATGGAAAAACCAAGTACTGTTTACTTTTGAAACTACTTACTTGAAAAAAGAAGGTTCTTTATAATTAAAGTCGTATTTTTCCATGCACGTTGATGTTTAAGATTGCATGTTTTTTAACTCAACAGATGTTTATGACATGGTCCTGTTAAAATTTCTGCTTCCATTATTCCACAATCCTGATGTCTCTTAATCCGCATAAAATTAATTTGGGGACGTGGGTTTTATAAAACTTGTATACACAAATTACAAAAACTCCGACAGAGCTGAATTTTGCTAGAGACCTTGGGTACACCAGTAGATATTTAGTGCCAAAAGTCCTCATCGATCCCATGTGTGCTAAAAAAGTTGTTCAAGGTAAAATGTTAAAATTTCGTTGTTATTTTTGGATTTTACTCGAAAACGGTAAGTTTTATCAAAAATATAGCTCAGACAAAAAATGAGGATCATATAATTATCTATAAAAAGGTTCTAATACTGTTTTCCTAACAATCACCATTCCTAAGATATCGCGATTCTTATATGTATAAAATATACAATTCTGATAATATACACTCAAAAGAAATTGACTGTATAGACAAGTATAGATATTTAACCTTTGCAAAAAATACACGAAATAAAACAAGTACAACTATCTTGTCTTCCTCCAACATCAGCTTCTGCTCATCAAAACTTGTATCGAGTGTACTATCAAGTTCAGACTAGGGAATAAACTGAACCCCGAAGACTGGGGCTGAAAATTAACAGATAATACTTTGGAACCGATTCCAACTATACACCTGCTCCGGAAAAACTCCTGAATATTTTTTTACAGAATGTATGTTCATAACGTCTTTGAGAGGTGATATCTAGTGAAAGGCCCATCAGCATGCGGGCAGACTTATTACTGAATCAGCTTTTCTAGCGATAGTTACCAAAAGTGCAGCTATCTCTTAGTCTAATATGGACTACATCCAAAATCTAAATTTTCATCCGCGAACAAATCCACTAATGTGCCCAGTGGTATTACAGTCTATAGACAGTGATATCAGTCAGTCAGTGGTTAGCCACAATTACATCAAATTTCAGTTGAAAAGCAATGTGGTGATGTGACTAATAATTTATTAGCTAACGTTTCGCCAAATTTTTGATGCTGTAATAAATTATTGAAAGGTTTCGTGGGAATACATTTAAATGTTAGTTACACTCTATGGGTTTTTGGCCTAGTTCTATTATATAATGCGATGACATTGTGGCTACCACACAACAGAACCTAGAGCACCGAATAGACGTCAGAGTTCTCTTTGTGTTTTTGACGACCTCCGTGGCGCAGTGTGTAGCGCTGTTGTCTTAACGTGCGGAGGTCCCGGGTTCGATCCCCGGCAGGGTCAATTTGGGAATTTATAATTTCTGAATTTTCCCTGGTCTGGCCTGGTGGGAGGCTTCGGCCGTGGCTAGTTACTACTCTACCGGCAAAGACGTGCTGCCAAGCGATTTAGCGTTCCGGTACGATGCCGAAAGCGAATAGGGATATGGGTTTAATATAACTGCAATGCCCCTAACAGGTCACCCCGCTACCATCTTAGACTGCAACCTCACTTACCATCAGGTGAGATCGCAGTCAAGGGCTAACTTGTAGTGGTTAAAAAAAAAATGACTCTACAACTCACAACAACGAGTATTTTGAAGATTTGTTAAATCTAATATTACCATCTTTCCGGTTTTCTGATCACAGCTTATGTCGTAGAAAAACCACTTGGATGCCTGGCTTTTCTACCAAGTACCTGCAAATTATGGATGCAGTTTCCAACTCCCCAATGGCTTCAAATAAAATTTTCACTTTATATTTAACTAGAGGTTGCTTGTGACTTCGTCTGCGTACAATTTCTAATTTCCTATGATATTTTCCCGCTGCAAAAGGCCTACTTATAGCGACTATAGCATTGGCAGATTTTTATTATTTAAAACTAATAACCTAAATCCCCATTTTCAAGTCTCTAACTTCAAAAACTTAAAACCCTCATGTAAGCTTCCAACCCCTATTTCACCCCTATTCTGGTAGATTTTCGTAAAATTGCTTATAAAGGTTATTATTTATTTAAATCTTATAACCTAAATCCTGATTTTCAAGTCTCTAACTTAAAACACATAAGACTTTCATACAAACTTACAACCCCCATTTCACCCTCTTTGGGGTGAATTTCGTAAAATTGCTTATATAAGTTTTTATTATTTATAACTATTAAGTTAATTACCAAATTTTCATGTCTTTATCTTCAAAAACAAAGGACTTTCATATAAACTTACAACCCCCATTTCAACCCCTTAGGGGTGAATTTTCTCTAAACCGTTTCTTAGCTGACGTCTACACCATAGAAGAAACTTACTTTCCAAATTTCAAGTCTGTATGCTTTATAGTTCCTGAGATATCGTGATGAATCAGTGAGTGACCTTTCGCTTTTATAAATATTGTAAAAACCGTTAGATTATAATTTAACTCGCGAAATTGTAAACTTTCGACAGATTGTGAACCGTTCAAAGTTCTGAGTGTCAATTTTAGAAAAATATTAATTTTATTAACGTTTTCTTATGTCTTTCTTGTAGGTTAAGTTAGGGTTCGACATATAAATTCAGGTAGTTGCACTTAGGTTCTATCGGATACCTAACAGATCACGTTAATGCGTTAAATTGTAATCTTTCGACAGTTTGTAATTTCGCAAGTTAGATTGTAATCTTACGGTGACATATATATGGAATAAAATAATAAATAGATTCAAACAAAAGTCGTCGAGTTATCGTTAAATTTTAAACATAACAGTTTATATACCATTAAGTAAATCTCTGTAGTAGTACCCAATGCTCAAACAATGTTGTGACCTTTACAAGTTACCTTCTGACGTCTATAAGTTCCCCAGTCGCTATACTTCGCAGGCAGTAAGCTTTACCTTTGAGCTGAGATGTGCTTATTTAGAAACTTCGCCCTCTAAGTACTGTTTGTTGGTCTAGGCAATAAAGCTAGTCGACCCCAACAATAATTCCTCAGGCGACGAAACTTTACTTTATGATTAAGTATCATGATTTAAACGTATGTCATAAATGTCCAAAAAAACAGAATTTAAGAAAGGTTTTTTATGCTATACCTAATTATTAAAGCAGGGAGGTACATACAGGTAAACGCACTTTGAGCTGAGATGTGCTTATTTAGAAACTTCGCCCTCTAAGTACTGTTGGTAGTCTAGGCAATAAAGTTCTTCGACCCCAACAATAATTCCTCAGGCGACGAAACTTTACAGTGTCATATAGTATCATGATTTAAACGTATATTATAAATGTCCAATAAAAAACAGGATTGAAGAAAGGGTTTTATGCTATACCTAATTCTTAAAGCAGGGAGGTACATTATCGCGTAAACGCACTTTGAGCTGAGAAGTGCTTATTTAGAAACTTCGCCCTCTAAGTACTGTTGGTAGTCTAGGCAATAAAGGTAGTCGACCCCAACAATAATTCCTCAGGCGACGAAACTTTACAGTATGATAAAGTATCATGATTTAAACGTATATTATAAAAATGTCCAATAAAAAACAGAATTGAAGAAAGGGTTTTTATGTTATACCTAATTATTAAAGTAGGGAGGTACATTATCGCGTAAACGCACTTTGAGCTGAGAAGTGCTTATTTAGAAACTTCGCCCTCTATGTACTGTTGGTAGTCTAGGCATAAAGCTAATCGACCCCAACAATAATTCCTCAGGCGACGAAACTTTACAGTATGATAAAGTATCATGACTTAAACGTATATTATAAATGTCCAATAAAAAAACAGAATTGAAGAAAGGGTTTTATGCTATACTTAATTGTTAAAGCAGGATTTTACATTATCGCGTAAACGCAGTTTAGGTTTGATAGTAAAATCGGTTTAAATATCGATGTTCTGCATGATTGATGATTGATTTTTTAGTTTTGAGTGTAAATATACCACCTACTATTATTTTAAAAAGAAATCGATAAAATATTCAGTCATAAATATTAAGTTTTAGGTATAAATACCTAACTTCCGGATGGATTTTTTGTTGGATATTTTTGTACAAGTATTGGTTCATACCATACTACAACACTGCCAAGTTTCAACAACTGAGGATTTAATGTTGGGGTCTCCATACAGCAAACCGCCCCATTGCTTATTAGTTTAAGGCCTAGACTGACTATATATAGGCTGAAAGTTAGAATGCGTTCAGGGGATTATTGTATCTGTGGTTGTGAACGCTAGGTTGGCAACACTACTCTAGGATAGACTACCGTGTAAAATACATTTATTTACATTAATTATATAATTTCATTAAAAGTACCAAAGTTTATTATTAAAACTAAATATTATTAAACTTAATAATATTTAAAGCCTTAAAAATATAATATAATAACTAAAAAATATTATTAAAGAGAGTCCCTTTAGGCAAAGTTCTGAAGATACTGGCAGCGTTCGAGTAAAATGGCGTCGACTGCCGTGTTAGTGTGAATTGAATATTAAAGTTTATTAATGTGGATATCAGTGTTCCCTTTTAATAGTACCTATAACGCTTTAAAAACAGACGCAGACATGTTCAGATACTTGTAAGTACTCAGTACACACTTTCTTCCTATTATCTTAACCTATACCAATATTTTAGATGCGAAAGTGTATTAATAAATTGTTTGTTGGATTGTGGTTTTTTGGGTTTGCTAAAGACTGCTGAACTTCGTTTAAAAAATCACTTTGCTTGTCTTTTTCTCCCAATCTAGTAATAAAATAAAGACTCAATCCGCACTTATAAAATATCCATACTATTATAAATGCCATAGTGTCTGTCTGTATGTCTGTCTACTACGCTTTCACGGCCCATCTGTTCAACAAACTTTGATGGAATTTGGTACACGGATAGTTTATATTCCGGAAAATTAAATTTCCCGCGGGAATCAAAAAACAGTAATCCATGCGGACGAAGTTTGAGTTTAACGTTTAACAAATAAATTAATATTATTTTGTTCATAGTCTCGAGATAAAATTGAGATTGTACTACTCTTGCCCCTTTACTCTTTAGCAATTTCTTGCTTATGACATGAAGTTTTTACTGAATAAAGTAAGTACGTAGTAACCTTTGAGCTTTCAAAGGTTACTACGTACTTACTACTAAGTAGTAGTACTAAGTTCAACAACACACAGCTGTTTGGAATTCTCTTTGTGTCCAAACAAAACTGAGCAAAAACGCTCAAAGCAGTGTTGTGGCACACCAAATGATCGCACAAAGTTCCGACATATTTTGAATTCAGTTTGAGCTATTTAATTAAATTATTTAGATTTCACCGTTCACCAACCTATATTTTTGATTACCAATTCTTTTGAGAAAATAAAATTCTTTAACCTGAAATATTTTCGAACATACATAGCGATTACTATCAGTAAATTAGAACCATTTTTTATTTTAATTTAATTTATTTAGTACCAACAAGTTATTAAATATGAAGAAAAACAGATACATAGTGGACAAGGAAGCAATTATCTATATAAGAGATCTCTACCAGTGACCCTTGGCAGTGAGAAAGGTTGTGAATAAAACGAGAAAATATACCATAAACTTACATAAACACACAAATAAACATACTAATGACAAATATATATACATAAATAAATACATACCAACATACATATGACATAATATATAATCCTACTTAATGATATAACAGATACATACTATTAATCAGTGGCGTGCATAGGTTTTGAAGCTAGGGTAGGCATAAGCTAGTCAGAATACCTATTTACTGACTGTTTTAATGAAAAATGAGCATTGACCTATCTCCATTTGGGTAAGCAGTGCTTTTATGCTTCTATGAACAGCAGGCCACTGCTATTAATTTACCTATATAATATTCTCGTGTCACAATGTTAGTTACTTTATCCTCCGAAACGACTTGATCGATTTTTATTAAAGTTTATATGCATACTCAGTAGGTCTGAGAATCGGCTACTATCTATTATATTATATTAAAAACAAAGCAACAAACAAACACACTTTCGCATTAATACCTACATAGAAAAAGACTAAAATGCGTACAATCAAGTTTTGCGCCATGAAAATAGTCTAAAAATAGGTACAAAAAGCTATCTAGGATTTATGAGTACCGTCTGTTTCGACGGCAGGTAGTAAAACGATTGCTTTTGCTCAAAAACTCGGTTATTATCAACTTTATAACAAACTTTTTAAGGATTGAAGTTGTTGTTAATTTGGTTTCCTACAAATGTTGGTTTCAACCATCGTGTAATCTATATTTTTCAAATTTAGTGGAACACAATACTTTTGTTTTTATGGATGAAATTCCACCTGCCCTTGAAATTGAATTTTTATAGCCTACAGGTTTTTATCTCACAAAGTCGATTTGGTTCATGTTTTAAAATAATATATATACAGCATTTGCTGTCACGCTATAACAGACCATACACACAGGAAAAACAAGTACCTAATACACAGACGTACATATAATTGATATGAAGCTCGCGACTTCGTCGAAAATCCTATACTTATAGTTACTAAATTTTATCCAAATCTTTTAAAAATGGGCGTTCAAGCGTAACAAAAAGACAGACATATTTTCTCATTAATAATATTAGCTGTGACATTAGTATGGATAATCATATAATAGGGATGCACGTTTCACTGCGAACCAATGCTGAAATCTATAGAGCGCACTTTGACTTTGCTCAGGCTTTACTTACAAATGTTGAATGAACGCTAAGTATTTAAATAACAATTTTTTAATAATAATGTTTAAACACAAGCTTTTTCGTAAACAAAGTAAAGGCTTCATTTTGTTACGGATAAAGAACAACTTATTTTGTTAAGAACAAAGCTGTTGTGCTTTGTACGTCCAGACCTATAGTTATCAATAAGATGCAACTCAGATAAACTCTTCAAGATTTGCAGAGATTACAAAGTATCTTAAAATGCTAATTCAAAGAAAAAGATCCGTTTTGTTCGTGCCGAATCTCTGTCCGTCGTCAAATACTCGAGACCATCTCGCAAATGCAATCCTATTGTGAGGAAACTTTCAAAGGCAGTCGAAGTCTACTCTAAATCTTAAAATATCGTGCAGCCGTTTGACTCAAAGTGGATAAGTTTGTTGCTGACGACTTCGTGTTTACTTTTATCGGGAAAGATATACTCGATAAGTTGACTAAGCGGTATTTGTATTCGCCTTAGAGCCCGGAAAATACTGCCTTGCATTTATCGATCACTAGGTGATGGTTTAAGGTTCTAGTCATTATTTTTTTTTGATAGCTTTCATGTTCATGCCTTACTTGCTAATACATAATATTAATCATTGAGTACATGGACATGAGGTCCTGTAAATTCAAATTCAAATTCAAATAAACTTTTACAAGTACTTTTGAATCGTCAAGTGAATCTACCACTGGTTCGGAATACCATTCCTACCGAGAAGAACCAGCAAAGAAAACTCGGTGGTTGCTCTTTTTAAATAAATATTTCGTTTGCAATTATTATATCAATGTATACATAAGTAGTCGCTGTCCTTAGCATTGCTGGAGTGATCGAATCCATGCTCCTCTATCATTTACATAATCTTCAACAGTATAGTAAGCTTTTTTAAGAGCATACTTTTAAGGGATTTCTTAAATTAGTGTATAGGCAAGCTTAAAATAGGTAGTGGAATTCCTGTCAGGGCGTTGCTAACATAACTATACTTATTATATATATCATAATTGTGGCGTCCTGTCCTTACATAATTCAAATAATCTAGTATAATTAATAGTGTCAACATTACAATATTAATTTAACTTAACATAGGTACACTGATCAAGTCATTGAGGTCTAATCACTCAAAAAATCTTTTACACTGTAAAAACACTTTTGTATTAGCCAGGTTTTATTATTATTATTGGGTATTAGGTTTTTTATCTCCGTGGGAACTTTCTAAATTTCCGGGATAAAAATAGTCTACGTCACTCTCCAGGTCAAAAATCACGTCGATCCGTTACTTCGTTGCGGCAAACCAACAAACAACAAACAAACACACTTTCGAATTTATAATATGAAAGTATGATTCTTAAAATTTCTGTGACATGCAAACGGACAGACAAACTGGACGAAATTATACCTAAGGGTTTCAAATCTTAAAATGGAAGCCTTAAAAAAGCAGCATCCTTGCCATCAATGTCAGTCAGTAAATTAAATAAGAAGTAGACGCGCTTCCGGCAATGAATTAAATCAATTATAAGTTTTCTGGTGAGTTTAATGTCATCATCTGGGTCACAGCTGACATGGAGTCTTCCTGGATTTTGTTTAAATTGGATTATTTGACGACCTCCGTGGCGCAGTGTGTAGCGCTGTTGTCTTAACGTGCGGAGGTCCCGGGCTCGATCCCCGGCAGGGTCAATTTGGGAATTTATAATTTCTGAATTTTGCCTTGGTCTGGCCTGGTGGGAGGCTTCGGCTGGGGCTAGTTACCACCCTACCGGCAAAGACGTGCCACCAAGCGATTTAGCGTTCCGGTACGATGCCCTGTAGAAACCGAATCAGGATGGGTTTAATATAACTACCATGCCCCTAACAGGTTAGCCCGCTACCATCTTAGACTGCATCATCACTTACCATCAGGTGAGATTGCAGTCAAGAGCTAACTTGTAGTGGTGTAAAAAAAAAAAATTATAAAAAAGTTTCAGCGCCACGTACACGTAAACCTTTTTTAATGTTATTCTGTAAATATAGACTTAAACTAACTTAGAGCTAAGTAGGTCATGCGAGGGAATCAACCTTTTTATACGACTGCCTGAAAAAAGGAGTATATTGTTTTCAGGGTTCATGTATGTATGTATGTATGTATGTGAGTTTGTATATTCCACCATAACTTCTATACACCTGAACCGATTTTGATAAATGAGGTATCGTTAGAATTCCTAGCTTATTCCGGGTGACATAGGCTAGTAAAATTTAAAAAAAATTGATGGGACGACCATGGTCACACATGGTATTCACATTTTTATTAAATGATATTTTTTGTGAATCACTGGATATTGAACTATAGTGTTATATATTTTTGGAATCTACTCATCATTTTCTAGATGATGATTATATAGTTAATCTTATTTTCTTTATCAACTTTAGTCTTTAATGCGGGACCATGGTCACCCCATCAATTTTTTTTAAATTTTACTAGCCTATATCACCGGGAATAAGCTAGGAATTCTAACGATACCTCATTTATCAAAATCGGTTCAGGCGTATAGAAGTTATGGTGGAATATACAAACTCACATACATACTTATACATATACATATACATAGTATTTTAAGTTTGTATTTTATTTTATATTGTTTTTATTTTTTAAGTATTCCATGTATTTTATATTATATGGGCCTTGTTGCCTGAAATAAATGAATTTTCAGGCAGTCGTATAAAAAGGCAACCAAACCAGAGTGGTTATAGCGTGCTCGTTTCACTTAGCTGCATTGTGATGTGCCCACACGCGACCCGCATTTGTCCCGGACAAAAGACTTTATGATCACGGATAATGTTATTGGAATTCTGCAAAGTGGTCTATAAACAAAGGAAGAGGAAATGTTTCCAAGGATGCGCATAATTCAACCAGATTATAATGTTACTAAATCATAAATGTCCGCGACTTCGTAGAGTTGGTAGAGTCTTAACGTTTCATAAGTGACACAAGTTGTCCTACACCATTACAGCCTATTAACGTCCCACAGCTGGGCACAGGCCTCCACTCTCATAGGAGAGAGGGAATTAGGAGCTTAGACCCACCACGCTGCTCCAATGCGGGTTCGCGGGCTTTAACGACCATTATCATGTTAGTGATAACAACCGGGACCGACGGCTTAACGTGCTCTCCGAGACACGGGGGTGAAACACCGCCAATTTCCAACTCCGGGCTGGTACTGAGAATTTCATAATTGAAAAACCCAATACCTAACAATTTTTATGCTCGACCGGGAATCGAACCCAGGACCTCGTGATCCGCAGCCGACTACGCTAACCGTTAGACCAACGAGGCAGTCAGTCCTACACGAAATAAATAAATCATTTATCATTTTCGTCCGCTTGAATTAAGGTTTCTTGCTTCCCACGCGAACTCTTTCATCTTCCGGCATAAAAAGTAACCTATGTGTTAATTCATATGCTGTGTACATTTCAAATTTCATTCGTTAAGGTGTAAAAGTGTAACAAACATCCACAGAAATAATTTAATATTGTTCTAACCCCAACTTCTTGGAAGTCTTTCGGAGTTATGTGCGTTTTAAACAGAAGAAAACAACGTGCCAAAACTTGCAGACTTTAGGTGGTAGCGAGCTAACTTGATAAGGGTATGTGTTATACGCATTGATGTATAAATTTAATAACTTTCTATAACTAGAATTAATGAAATCATATTATTGTAAGAGGTTCGGAGGAAGGTGACGACACCCGTAATACAAATTATCTTAGTACGGGTATCTAAGCACTCCTTTGTTCATAAGTATCGAAATAATGATAACCTTGTCTAGTTTTTAAGGAGTACATATTGTTGTATTCACAATAAATGAATTGAATTGAAATGGAATTTTCAATGCACTTGCTCGAAAAATGCACTTACAGAGGCAGTAAACAGAGCTTGTAAGTTACATTTACTGCCCGCGTGCAGTAAATATTTACTGCCCTCCTGCAGTAAATTTGCAGATTTTTTTAATTTTTGTAAGTCCACGTTACTTCTAAATAAAAAGTTTTCTTGCAAGAAGGTTCTTAATGATATTGACTTTGTTGTAGAAACCCTAAAAAATAATGACATTAATGCATAAAATAAAAAAATGTATTTAATATAATTAATTAAATTTGTTTTAAGTTTTATAAATCAAAATAGTAAAGGCTGTATAGTCCAGGCTGGAAGCTAAGAACTAGAACCTAGAGCCATGAATCGAATTAAAAAAACGCAATTACAACAACGCACCGTAGCGTGCGCTATTTTTAAAAGAGTCGTTGAATTTTTCTAATAAATTATCAATAAATATTTATTTGGCAGAATGGCAGATGTGATGTGGAGTCATATTTTGAATCAACACTCAGGTATTTTAGATCTGAGAAAAAAACCGCGCTTATAAATAAGTATGGGCGTGAAAAACCATTTTCTAGTGAGTACCTAGTGCCTACCTACTCGACTTATATTTTCGAGTTTTCTCACAGATGTATTGAAAAATATTGTGTGATACACGGGCGTTAAGGTTTCTACATCCTCGTGACGACGGTCAGCCCTCGACTGGCGTCATAGGGCTGACATTACTCAACTCGTATGTAAAAACCTATTTACCGCTCTTATATATCACAAACTACTATGAAAATTTTGTACTTATCCAGGTATTTCGAAGGTAATACGCAAAAGAGAGTCCTCCGTAATGTTTTCAAAGGTATACGAAGTCCGCACTGGCCTGCGTGGTAGACTATGGCCGTATCCCCTGCTATTCTTAGAGCACAAAATCAGCAGTGGGTAAAAATAATAATAGAATAAGATATTACATCATTTGTTATTGTTACCAATCATCATACTATTATTATAAAATGTGAAAGTGTGTTTGTTTGTTGGTTTGTCCTTCAATCCCCGTGATTTTGACTGTCTGTTAGGGGTATGGCAGTTATATTAAACCCATACCACTAGTCGGTTTCTATACGAAATCGCACTGGAACGCTAAATTGATTGACTAGTGACTACTAGAGCACAGAAGTCAGAACTACAAATTAGATATTTGACAACTAGTCAAATCAACTACTTTTTTTCAAAAGCCAAAACGCGTGCTTGGTATGGGGTTTTGTATGAAATACTGAATAGTGACGTCATCAAAGTTCGACGCACTCTTTTACTTTAATCGATACTTTGAAATAGTTATTCAGCATGAAACAAACAGAGGACGTTGATATAACGACTTTTGGGAGATTCTCTATTTAATCATCGCTAAAAAATATTTATTTGAATAGTTGTCAAATATCCAATTGACTAATAGGCCTATTAGGCACTTTTCACAGGGACCCTAACACTTAAACCAGTGTAGTGTAATAAGCTTTAGAGAGTAAGGGCCCCTAATTTGATCCTTATTGCTGTGTAATAAGCGACGCTCAAACTAGCGGCCACCCTTACTACAGGGCTCTGTGGAAAGTGCAGTGTAATAGGCCTATAAAGTGTACATCAAAATCTTTGCAATTTTGATGACCTCCGTGGCGCAGTGTGTAGCGCTGTTGTCTTAACTTGCGGAGGTCCCGGGTTCGATCCCCGGCAGGGTCAATTTGGGAATTTATAATTTCTGAATTTTCCCTGGTCTGGCCTGGTGGTGGAGGCTTTGGCCGTGGCTAGTTACCACCCTACCGGCAAAGACGTGCCGCCAAGCGATTTAGCGTTCCGGTACGATGCCGTGTAGAAACCGAATAGAGGTATGGGTCTTAATATAACTCCCATGCCCCTAACAGGTTAGCCCGTTACCATCTTAGACTGCATCATCACTTATCATCAGGTGAGATCGCAGTCAAGGGCTAACTTGTCGTGGATTTAAAAAAAAATAAAAAATTACAGTTTGATGTCACTCACCTTGGCATAAAATAAGCTTCCTAAAATAAAGATTCATAAAAAAGAGAGATAATTCTAAAATACGAAAGTCAACAATAATGAAACAATATGGCTTTAAGCGTTGGCAATATGGCCCCTGTCACTGACTGAATTGGCACGTGATATTAGTTATTTTAGAGTTTAATCTAGTTCAAAATTGTATTTGGTTCGGCGAAAAATTTATTACAATCTCTTTGTACCCTCTATGCATTTTAAAATGGCCTTTGACGGGTCTATTTACGTATAAAAGCTTTGCTTTCGTGTTCATATTAGATTGTATCGAAATGATTACCAATATTAATCTCTTTTTGGTGACGTATTGATCTCTTCAAACAATAATATTGAAATACATTTAAAACAATTTTTTACAGCGTTGTAATATAAAAACTACCCCTGTGGTTTAGTTATGCCTGTCTATCTGTCCGTCCTTATTCAGTTCTCAGAAAAAAAACTGCTCCCGTGGGGGGTAGTTTTACAAAATATTCGATCAAAACCGATATACTTAGTTAAAATGACATATTTCAAATGTATACTAGAAGAATGTATATGTCACCGTAAGATTGCAAAAACCGTTAGATTGTAATCTAGCTAGCGAAATTGTAAACCGTTCAATGTTCTGAGTGTCAATTTTTGAAATATTCATTGTATTTACATTTTCTTGTGTCTTTCTTGTAGGTTAGGTTAGGGTTCGACATAAATAATCAGGTAGTGGTAGGTAGGTTTTATCGGGTTAATATACCTAACAGATTACAATCTACCGAAAAATAATGTGTTAAACTGTTTACAATTTCGCTCGTTAGATTACAATCTAACGGTTTTGCAATTTCACGGTGACATATACTATTTATTCAGAAAACAAAAAGGGTTCTCAAATGATTTATCGCGAAAATCTCGAAAACGTAGTCGCGGGCGTCCTTAATAAGTAAATAAAATAAGTAGAGATAAGCAAAACTTTAACCTTTCAATAACACACTTCCATACAAGTGAAATTAATTTAACGAATTAAAAAATACGACTGCCCTGTCATGTTATTTTTGTAGTTTACCTCCATAAGAAGCGATTTGCATAGGTATATAGCATTTGGAAACTTATTCAAATTTTTATTAAATGATATTTGTTTGTGAATCACTGGATATTGAACTACAGTGTTATATATTCTTGGAATCCACTCATCATTTTCTAGATGATGATTATATAGTTAATCTTATTTTCGAATATTTTTTTTCAACTTTAGTCTTTAATGCGGGACCATGGTCACCCCATCAATTGTTTTTAAAATTTTACTAGCCTATGTCACCCGGAATACGCTAGGGATTCTAACGATACCTCATTTATCCAAATCGGTTCAGTCGTATAGAAGTTATGGTGGAATATACAAACTCACATACATACATACACACATACTTACATACATACATACATACATGAACCTACATACATACCTGAAAACAATATACTCCTTTTTTCAGGCAGTCGTATAATACTCCTTTTTTCAGGCAGTCGTATAATACTCCTTTTTTCAGGCAGTCGTATAATACTCCTTTTTTCAGGCAGTCGTATAATACTCCTTTGTTCAGGCAGTCGTATAATACTCCTTTTTTCAGGCAGTCGTATAATACTCCTTTTTTCAGGCAGTCGTATAAAAAGAATCCGTTCAAGAGATCTCATATCAATGATCCGCAGAATGCGCGTGTTCGCAGATTTTACCGCCGCAGCGTTATCTCGACAAGTTGTAGGTATTCCCGCCACGTAAGCTTTCACGGGAACTATATGGTGGTGTTATTGCACATAAAACATCTATTGCACTCACCGCCTGCCACAGAACGTGGTCGCACATCTCTGTGCTCCGTACGCACCGTATAGTCCGTTTCGAAATTCGGTCACCGACGTATCTATAAAAAAAAATTTCTTTTTTTTTTTTTTTTATAATCTCAGAACCGTTTCTTAGCGCATGCCTACCATCCCACCGGCACTGGTTGAATGTTTTTTTTTACCCACTACAAGTTAGCCCTTGACTGCGATCTCGCCTGATGGTAACTGATGATGCAGTCCAAGATACTATAGTTATGTGATTAAATAATTTAGTGTTAGTAACTTAATTTTGATCAAATAGTAGTTTATAAGGTATAATAGTTGTTGTGTGAATAATAAGTGCACGGTGTATAATTATTAGTTGAGCACGAATTCGCCAACAAACTGCATGTGTAGTTTGACGAATAACATATTTTTTTGTATATATTTTATGCAATTCATAAAATTAAAAATTAAAAAAAGTAAGTATTAAGGTCCATTTCATTCGATAAATTTAAATTGCACAGTATAATTTTTACCAAAGTTAGATATAATAGAAGTGTCAAGTTAAATCCTTACAAAGTTTATTCAAAAGTTGAAAATAACTGAGAAACAAAAACAATCATCAGATTTTCCTGTTGTCTAAGAAATGGATTGTAGTCAGTTGAAGCGTACTAAAAAACTCCATTAAACAAAGGTAATATGAGCTCAAAGAGTTACGAGCTCACAGTTTGAAGGATTAATAAACTTTGACGCCTCAATACTGAAAAATGATTATATGGAAAATGATTTTACTTTTATTTCAGGTCTCAATATGATCAGACTTACTCACGGCTGCTATACGTGCTGAAAATGCGATTTGGCAAAGTATGTAGATTGTAAGTGCAATAACAAAGACTTTAAACGAGTACACAAAGGCATACAATTACATAAAGAATACAAAAAATATGAGTGCGGTGCGTACCACCACTACAGCCCATTAACGTCCCACTGCTGGGCACAGGCCTCCACTCTCATAGGAGAGCGGGAATTAGAGCTTAGACCCACCACGCTACTCCAATTTGGGTTGGCGAGCTTTAACGACTATTATCATGATAGTGATAATAACCGGGACCGACGGCTTAAAGTGCTCTCCGAGGCACGGGGATGAAACACCGCCAACTTCCTAACTCCGGGCTAGTACTGGGAATTTCTAATCAGAAAAACCCGATACTTAATTATGACCCGACCCGGGACTCGAACCCGGGTCCTCGTCGGCCGCAGTCAAACATGCTAATCACTAGACCAACGAGGCAGTTAGCGGTGCGTACGGTGAGGTCAAATGTGCGTCCAGCTGCAAAACACATGCTCGTTGAGAACATCCTTAATGTCATTTTCATTGCAGTTATCATGGCGTCGTAAAGAATAACTAATAATAAAAGCCATAACATATCACAATACAAGCTATAAATAATATCAGTGGGTGCTTAAACCATTCTTTTATATTTAAGTATTATTATTACACTTGACAGCTTTCAAAGTCAGATAAAAGACTATGTTTTGAGTCAACTTCGGAGCCCTAACATCGCCGTCTGTATGCGAGCCACGTAATCTCTTAGCGAGGGGATATGGTATTGTTATGGCACGTAAAATTGCCACGGCGATAATGCCCTCAAAATATATTTCAACTTTTCCACACAGGGAGCTGATGGCTGAAAAAGTTACATCATTTTCTCGCGATGTTTCATTTTCTGTTTGTGCTCATTTTCTTTCAATTACCATATAAAAATCATTTCGTTGAAAAGTATGGGGGCCTATAGTAGGAGATCCTACTAAAGGCCTCCATACTTTTAAACGAATACTTTTTACCTATACGATCCATTATATATATATTTTGACGAATTCCATACTTTTTACCTAGTCGATCGCGTTTTAAAGTTAACTACAGTTAGTATGGAATTATCAAAATGATAGAAAATAGACTCCACTTGCCATACCAATCGCAGTTTTCTTACTACAGTACTACTACGCGATCGAATTATTAATTAAAAATTTAAAATATTCAATATTGCAATGCCCTGACGGGGCCTTATGTCTCTGTAATTATATTACGACCATTGTACACGAAAGTGATAATAATATGAATGAAAGTAATAATTGTTATTTCAATTTGGTATTTCCGATGAAAAGGCATTTTGTATATGATTCTACACAGTGCCTTGACCCGTGTAAACCTATCCACAATCCAATATTATAAGTTTTAAATAGTTATTTGTGTTATATGGGGCCAAAGAAAATTTTTGGTCTCCGAGGGCGCTATTTTGAATTCAGAGCGAAGTGAAGGATTCTAAAGTAGAATCCCGAGCGTAGCGAGGAATTCAATATACGCCGCCCGAGAACAAAAAATTTGCCCCGAGTGACACACACTATTTTTCATCATTGCGTATGAGAACAAGCTAGGAGTATCAACGTACTATGTATGGACATTACCCATACGTTTAAGCACCAATCAGAAGCCCGAACGCGGACCAATCAGAACAGAGAAATGAAAAGTCCCATGGGCCTAAAAATTACATTTTGCTCCCGCTATCCTCTGAAGCCAATATTCGTTTTTCGAATAGGTATGATGAAATAGTAGATTATACACCAAGGGGATAAAGCACTGTTTTATGTCACGGGCGCTACATTGAATCCTGAACGTAACGAAGGACTCCAAATTTAACTCCCGAGCGCAGCGAGGGTGTTATAAGTTAATTCCCGACTAAAGGGAGGGAATTAAGATTGAGTCCTGAGTGCAGTGAGGGATTCAAGCGCCCAAGAAAAAAACTGCTTTATCCCGGTGGTGTATACTCTACTTTATACTTCTACCATAACAGTAAAACAAACTGTAACGGTTAGATATTTATTGCAAATCATAGTAAGTAGGATACATAGGTCTAGTTAATAATAAAAAGAAAAGACAAATTAAGCTGCTGCTTTGATATTCAAACTCTTTGCTTTTCATGCTGCCAGTGTTTATGCAGGTACACATACTCCTTGGTTTAAAAACTTTGATGTCAAATGGTACGATCGTTTGGTCGACCAGTCTGGAGCCTAGACTCTGTTGTGCATATTTACAGTATGGGGTTGGTCAACTAGTTGGCCGATCGATCGACTAGATTACGGCCCTAGGGCATCAACACTGACTTTAGACCCGCAAAAGTATCATTAAAACAGTAGTAAAGGTATGGTAGAAGTATAAAGTATATTACGTCTATAATTGATTTCAATAACAAGCTGATAATGAAATTGCCACCAGCTTTTAAACTATTCTGAAAGCCTCTCTCAATGTACTCGTGATTGTTGCGAGTCGCGATATCGGAATAAAATACGGCCAATAAAAGTTGTATAAAAGCTATAATGGATCACAATCCACGTTATGTGTATTGAAACCCGGCAGGCTTTTATTTTTATTGCAAATTGTATATTTTTACGCCGATAGTAAAGTAAACAACGCACACTATGAGCTAATACCTATCACACAAATATTTAGAGGGGCATCCAGGTTAAGATCAGTACCCTTACTCTGAGATTGATCGAATTTGAAATACGTCTCACTAAAGTGAGGTGAAAGTGAGCTCCTCCATACATCTACAGCCAGCGCTCCAAGCGGAAACATGGTGAACAAAAAGTCACCGAGTCATTCCCACTCCAAGTGAAATTCGATGAGATCGAGTTTATAAATCACCAAACGTACAATCATAATTAACAAAATTAAAAAACACGACTGCCCTGCCAAAATAAAATAATCTAGTTGAATAGAATCTTATTCACATTTTTATTAATGATATTTTTTTGTGAATCACTGGATATTGAACTATAGTGTTATATATTTTTGGAATCTACTCATCATTTTCTAGATGATGATTATATAGTTAACTAGCAAACCCGGCGAACTACGTTTCGCCACCAGATGGCTTCCTTTTCAATTTTTCCTGAATTTTCTTTGCTATAAACCTCACGGAGCCCGAGACCTTTCCAACGAATGCAAAACCGTGGAAATCGGTTCGTGCGTTCTGGAGTTATAGCGTCAGGAAGGAAAACCCGACTTATTTTTATATAGTAGAGTATGATTTTCGAATATTTTTTTCAACTTTAGCTTTTAAATATAGTTAATATGATTTTCGAATATTTTTTTCAACTTTAGTCTTTAATGCGCGACCTTGGTTACCCCATCAATTTTTTTTTTACTAGCCTATGTCACCCGGAATAAGCTAGGGATTCTAACGATACCTCATTTATCAAAATCGGTTCAGGCGTATAGATGTTATGGTGGAATATACAAACTCACATACATACATACCTAATCATAATACGGTCTCCGCGATACAGGTTCCCTAGTGCGGAGACCAAAGTTAAAATAAATTGACTGTAACTGTAAATTTTGGCAATAAATATATTTTTATTTTTATTTTATTTTTATACATACATACATGAACCCTGAAAACAATATACTCCTTTTTTCAGGCAGTCGTATAAAAATACGATATGACTAATGTCATTTGCTATTTTGGCACTCCGAATGTTACTTTACACACAGACTGACGTCTCAAAATGCGAGAATGACGTCATTTTCTCATTCGATGGCGGATTCGTAACCGAAACTATTCGCTTACACTTGGCGAGCTCTCACGTCGATCAATCGTATTTGCATTGTTAAACTGGGAGTAAGCACTCAGGCATCGATTGAATCTAGTGCCACAGTAGCAGTACCTTGGTTAGGTCGGATGAAATTTTGTTTGTAAATCTATTTGCCGCTATTTCTTCTATTTATTAATCCACATATTCAATGAAATAGCTGCTGAATGAACTATTCTCGTACCAGCAAAAATATTTTCTTAGTAAGTATAACCTGAGAAATAATCCTTGGGTTAATATATCGAAAATAGCGATAGAGCGAAAATCTTAACAAGAATACTATAATTTCAATTTCATTTATTCAATTCAGACAAAATTTGTGGTCCACTAGTACTTACAATTTAAAACTCAAACTCAAATAATGTTTATTCAATTTAGGTAGGTATACTGCACTTATTGACGTCCAGTTATTTATAAAATTTATTGGTGATAATCAGTAACGGTATCTTAAAACTAAAGCTACGAGGGCTCCAAACGCGCCCTGGTCTGAGAAGAGCCCACAACAAACTCAGCCGGGTTTTTTTTCATTATGACCATTTCACAAATCATCCTAAGGAACTATCAGAGCCATTTAATAAAATCATTGCCAAGCTTCCTTGTCATTCAAGTAATCCTTTACATGGTAATAGGATTTTTTAATGAGTTTACGTTTTACATTAACTTTGTACTTATTCAGAGACATCCTCAGTATGTCTTCTGGGAGCTTATTGTAGAAGCGGACACTGTTTCCAACAAATGAATTGCTAGTTTTACTAAGCCTAGAAGCAGGCATGTTTATTTTTATTTCTGATATTGACATTATGACAATCCATTTTCTTCTTGAATTTATCAATGTGTTATGCACGTATAAGGTGTTAGTAACAATTTAAACTTATCTATAATACCAAATATTAGAGATTAAAACCTCTTATATTTGGTATTCCCTCTCAGATTGTCTATATTACATAGCCGTCCTATCTAAAGCAGTCAGAATTAGTCTGGAGTATAAAGACTATAGTTGAAACTGAAACTCGGACGATTTCAATGCAAATGAAGTGGAATGACACGGTCCGTGGGAGATAATAATTATGAATACAGATGCTGTATAATGGACCACTTGCATCCGGAGACAACGCGACAATCACAGTCCGTGATTGCAGAACTAATTATTTATTTTGTTGTTTGCTAAGTTGCATAAAGTTTGTTTGCATCGAGAAAGTAAAGTCATAGTTTTATTTACTTGGATTCGCCTCATACGATGAAGTTGTAAAAATGGTATCATTATTACATAGTAGCGTAAATATGTAATGACTACTTTTAAGTACCAGTACAAATTATTTTATCTAGTAGAAAATGTGATCGCCATTTTTTTTATTAGGTAAAATATAAATAAAATTTCACCAGATGTATCAGTCATACTATTATTACAGTTAAAGAGCAACGGATCGACGTGGTTTTTTGCATGGATATAATTGAGGACCTGGTGAGAGATGGTCTTACTTCATGGGCTTACATGTGCTACTTTTTATCCCGGAGTATCCCTGGAAATTAAAAAAAACTTATTTCACGCGGATGAAGTCGCGGGCATCAGCAAGTATTATAAAAAGTACGTATTGTATTCACTAAAAGATTGGTATGGAATTTTTTTTTCAATATCACAATAAAAGGTCGAGTTCTATGTTTTATAAACAGTAAAATGATGTATAAAATAATTTAATACTAGCTAATTTAAATTGTGGTTTTTTGGTTCCCACGGGATTAATTTTCCGGGATAAAAGGTAGCCTATGTTCTATTCCAGACTATAATGTTTCTCTGTGCCGAATTTCATCCAGATTCGTTCAGCCGTTCTGGCGTGATTGAGTAACAAACATCTATCCATACATCCATCCATCCTTTCGCATTAATAATATTAGTATAGAAGTATAGATCCTATAGTTTCCTGAAAAATAGGTAAGGGTCACGGATAGGTCTTCATTTAATTTCTTCCATCCTCATACTACCTACTTATTTCCACTGAAACGAGAAGGTACATATAATATTTCCAAAACACGTCTATCGTGCCATCCCTCGTCTAGTTACCACCCTACCGGCAAAGACGTGCCACCAAGCGATTTAGCGTTCCGGTACGATGCCGTGTAGAAACCGAATAGGGGTATTGCCATGCCCCTAACAGGTTGGCCCGCTGCCATCTTAGACTGCATCATGACTTACCATCAGGTGAGATCGCGGTTAAGGGCTAAAAAAATATATTTTAGAATTGAATTTCTTCCGTCCTCATACTTCTTATTTCCACTGAAACGAGTAGTTACGTATAATATTTCCAAACAATGTCTCAATACTCAATATCATTTATTCAATATAGGTACACTGTAGGTACACTTATTGACGTTAAAAATTACTTATAAAAACATGATGGTGATAATCGGTTACGGTATCTTAAAACTAAAGCTACGAGGGTTCCAAACGCGCCCTGGTCTGAGAAGAGCCCACAACAAACTCAGCCGGGTTTTGTTTTCTTTTTATTATCACCATCTCACAAATCATCTTAACTAAGCAACTATCAGAGCCATAGAGCAAATCATTGCCAAGCTTCCTTGTCGTTTAAGTAATCCTTTACATGGTAATAAGATTTTTCAATGAGTTTACGTTTTACATTAACTTTGAACTTATTTAGAGACATCTTTAACATGTCTATCGTGTCAGCCCTCGTCCTCTGTTACTTAATTAAAGCATAACTATTTATCTGAAGTTAGTTTAGCTACCTAACTGGTAGATATAATAATAGTTTAATATCTTTGCACGTGCCAGTCGGATTGGTAGCAGAGGACTAACCTCCACGGTCAAACTTTGTACAGTTTGTGGAGTTTTGACTAAATAAGTTAACCCATGTTTATAAATTGCTACTCAACTCTATACTAGTAGTTTTGATGTTTCTCCTATAAGGTGCCAGTGAAGGGTGAATCGCCCATACAAACGTAATACCAAAATAATTTGTAATTCTAGAATATTTCCGCCGTATTATGGGATTATATAGATTGAAATTATATTTATCTAGGTTCCTGGACAATTATTTTTTCAAAATACTTTTCCAAAATTAAATGTAAGCGCATTGCGTTTTGCATGTTTTTACGATATAAATGACATGTTTTCTCCATATTTGTTTCATACGATATCTTACGTACTAATCGATCAAGATCATATCCTATATTGTCAAGTTAGAGAATAACAACACGAAGTTAAAAACACAAAACGTTTTCATTCATCATTTTTGGTGTTTACGGAAAAAGACTAAATGTATAACAAATTCTGAATGCTCATATTGCTATCGCGCTTGCACGCGTTCATGTGTCATCAGCCAAATAGAGATAGCAATATACCGGCTTTATATTTGCGGGTTGAATAGAAGTTGCGAGCTCCGTTCGTCGGCCTCTAAGGTATTCACATACATTTTTGATTAAATCCTTTATTATCGAGTGACCGAACTTTAAGGTCCGAATTTGGCTTTCCCACGTGCCTCAAATAGATCTATTTACTTAGAACCAGTCGCACATCAGGCGGTTTAACTTAAGTTTAGCTTTGAAGCTAACTTAGTGCATCAAATATAGCTAGCAAAAAGACTTGCACTAAATAGTCTGTAGTAATGTGTTGTATAGTCACATTTCATTCAATTTTAATGGAACCATACTTGCGCAACCCAGAGTAACTTTTTATACGACTGCCTGAAAAAAGTAATATATTTTCTGGGTTCATGTATGTATGTATGTGAGTTTGTATATTCCACCATAACTTCTATACGCCTGAACCGATTTTGATAAATGAGGTATTGTTTGAATCCCTAGCTTATTCCGGGTGACATGGGCTAGTAAAATTTAAAAAACAATTGATGGAGCGACCATGGTCCCGCATTAAAGACTAAATTTGAAAAAAAAATCGAAAATAAGATTTAACTATATAATTCATCATCTAGAAAATGATGAGTAGATTCCAAAAATATATAACACTATAGTTCAATATCCAGTGATTCACAAAAAAATATCATTTAATAAAAATGTGAATAAGCTGCTAATTTAAAGGCCGTGCTGTGTGAAGGGTGGGGGTGGCTGCTATTTAGAGCGTCGCTTATTACACAGCAATAAGGAACAATTTAGGGACTCTTTCTCCCTAATTCTTATTACACTACACTGATTCAAATGTAAGGGTCCCTGTGAAAAGTGCAGTGTAATAGGCCTATTAACTAGATTAATTTAGATATTTAACTTTTTAGTTCGTTTGCTAGCAGGGCAGGCGTGTTTTTTAATTTTTTCAATTATGATTTAGTGGTAATTTTAAACTAAAACCTGTAAAACCTCAACACCATACAGAGCAACGGACTCAAAGAAATAATGTCTGACAAAAATAATGGAATTTAATGAAGTACAGATATATAACAACGAAGATTTGATGATCATCATGGGTGGGATTTTGTGTGAAAATTAAATAAAATGGAAAAAAATTGCTTACCAAAACAAATTACTTTGGCAATTTCTACTAATATTATAAATGCGATAGTGTGTTTGCTTGTCTGTCTGTCTGCCTGCTACGCTTTCTCGGCCAATATGTTTAACCGATTTTAATAAAATTTCGTAGGTACAGGGAAGGATTGTGTTCCGGGGAAGGACATATGCATACTTTTTATCTCGAAAAACCAAGGAGTTCCCGCGGGAATCAAAAAAAACTAAACCCACGCGGACGAAGTCTAGTATAATTATAATTTATGATTGGTAGATTAGGTATAGCTCACGCGCGAGTTGAATGCAGAGTAAATGTATGGTGACACACACATTTACTCTGCATTCAACTGGCGCGCCAACTGTAGATATTTAAAGACGTCATCGTTCAGATAGGTTTCTGCAGATAATATATTTCTTCATCGATTTTATATTAATCTTGTCCGTTTGAAATTTCGAAAAAAACTTATTACAAATTGATTGTTACCTAAGTGTGAAATAGTGAGGAAACTTTCGTAAGATAAGTCCTAAATCGTAAACACGATAGTTCTCAGCCGAGCTGATACGCAGACCAAAATAAAGTTTCTTTTAACTTATCAACACGACAATGAATCTCTTTGATATCTCCTTCCTCGAAATACTTTTTTATTTACAAGGAAGTTACAGGGAGCGATATTTCAATACCTTCACGGATGTGGGATATAGTATCAATTTTATAACGTCATGAATCCTGATACAAAAATATTAACATTTCAGCTTTTCCCTCTATAAACTGACTTCAGAAAAAGTGTTGTCAATTTGACTGTGTGACTTTTAGTCCGTCTATCCTTTAATTGGCCTATCTATTTAAACAAATTTGCCGGGTACCGATGTAACTTGTATTTCGGGGGACCGACATAGTCCTTTTATTCCGGCAAATCAAAGAGTCCCCATGGTATTTACAAAAAACCCATAATTCCCGAGAACAAAGTCGCGGGCGTCAACTTTTTTTTTATGAGGAGGAGGAAAATCCTCATGGATGCCAGGAACTAGTATGTCCGGCTTCACTCTAGATATTTCGTGACCTACGGGCTAAAAACCTCCTCCGATCTTCATCTACTTCTTCCCGGTATCACACTGAGCATTTCGTCAGAAAGGTAGCCGTTTTTTATGTTGTGGTTTTCTGCCTATCCCATTCATCATCCTCTCGTGTTTTCATGATAAACTTAATAAGTTTCGTATATTTATCCCACTCTACTTCGTTCATTACCATTTTTGTTATTAGGTTTTTTGGGCTTAGTCTATCCTCACTTCCAATGGCCATGTTTCTCTGTTGTTCAAACATACGGCACTCGAATATTGCATGTCGAGGGCTGTCATCGCCATCGCCACAGTATGGACATTCCTCGCTGATCGCTTTCCCTATGGCGTACAGGTAGACGCCATGACCACTCAGAGCCTGTGTTAACCATCTATCTACCTCCCCGTGTTTGCGTTCTATACATTTGTTAAGGTTTGGTATGAGTTCTCTGGTCCATGCTCCTTTCCCATTGCTTCTCCATTCTGCCTCCCATTCAGTAAGCGGCCTTTGCCTTTCCTCTTTGGGCGTCTTTAGCTCCTCTTTTCTGTATCACCGGGTACGTTCTAAAGCCAGTCCCTCTATAAGTATCAGGCCAGCTATTACCTGTACAGCCTCCAGGGATGTTGTCCTATATGCTTCACAAATTTGTATGCCAAGCAGCCTTTGTATTCTGGACATCATCCTTTTGTACTTTGCCATCTTAAGTATCTTTACCCAGATCGGCGCTCCATATAGCATTACAGAATAAGCCACTGTTGCCAGTAATCTCCTCTTACTCGCCCGTGGTCCACCTCTTCTAGGCATGAACTGACCTAATGCTGCAGTTAGACGTTCTGCTTTTCCTGATGCTTCTTCAATGTGCTTGTTAAATTTTAAACTCTTATCGAACCAGATGCCCAGGTATTTTAATTTTTCTCCAGGTTTGACTCAACTAGTAGGTCATAATATTATACTCATACTCATATTTTTTTTAATAAATTTAAATAAAATCCCCGCAATAATCGGTGCATTGAAAATGAATAGAAAAATTTACGAAAAAAAATTATATTATTTTGAATAACACATTGCAAGTTGAATAATAAGATATTTTTATTGAGATTTACTTCCCTAAAATTACACAACGACATTACAAGGCATCTTTTAACACCATTACCGTGACGATCGATCAATAATCATAAAAGCTACACCACTTTTTATATACGGAAATACCCGTTTTTCTACAATTCCACGTACAACGCACAAATTACAATTATTAACCGATTTTCAAAATTTTTGGCCATTTTGTAGCTAAACTACCCTAGGACTTTTTTTTCATTTTTTCTTGTCAGTTTTTTCCGAAATATGTACAATTTAGTAATCAAACATCCCCAAAAAACACGACTTTTTTCATGTTACAAAATTCCAAAAAAAATCAGTAGGCGATTTTTAAAATTCAAACGTTCGTTAAATTCCTCAGCTCTTGGTACATCTCGATCCTCCCAAAATCAAATCCTATGGCCAAAAATACGTCTCAGGCGATTTGCATCTGATAACCATTTCCAATGGTAAAATTATACACTTAAATAAAGTAAACATATTTATTATTCAGTATAAAATATACGAAGTGCATGCAGATTGAATGTGATTTGCAACCTGAGACCGCTACGCCAGGTGAGGAATCTCATCTAAGATCTCATCGCTACGTGCGTAGACTGCGAGCCTCGTAGCATTGTGCTACGACCACGGAACAAGCGATAAATACGTTATCTGAAAACGTACTTAATATCTACGTAATAATAGTTAGTATATTTTGATAATCTTACTAATATTATAAATGCGAAAGTTTGGATGGATGTATGGATGTTTATTACTCAATCACGCCCCAACGGCTGAACGGATCTGGCTGAAATTTGGCGCAGAGATAGATTATAGTCTGGAATAGCATAAAGGCTATCTTTATCCCGGAAAATTAAGAAGTTCCTATGGAAAGCAAATTAGCCTCGATCCACGCAGACGAAATCGCGGGCATTAGCTAGTAATTTATTATTTTGAAACCACCAAAAAAAACTAAAACCTTGGGTAGTCTGGTAGGTTTTGGATGTGTCTACCCGCAAATTATGCAAGTAAAAAAATTGCAAAATTTCATTTATTGAAAGATTTTCTTTCCGAACCGGCCCCCCTAACCAAGTTACATAATATATAATATGTTTCGTGTCTATTCTATTTCTATAATTGTTAATGCTTTAGCGAAAGCGAATAAGACGCTAAATCATTAGTCTATTCACTTATTTTTGATCTCCGCATAAGCTTTAACAATATACAGAGAGAATAGACACGAAAAGTATGTAACTTGGCTAGTGGGCCTGGTATATCGTTCCTTAGTAGCAGGAAGGGCATGGCGATATATATATCTATTTTTTATAATATTAAGTATATAGAGCTATCATTGTCTGTTATTTTAATTTACTTAAAAGTTTATTTTAGTTGTAGTTTATTTTTTATCTACGAATCTGCCTAATGCACACACATTACATGAATTAAAGACGTTTCATAAATATATTTCTATAGAGCTAAAATATATTGTTGCCCCAAATATAAAGTAGCCTAGCCGTTTAATCCAGGCTTAAAGACACTCACCGGGGCACAATGTTGCCCCGCGCCCCACCCGGGTAAGGAGAAGACAAGTATACGAAATACGGGAGTGATATAAAATATTTTGGAAAATCAAGACAATTTTCCCGTCAAATTGTAATGGCAAAACCATTTACAAGTCCAATTTATAAAATGACCGCTTTTCGTTTTTCTATAGCGATTTTAATAGCCACATCGTAAAAGAATAAATTATACTTAGTAATACAAAAGCGCACAAAACAACTTTCATCTATAACAAATTCAGTATTCATTCGATGCTTAGCTTCAATTAATTACGGATCCCAGGCAATGCTCAAAAGAATCCTCCAACGCAAAAACATGTCAAAAATAAAATATTTTTATCTATTTTTCCCACCAATGAGAAATGCTGAACATTTGGTCTGTAATCCATCACTGTCATTGGAATCGCGAACCTTCAAAAAATCTACTCGCGAAATGTATGATTTTGCGCAACGATAGACAGTTTTAAAAACCTCAAAACCAAATATGATTGAACCTAAATCAGATTCTGGCGTTACGGGCAGTAACCAGTGACAAACTGTTGGAATAACTACAACACTTTTTTTTTCAAAACCCCCCTCCCCTTCCAAGGGTGACCACCCTCAGCGCATGATGAAAGGCTCCGGGAACTCTTAAGAACTTCTGCCGGAACTACAACACATAGGCCTCTCCTCATCCTCGCTTCACACTCTATCATTCTCTCATAAAAGATAGTACGTCTCTAGCAGATACCTGTCTTTCTATCTGTAATATAATTAATGTGGGTATTTTCATAATTTAGTTTATTTTTTAGTGTCTGTCATTTGTTTGAGTAGTCTGAAATAAACCGTTGTTGCGACTCGGCGTTTCATTTAACTATTTTACAGTGGAAAGGACTTATTAATAAAAGTTTAAGTGTGTCAATAAAAGTTAGTTGGTTAGTTAGTTTAAGTTTGTTAATAAAAGTTTTATCTATCTATTTACGCGTTACGACGAGACGACAACACAAATTGCTGAAATGCAAAGAAGTATTTTTTTTGAGATAACTATAAAGTTAAAACTTGAATTAACACAGGCTACATTTTATCCAAGAAAATTAAAAAGTTCCCGCGGGAGTCGTAGTCCTCAATCCACGTGACCGAAGTCGCAAGCATTATCTAGTATTGATATAAAAATTATTGGTAGTAGTCAGAAAATCTCTTTTCAAAAAGAAAATTCAAATGTTTTTTATTCAAATAGCCATTTTACAAGTGCTTAAGAATAGTCGAATGAATCTACCACTGGTTCGGAATTGTATGTATGTATGTGAGTTTGTATATTCCACCATAACTTCTATACGCCTGAACCGATTTTGATAAATGAGGTAACGTTAGAATCCCTAGCTTATTCCGGGTGACATGGGCTAGTAAAATTAAAAAAATATTGATGGGGTGACCATGGTCCCGCATTAAAGACTAAAGTTGAAAAAAAAATTTCGAAAATAAGATTAACTATATAATCATCATCTAGAAAATGATGAGTAGATTCCAAAAATATATAACACTATAGTTCAATATCCAGTGATTCACAAAAGAATATCATTTAATAAAAACGTGAATAAGATTCTAATTTAACTAAATTAATTCAGATTTTTAACTTTTTAGTTCGTTTTTTGGCAGGGCAGTTGTGTTTTTTAATTTTTTTAATTATGGCTTGTTCAGGTTTTCTTCATTATGCTGCAAGAACGTGGTATTTAAATTTCTTTTCTCCTTTTCTTCTATAAAAAAATTTAGTTCGTGGGTTTCAACATTTTTGTGGGGAAATGTTCGCTACAATTTACAGCCTAAATTCCTTTTGGCAGCAAACACCTAATTATCACATAATTCAGTCGTTCATGAAGGACGTAATTACGAAAAGCCGTTAATTAGGCCGCTAGTTAGACGGAGTAGTAGCTTCAGAAGTAGGTAGAGTTGTTTTTGCCCTTGTTTCAGGGGCTTACTGTCATAGCAAAAAGCAGTACTATTTTAAAATTGACGTGTTATTTGACGTACCTTGACGTCTCCCAAATAAATTATTGGGATTACAATAATTACTTGCCGGTAAACTAGTGAAATTAATTTAACGAATTTAAAAATACGACTGCCCTGCTATATTATTTTCGGAGTTTACCTTAAGAAGCGATTTTTGCATATAATAGCCTTTGGAATCTTATTCACATTTTTATTAAATGATATTTGTTTGTGAATCACTGGATATTGAACTATAGTGTTATATATTTTTGGAATCTACTCATCATTTTCTAGATGATGATTATATAGTTAATCTTATTTTCGATTTTTTTTTCAATTTTGGTCTTCAATTCGGGACCATGGTCACCCTATCATTTTTTTTTTTAATTTACTAGCTTATGTCACCCGGAATAAGCTAGGGATTCTAACGATACCTCATTTATCAAAATCTGTGCAGGCGTATAGAAGTTATGGTGGAATATACAAACTCACATACATACATACATGAACCCTGAGAACAATATACTCCTTTTTTCAGGCAGTCGTATAATAGCCCCCCACTAGGTGGACGGAACACCTTAAACGGATTGATAAACTCTGCTAGATATAACTGGCATAAGACCGTGTTCCGGAGATCCTTGATTCTAAAATAAAAGCGTCAGCAATATCAAAATAATACTGCTTTCTGCGATGGTAGTAGGCTTCAGCGGATTGGGTTTCGCTAGTCATATTTCCCCCATTATGATTACGTCTTCACATTTTGGCGGCAAAATTACTTACTCATTTTATTATCACGAGTTTCGGTGCCAAAGTAACTGGATCGTGTAGTGTTAGATTATGTACTAGTCATCTTTTGTACACACTAGGATATCTTCGCGATTTTGTGTACTAGAATTCAATAAAAATAAACTGTTTACATTTTTTTTTTCCACTACAAGTAAGCCCTTGAATGCGATCTCACCAGATGGTAAGTGATGATGCAGTCTAAGATTGTAGCGGACTAACCTGTTAGGGGCTAACAGGTTAGTTACAGTTACATTAAACCCATACCTCTTATCAGTTTGTACCCGGCATCGCTAAATCGCTTGGCGGCCGGTACCCTACCGGCAAAGACGTGCCGTAACTAACCATGGTAACTAGCCATGGCCGAAGCCTTCCATCAGGCAAGACCAAGGAAAATTCAAAAATTATAAATACCCAAATCCAACCCATGACCTCCACACGTTAAGAATTACGCTTTACACTGCGCCACGGAGGTCGTCAAAGGTCAAAAAGGTCATAATTGCAGCAGAACGGCTCGAATATCAATAACATATTAATGCTCAAGTTCTAGAGACGCCATGATAACATTTATCTTAAGGTATTGTAATGTGAAACACAATGGTGAGAATAAATAGTTTGTCTTCCTTTCTTTCATATTTTTTCTCCACTATTGTTGGGATTTCAAATTTCTTTCCGGTAAACTAGGAGTAAGCTAGGAACACTAGAAGGACGGAATAACAAGTGAAATTAATTTAACGAATTAAAAAATACGATTGCCCTGCCATATTATTTTCGGAGTTTACCTCCATAAAGAAGCGATTTGCATATATAGCCTTTGGAATCTTATTCACTTTTTTATTAAATCATATTTGTTTGTGAATCACTGGATATTGAACTATAGTGTTATATATTTTTGGAATCTACTCATCATTTTATAGATGATGATTATATAGTTAATCTTATTTTCGAATTTTTTTTTCAACGTTAGTCTTTAATGCGAGACCATGGTCATCCCATCAATTTTTTTTTAAATTTTACTAGCCTATGTCACCCGGAATATGCTAGGGATTCTAACGATACCTCACTTATCAAAATCGGTTCAGGCGTATAGAAGTTATGGTGGAATATACAAACTCACATACATACATACATACATAAATACATATTTACATACATACATACATACATGAACCCTGAAAACAATATACTCCTTTTTTCAGGCAGTCGTATAAAAAGCGGATTGATAAAACCTGCTAGACTAGTGCATAACTAGTACAAGACCGTGTTCTGTGGAGATCCTAGCGAGAGACCTGCGTCTACTAAAAAAAAAAGTAGCTGTAGTCTTTCAGTTGGTATGCTCAATACTCAATACTCAATACTCAATATCATTTATTCAATATAGGTACACTGTAGGTACACTTATTGACGTTAAAAATTACTTACTTATAAAACATGATGGTGATAATTGGTTACGGTATGATGACCAATGATTATGATGACAATGAGGACCTACGACAGCGTGCATTTGTCAGTCTATCAGCAAGGTTTTATATGTATACTAGACTAGCGAATGCCTAGCGAATCTGCGTGGTTTGAGGTTTTTTGATTCCCGCGGGGACTCTTTAATTTTCCGGGATAAAAGTAGCCTCTGTGCTATTCCAGACTATAATCTATCTCTGTACAAAATTTCAGCCAGATCCGTTCAGCCGTTGGGGCGTGATTGAGTAACAAACATCCATACATCCACACATCCATGCATCCATCCAAACTTTCGCATTTATAATATTAGTAAGATGATGCCCACGACTGTCCGTTAATTTCCTTTTTAATTCTTTTAATTTCCACGGGAACTCATTAATTTTCCGGGATAAAAATGCTAGCCTTCACCGGAACACAATCTACCCGTGTACCAAATTTCATCAAAATCGGTTGAACAGATGGGCCGTGAAAGCGTAGCAGACAGACAGACTCACTTTCGCATTTATGATATTAAAGTATGAGTTTTATGAAAAAAAATTACCAAATCATCTCATGGTATTGATCTATTTCCCCTCCGATGTCGTGTAATAAGAATTGAGCCAATTTATTGTTCAGAAAAACTATATTGTAAGAGAAATTTGTGTCATTTTCCGCTGTTTGGAAAGGTGACTTTTACATACTGAGGGACGTTATTTATATTTAAGACCGTGTAACTTTTTCCGTCCCATCTTGTCATTTGTCATTTGTCATCTTGTCATTTGAATAGGCATGATGACAGTAACCATGAATCAATGAAATTAGGAATTTATTTAATGAAATAGGATTCATGGATTACAAAAAACGTATTTATTTTTCTATTTCGAGTGACATTGCTATTTATTTTGATAAAATAAAACTATAAAATACATAAATCCGCCATATTGTATTAAACGCCAAGAAGCGTATGACGTCACAATTGTTTGTTTCGAGCTTTGACAATCACACTATTGCTTACTGCACACTGCACAGAGTACATCGGTAAAAATAATAGTGACGTCACAAACGACGCCATGACACCGGTGAGCGTTTTGGCGTGAAAGGACTTGACCGGTGGAACTATGGCAGCTTGCCTAGGTGTCAAAAATCAATGTTCAGCAATGATTTCTTTATTATTGTAATTGTAATATTTCACTGTTTTCAGATAAAAAAGTTTCAGGAGTCTGAAGGCTCGGAAAACTGCGAAAATGAACAAAAAAAGTTTCACCAAAAGATTGCTTTCCCACTCTAGATGGCGCTATTTATTGTGTTGAGCGAGTCTAAAAAAATATTTTCAAGTATTATTTCTTTATTATTGTAATTGTTATATTTTATAGTTTTCAGATAAAAAAGTTTCAGGAGTCTGAAGGCTCTGAAAACTGAGAAAATAAATAAAAAAAGTTTCACCAAAACCTGCTTTCCCACACTAGATGGCGCTATGTATTGTGGTGAGTCTAGAAAATATTTTTAAGTATTGCTCACTACATTTGTTAACAAGTTCAACTATTCGACCACAGATGGCAGCATATGCAATGTGAAAGGGCGTTCCAGTTCAACTATTCGACCATAGATGGCGGCATATGCAATGTGAAAGGGCGTTCCTTTAAACGCAGTATTTCAAAATGCTTTGTTCGATTTATTAGTTTGAGACTTGTCAAAAAATAAAAATAATTATAAACAAAACATACATTTCCTTTTCATTACTATTTAATTGATCAAAAATAAATCATTCATAATATAATGACTAAGGTACTAAAATGGTATTCATGTAGGGTTACAAGATTATTAATAGGCATGGATATAATGGAACGTCAAAATGGAGTAAATAAACAACAATAAACGTACTGTTTTTTTTTGTCATTTGAACCCTGACCTTATTTGGAATAATAAATCCATAATAATTTCGTTTTGAATTTTTAAACCTTACTGTAAAAACGGAAATCCTGTGCATTGTCCCGAATCGGAGGGCAATTACTGGTCATGTCCTTTAAAATGTAAATTTCAAATGCTAATTTTATCTACCAAACCTTATTTTTCTGCTGAAATAAGATATTTTTTCGAAATAGTGGATACTTCCGAACTTAATCTGACCATTTTTCAAAATCAGTAATCATGCCTATTGAAAATTCAATGTGTCGTTACCAATAATTTTCCAAATTAAGTAATATAATTTAAGTCAAAGTCAAATAATGTTTATTCAATTTAGGTAGGTATACTACACTTATTGACGTCTAGTTATTTATAAAATAGAATGGTGATAATCAGTAACGGTATCTTAAAACTAAACCTACGAGGGTCCCACAACAAACTCAGCCGGGTTTTTTTTTCATTATCACCATTTCACAAATAATCATTTTAACTAAGCAACTATTTATTAAGTTAATAGAGCGAAAAAAAAATTTCGTAGCTCTACGTACGGTTAGAAAAAAGTCCTAGCAAGTTTTTAAAAAGTCCTAGTAAGTAACATTTTTTTAATTCTTGTGTAACGTCAATCAGGATCTCTCAATCCATTTTTAGGATTAAATCCCTCTCTGGTGACTTTTTTTTGATATCTAATACATTTTTAAGTTCAACATCGAAAATCCGTAGATACAGAAAATAAAATTGATTGTTCAATGGAAAAATCGTTTCCGAAATTGAAAGCTATTTGTGAAGACTGTAGCCACGCGAAAACATATCAATATTAAGAACAAAATGGTTGTTTTATTCAGTTTATGATTTGTACTATTCGATAAAATTCCAATACGTATCAGTTGACTTACTACTATCGCTAAAACGCAGTAGGTATTATTTATTTTATGCGACTGCCTGAAAAAAGGAGTATATTATTTTCAGGGTTCATGTATGAATGTATGTGAGTTTGTATATTCCACCATAACTTCTATACGCCTGAACAGATTTTGATGAATGAGGTATCGTTAGAATCCCTAGCTTATTCCGGGTGACATAGGCTAGTAAAATTTTTTTTAAAAATTGATAGGGTGATCATAGTCCCGCATTAAAAACCAAAATTGAAAAAAAAAATCGAAAATAAGATTAACTATATAATCATCATCTAGAAAATGATGAGTAGATTCCAAAAATGTATAACACTATAGTTCAATATTTAGTGATTCACAAAAAAATATCATTTAATAAAAAATGTGAATAAGATTCCAAAGGCTATATATGCAAATCGCTTCTCATGGAGGTAAACTCCAAAAATAATATGGCAGGGCAGTCGTATTTTTTAATTCGTTAAATTAAGTTCACTTGTAGGCCTATTACTATTATAGGGCCCTGTGGTAAGGGTGGGCGTGGCCGCTAGTTAGAGCGTCGCTTATTAAATGGCATTATGGATCAAGTTAGAGACCCTTTGTCCTTAAATCTTATTACACTACACTGATTTAAATGTAAGAGTCCCTGTGAAAAGTGCAGTGTAATAGGCCTATTTAACCTCTCTGCTCTAATCTTCCAGATGCTTTGTCTACGAAATATACCTTTAATATGATGTGGACAAATATATATAAAATAAAAGTGAATAAACAAGTCATAATTTTTAAAATTTAAAAACACGACTGCCCTACAAAAAAACGATCTAAAAAGTTAAAAATCTAAATTAGTTATTCAAGTTATGTAGAATCTTATTCACATTTTTTTTAAAGGTTTTTTTTTGTGAATCACTGGATATTTAACTATAGTGTTATATATTTTTGGAATATACTCATCATTTTCTAGATTATGATTATATAGTTAATCTTATTTTCGATTTTTTTTCAACTTTAGTCTTTAATGCGGGACCATGGTCACCCCATCATTTTTTTAAATTTTACTAGCCTATGTCATCCGGAATAAGCTAGGGATTCTAACGATATCTCATTTATCAAAATCGGTTCAGGCGTATAGAAGTTATAGTGGACTATACAAACTCACATACATACATACAAACATGAAACCTGAAAATAAAATTCTCCTTTTTTCAGTCAGTCGTATAAAAAGGCTTTATTATTCTTTCACATAGTTTTTAGTACTCAAGTACCTATCCTAAATTGTTTAAATGTCTATACCTTGTAAGGCAAAGAACTTAAACGTGCTTAAATAGTTGAAAAAAATATATATTTGTATTAGTTTTAATGTGTTTTCCTTGAGGACTTTAATTTTATATTACGTGTTCATAAAATGACCACTTTCAGGAGTAAAACCTCCTCCAAAAGGTTTCCATAATATTCTCAAAGGCAGACAAAAAACTGTGTTTTTATGGTAATCCACACTTGGTTAGCGTGGCTGTGTATGGCCAAACCCTTCCCATTCTGAGAAGAAACTAGTGCTCAGCGTAGGGTGGTACAGGCGATTTATAAAGCAAGACAGCAGATGCCTAGGTATACCTAGATATGTTCCTAAATGGCGGCTGAGTTTGTTGTGGGCTCTTCTCAGACCAGGTCGCGTTTGGAACCCTCGTAGTTTTAGTTTTAAGATACCGTAACGAATTATCACCATCGTGTTTTATATTTAAGCAATGGACGTCAATATGTGTACCTAAAGTGTACCAAAATTGAATAAATGGTTTCCATTAGGTTTACTTTATTTAGTTATCTCAGCCGTTAATGTAGGTACCGTAGCTCTATTATCATGATCATCATATCAACCCATTGCCGGCCTCTCTGAATGAGAAAGGTTTGGCCACAGTCCACCACGCTATGGACTGGCAGACTTGACACGCCTTTAAAAACAACTCACGAGCAAACCACTCACGACGTTTTCCTTCACCGCTTGAGGCATTTTTTTTATCCACTACAAGTTAGCCCTTGACTGCGATCTCACCTGGTAAGTGAAGATGCAGTCTAAGATGGTAGCGGGAAACCCATACCCCTATTCGGTTTCTACCCGGCATCGTACCGGAACGCTAAATCGCTTGGCGGCACGTCTTTTACCGGTAGGGTGGTAACTAGCCACGGCTGAAGCCTCCCACCAGAAGGCAATTTTTGCAGGCAGGCAGGTTTTGACGACCTCCGTGGCGCAGTGTGTAGCGCTGTTGTCTTAACGTGCGGAGGTCCCGGGTTCGATCCCCGGCAGGGTCAATTTGGGAATATATAATTTCTGAATTTTCCCCGGTCTGGCCTGGTGGGAGGCTTCAGCCGTGGCTAGTTACCACCCTACCGGCAAAGACGTGCCGCCAAGCGATTACGCGTTCCGGTACGATGCCGTGTAGAAACCAAATCTCAAGGTTTAATATAACTGCCATACCCGTAACAGGTTAGTCCGCTAGTTACCATCAGTTACCATCAGGTGAGATCGAACAAAAAATAGGGAACGCAAGTGATATTTCTTCGAAAAGTTGGAACGGGTCGAACCTGCGACCCTGTGTAGGAGGGTATATATGTCACCGTAAGATTGTAAACACCGTTAGATTATAATCTAACTCGCGAAATTCTAAACTGTCGAAAGATTGTAAACTGTTCAATGTTCCGAGTGTAAATTTTTGAAATATTAATTTCATTTACGTTTTCTTGTAGGTTAGGTTAGGGTTCGACATAAATAATCAAGTATCACTATTAATCAATCACTTAGGTTTTATCGGGTTTAAATACCTATCAGATTACAATCTACCGGAAAATAATGCGTTAAATTATAATCTTTCGACAATTTAGAATTTCGCGAGTTAGATTATAATCTAACGGTTTTTACAATCTTACGGTGACAGATACACTCTAGTAGGTCTATCAGATACAACGCAACGCTGCGTACTGCTTGAATATGTATGGCGAATTACTGGTGAAGCAATTAACGCGGCCGTGCGAAACGGGTGATGTATTACCTCCGTACACGCTATACACACACGTTATATTATTTATTGTTTGTTAGTGGGTCTAGAGTTTAGCAATAAAACCAAAATAAACCGGTCAAACCGGTCAAACAGGGGGTCTCGTATCACCACACAATCTAAATTCTGTTAGTAAATAACAAGAAAATTGTCTTATAGTCACGTTATCAGCTGTGCAGTAATAGAAGCTTACATTATTACATATTATGGAGCTATACTGTTAGTGCCTGGCAATGGGTACAGTTCCTGATTAACGATTATTTCCTATACTTGTGCTGTGAGACAGACACAATGACAAACATTCGCCCACTTGTTTTCGGTCGCATCGGTGGCACTTTAATTAAAATCACGTCCCGACCAATCGAGGTTTTAATTTCGCCGGGCCACGATATGCAATTCCTTACATTCCGCCCGAACCGATTCCGTTTTATTTGCCTCTTCATTTGGGTGCCGAGTTTCGGCTTTAATTAAATTGTGACAATTTGACTTGCCTAGGCCGAACAACCGAGCAGTTATCCATATTTATTAAGATACTAGCTGATGCCCGCGACATCGTTCGCGTGGTATAAGTTTTTATACGACTGCCTGAAAAAAGGAGTAGTCTTGTTTTCAGTGCTCATGTATGTATCTACGAGTATGTATGTATGTGAGTTTGTATATTCCACCATAACTTCTATACGCCTGAACCGATTTTAATAGATGAGGTATCGTTAGCTAGCTAGCCTATGTCACCCGGATAAGCAGGTATATTTTTTTAAAAAATTGATGGGGTAACCATTTTCCCGCATTAAAAAGATATTCGAAAATAAGATTAACTATTTAATTATCATCTAGAAAGTGATGAGTAGATTTCAAAAATATAAAACACTATAGTTCAATATCCAGTGATTCACAAAAAAATATCATTTAATAAAAATGTGAATAAGATTCTAATTTAACTAGATTTTTAACTTTTTAGTTCGTTTCTTGGCAGGGCAGTCGTGTTTTTAATTTTTTTTACTATGACTGGTTTACAATTGAAAATAGTTATCAGATACAAATCGCCTGAGACGTATTTTTGGCCATAGCTCCGAGGATTTTGGGAGGATCGAGATAGGAATAGTACCAAGACTTGAGAAATTTATCGATACACGTGTGAGCTTTTGAATTTTGAAAATAGGCTGGTAACTTTTTTTTTGAATTTTGAAAAATGTAAAATGAGTCGGGGTTTTTTTTTGTATTTGTTTACAAAATTGTAAATATTTCGGAAAAAATAGACGTAAAATATAAAAGAAAGCGGTCCTAGGTCCTATTAGTTTAGCTACAAAATGGCGAATTTTTTTGAAAATCTGTTAATATGTGTGACCTGTAGGTGATCCCTTTAGATTTGGAATTGTAGAAAAAAGGATATTTCCGTAAAAAAAAAGTGATGTAGCTTTTATGATTATTGACCGATCGTCATGATAATGGTGTTAAAAGATGCGGATGCAGGCGAGAAGTACTTCCGGTATTCGGTTTTTGTATTCATTTTCAATGCTCAGATTCTTTGCGGGGACTGCAAAATCTGTAAATTTTTAATTCCCACGGGCACACCTTAAATTTCAGGTCCTCAATTATTCCCATGAAAAATATCACGTCGTTCCGTTGCTCTGTTGCGGCGTGATTGAAGAACAATTTGACAAACAAACACACTTTGGCATTTATAATATTAGTATGACTAGCTGTTGCCCGCGGTTTCGCTCAGGAGTTCATTTTGGATCGCTGAGTTTTAGCTGATTTCAAATTTCAAACCCTTATTTTAACCCTTTTTTGGTTGAATGATGAATTTAAAAGACATTCAAAACACCTGAATCTACTTACCTGAATCAATATTCTATTACATGAAATGATCACGTAACATTACCCTCATAATATTATGATATGAATAAATACATATTAATATTAGGATTATTAGGATCCCTTTCTATAATAGGTGTTTTGTATTCTTGCTGTGGAGTAATTAGTGAAATCATGCGTGGGATACAGGGATTAAATATAAGTAATAAGATAAGAATGCATGTATTATTGTATGAAACATAATTTAATAATTGTGGTAGATTCAGTCGACGTTTCAAAAGCACTTGTAAAAGTTTATTTAAAATAAAAAAGATTTGAGTTTGAGTTGAATTAACTCGATTCGCATAATTGTATGTGAGATTGGATATTGAATTTAATATTTAGAACTAGATTTATTTAACTTAATTTACTTCGGACCTCAGAGGCCTAATTGTCTAAGCCAATCGTATTCATTTGACAGCTCATAACGTATAACACGAACTTTTTAAGGAGTACATAAATGCGTTTTGACGTGCAAGCATCTATGACCTCCTTAGACAGGTCGAATTATACGTTTGACGGACTATTACGATTACGATTTCCTTACGTAATCGGGGGGCAGATCACCTTCGGGAAATATCGTAACAGCCAAGCAAAAGTTGTGTTTCACAGGATGTCCAACACACTCTGCAGTCATAAACTACAGCTCGAGCTAAGATGCTGCCTTATGGTATGCTACGTCTGGACTCTGGTCCACTCTCTTGTATGGTTGCGAAACATGGTTCTCAAAAAGGAAGCAACTAACCGATTGCAAGCTTTCGAAATGTTGATATAGGTACAGGAAAATGCTTAAGATCACCTGGAACAGGTTTACACCTAAGGTACTGGAACTAGACCACAAAACAGAGAACTCATGTCCACCATCATGCGGAGAAGACTGGCTTTCTTCGGACATCTGCAAGGTGAAGCCCAATTCACATCTCCAAGACTAGTTTTCTAAGGAAGGATTGCAGGCAATAGAGCTCCAGGTCTCCAAAGGCGCAAGTGGTTGGACGATATAAGAGGGTGGACAGGGCTTAGCTATAAAGCTAAAAGATGCAGCTCAAAATAGAGAAGATTTTCGGATGATGACCGTCAAACTCCGTTTTGAAGAAGGCACGCGGAGATGAACCACAGAACAACTGTAGAGCTAGTATCTAAGGATAGGATCATAAGAGAACAACGTAATAAGTGCGACACTGGGGTATGTCATGGGGAAACTTCATCATCATCATTTATATCATCATTTTTTTTCTTTTTATCCACTACAAGTTACCCCTTGACTGCAATCTCACCTGATTGTAAGTGATGATGCAGTCTAAGATGGTAGCGAGCTAACCTGTTAGGGGCATGGCAGTTATATTAAACCCATACCCCTATTCGGTTTCTACACGGTATCGTACCGGAATGCTAAATCGCTTGGCGGTAGGGTAGTAACTAGCCTGAAGCCTCCTACCAGGCCAGACCAGGGAAAATTCAGAAATTATAAATTCCCAAATTGACCCTGCCGGGGATCGAAACCGGGACCTAACCGGGACCGACGGCTTAAAGTGATCTCCGAGGATGGGGTGAAACACCACCAACTTCCTAACTCCAGGCTAGTACTGATAAATTCTAGTCAGAAAAACTCAATAAGTACTTAATTATGGTCCGACCCGGGACTTGAACCCAGGACCTCGTCGGCCGCAGTCGGACATGCTAACCACTAGACCAACGAGGCAGTTGGTAGAGGTCACTTTGAATAAATAGATTAGCGGTTCACCATGTCCATTATTTTCTTTTAGATGTTACAATTCTCTGTATAATACAAGTCATAATTAAAAAAATTAAAAAACACGACTGCCCTGCCAAAAACGAACTAAAATGATATTTTTTTGTGAAGCACTGGATATTGAACTATAGTGTTATATATTTTTGGAATCTACTCATCATTTTCTAGATGATGATTATATAGTTAATCTTATTTTCGAATTATTTTTTTCAACTTTAGTCTTTAATGCGGGACCATGGTCACCCCATCAATTTTGTTTTAAACTTTACTAGCCTATGTCACCCGGAATAAGCTAGGGATTCTAACGATACATCATTTATCAAAAACGGTTTAGTCCTATAGAAGTTATGGTGGAATATACTAATTTATATACATACATGAACCCTGAAAACAATATACTCCTTTTTTCAGGCAGTCGTATAAAAAAAACATGTGTTGGAGCGGGGAAGCTAGAATTAAATAAACGAGGGGAAAACGCAGCATTGAAAATGGCGAACATCACGTACGAGAGATCAGTCATCATATCCCAACTGCCACCGCCATGGAAATGTATTCAATTCTACAGCCAAGCGTAAATATTGCGACAAATATTTCACGCGACATTTTCTTTTGATGATGAATAGGTCGACGAGAAAGCATTGTCGCCCTTCGTACTTGGGCTGTAGCTATAAAAAATTGCTTATCATTGCTTAATGCAGTTTTCATTGAGTTAATATTATAGGCAGTATTATTTTAATACTATAATTGCTTGCTTAAGGCAGTTTTCATTGAGTTAATATTATAGACAGTATTATTTTAATATTATCATTGCTTGCTTAAGGCAGTTTTCATAGAGTTAATATTATAGGCGGTATTATTTTAATACTATCATTGCTTGCTTAAGGCAGTTTTCATAGAGTTAATATTATAGGCGGTATTATTTTAATACTATCATTGCTTGCTTAAGGCAGTTTTCATAGAGTTAATATTATAGGCGGAATTATTTTAATACTATCATTGCTTGCTTAAGGCAGTTTTCATAGAGTTAATATTATAGGCGGAATTATTTTAATACTATCATTGCTTGCTTAAGGCAGTTTTCATAGAGTTAATATTATAGGCGGAATTATTTTAATACTATCATTGCTTGCTTAAGGCAGTTTTCATAGAGTTAATATTATAGGCGGGATTATTTTAATACTATCATTGCTTGCTTAAGGCAGTTTTCACAGAGTTAATATTATAGGCGGAATTATTTTAATACTATCATTGCTTGCTTAAGGCAGTTTTCATAGAGTTAATATTATAGGCGGAATTATTTTAATACTATCATTGCTTGCTTAAGGCAGTTTTCATAGAGTTAATATTATAGGCGGAATTATTTTAATACTATCATTGCTTGCTTAAGGCAGTTTTCATAGAGTTAATATTATAGGCAGTATTATTTTAATACTATCATTGCTTGCTTAAGGCAGTTTTCATTGAGTTAATATTATAGGCAGTATTATTTTAATACTATCATTGCTTGCTTAAGGCAGTTTTCATAGAGTTAATATTATAGGCAGTATTATTTTAATACTATCATTGCTTGCTTAAGGCAGTTTTCATAGAGTTAATATTATAGGCAGTATTATTTTAATACTATCATTGCTTGCTTAAGGCAGTTTTCACAGAGTTAATATTATAGGCAGTATTATTTTAATACTATCATTGCTTGCTTAAGGCAGTTTTCATAGAGTTAATATTATAGGCAGTATTATTTTAATACTATCATTGCTTGCTTATGGCAGTTTTCATAGAGTTAATATTATAGGCGGAATTATTTTAATACTATCATTGCTTGCTTATGGCAGTTTTCATAGAGTTAATATTATAGGCAGTATTATTTTAATACTATCATTGCTTGCTTAAGGCAGTTTTCATTGAGTTAATATTATAGGCAGTATTATTTTAATACTATCATTGCTTGCTTAAGGCAGTTTTCATAGAGTTAATATTATAGGCAGTATTATTTTAATACTATCATTGCTTGCTTAAGGCAGTTTTCATAGAGTTAATATTATAGGCAGTATTATTTTAATACTATCATTGCTTGCTTAAGGCAGTTTTCACAGAGTTAATATTATAGGCAGTATTATTTTAATACTATCATTGCTTGCTTAAGGCAGTTTTCATAGAGTTAATATTATAGGCAGTATTATTTTAATACTATCATTGCTTGCTTATGGCAGTTTTCATAGAGTTAATATTATAGGCAGTATTCTTTTAATTATGTGGACGATCTTGTTTCAGAATAATTGCAATCCTCATTTTAGCCACGTCAACGTTCGTCACATGAAATGTAAATATTAGCATGCAAGCAAGCATAATTAAATAAATTAAAAAACACGACTGCCTTACCAATAAACGAACTAAAAAGTTAAAAATATAAATTAATCTAGTTAAATTAGAATATTATTCACATTTATATTAAATGCTTTTTTTGTGAATCACTGGACATTGAACAATAGTGTTGTAAATTTTTTTAATCTACTCATCATTTTCTAGATGATGATTATAATAAAGTTAGAGAGGGATTTGATCCTAAAAATGGATTGAGAGATCCTGATGGACGTTACACAAGAATTTAAAAAATGTTACTTACTTTTTTCAGGCAGTCGTATAAAAAGAAGGGAGCGAGAAACGTCGGATACCTCATTTATCAAAATCTATTCAGGCGTATAGAAGTTATGGTGGAATATACAAACTCACATACATACATACATGAACCCTGAAAACAATATACTCCTTTTTTCAGGCAGTCGTATAAAAAGATGGCAGCGAGAAACGTCAGAGAGGTCGAGAGGACGAAGTTTCGATGCCATGCTTAAGTGCTAATATGTCAGACGAGTTCTAGATTACTTCAGAACAAGCCGGAAACTTGTTCCTAGATTACTTGACGACCTCCGTGGCGCAGTGTGTAGCGCTGTTGTCTTAACGTGCGGAGCTCCCAGGTTCGATTCCCGGCAGGGTTTGGAAATTCATAATTTCCGAATTCTCCCCGGTCTTGCCTGGTGGGTGGCTTCGGCCGTGGCTAGTTACCACCCTACCGGTAAAGACGTGCCGCCAAGCGATTAAGCTTTCCGGTACGATGCCGTGTAGAAACCGAATAGGGTTTTTTTTAGGGACTTTTGAATAGGGGTATGGGTTTATATAACTGCCATGCCCCTAACAGGTTAGCCGCTGCCGTCTTAGACTGCATCATCACTAACCATCAGGTGAGATCGCAGTCAAGGGCTAGCTTGTAGTGGATAAAAAAAAACGTATCCAGGCTACCTACGTGCAAACTATAAAACTAATAAACTTATCCAAACCTCTAAACCTATAAATAATGCCATTGTATTTTTTTGTGGCCAATAAATGATTTTGTTATTATTATATACTCAATATCATTTATTCAATATAGGTACACTGTAGGTACACTTATTGACGTTAAACATTACTTACTTATAAAACATGATGGTGATAATTGGTTACGGTATCTTAAAACTAAAGCTACGAGGGTTCCAAACGCGCCCGTCTGAGAAGAGCCCACAACAAACTCAGCCGGGTTTTTTTTTCTTTTTATTATCACCATCTCACAAATCATCTTAACTAAGGAACTATCAGAGCCATAGAGCAAATCATTGCCAAGCTTCCTTGTCGTTTATTCGTTATGTCGTTATATTTATGAGTGCGTCTATTAATACGGTTACCGTACGAACAATTTATAATTATTAATACGGTTACTGGACAAACAATTTATTATTCGAAAGATTACAATTTAACGCATTATTTTTCGGTAGATTGTAATCTGATAGGTATTTAAACCCGATAAAACCTAAGTTAGTAGTAGTAAGTAAGGCACTACTTGATTATTTATGTCGAACCTACAAGAAAGAGACAAGAAAACGTAAATAAAATGAATATTTAAAAAATTTACACTCAGAACATTGAACAGTTTACAATCTTTAAAAAAAATAATTGAATAAATGTACGAATAAATATAATTTATTCGTCCAGTACCCGTACAAATAGTCACTTCGTTCTTTTTATACGACTGCCTGAAAAAAGGAGTATATTGTTTTCAGGGTTCATGTATGTATGTATGTATGTATGTATGTATGTATGTATGTATGTATGTATGTATGTATGTATGTATGTATGTATGTATGTATGTGAGTTTGTATATTCCACCATAACTTATATACGCCTGAACCGATTTTGATAAATGGGGTATCGTTAGAATCCCTAGCTTATTCCGGGTGACATAGGCTAGTAAAATTAAAAAAAAATTGATGGGGTGACCATGGTCCCGCATTAATGACTAAAGTTGAAAAAAAATATTCGAAAATAAGATTAACTATATAATCATCATCTAGAACATGATGAGTAGATTCCAAAAATATAAAACACTATAGTTCAATATCCAGTGATTCACAAACAAATATCATTTAATAAAAATGCGAATAAGATTCCAAAGGCTATATGCAAATCGCTTCTTATGGAGGTAAACTTCAAAAATAATATGGCAGGGCAGTCGTATTTTTTAATTCGTTAAATTAAGTTCACTTGTTATTACAATAGTATTGTATTGTAATTGTCAATTATAGTTAGTCGACTTCAAAGAGCTGTACTATTGACGGTATTCCTCGAGTTAGGAACTTACTTCGGACTTGCTAATCGTATTATCAAAATTTACATAATACGACTACAATGGTCACCGTTAGGGGCTTCCTAATCCCTTTGAGTTATTATGTATTCGTTGCTCGATTCGCTTTACTATTACCTCTTCTGTGATATAATTGTTAAAAGTCCAATTTAGTCAATGACTAGCTGATACGTCGTTGGTCTAGTGGTTCGCATATTCGACTGCGGCCGACGAGGTCTTGGGCTCGAGTCCCGGGTTGGGCCATAATTGAGTACTTATTAGGTTTTTCTGACTAGAAATTCTCAGTACTAGCCCGGAGTTAGGAAGTTGGCGGTGTTTCACCCCCGTGCCTCGGAGAGCACGTTAGGCCGTCGGTCCCGGTTATTATCACTAACATGATAATAGTCGTTAGACCCAACCCGCATTGGAGCAGCGTGGTGGGTCTAAGCTCCTAATTCCCTCTCTCCTATGAGAGTGGAGGCCTGTGCCCAGCAGTGGGACGTTAATAGGCTGTAGTGGCTAGCTGATGCCTGCGACTTCGTCCGCCTGGATTGTGGGTGTTTGGTTCCCGTGGGAACCCTTTAATTTTCAGAGAGAAATAGTTGTGTTAACTATGTGTTGAAGTTGACTTCATCCGCTTGGTTTAAGTTTCTGTTGCTCCCCCGGGAACTCCTTAATTTTCCGGGATAAAAAGTCACCTATGTCACTCTCTATGTCCTCGACTATACCTATGCCAAAAATCACGTCGATACGTTGCTCCATTGTGGCGTGATTGAAGGACAAACCAGCAAAACAATAAACCAACAAACATACACACTTTCGCATTTATAATATTAAGTATGATTCCAGACTATAATCTATTACTGGGCCAAATTTCATCCAGATCCGTCCAGCCGTTCTAGTGTTATTGAGTAACAAACATCCATCCATCTTCGTCTTATATATAAAATTCTCGTGTCACAATGTTAGTTACCATACTCCTCCGAAACGGCTGGACCGATTTTTATGGAATTTTACATGCATATTCAGTAGGTCTGAGAATCGGCTACTATCTATTTTTCATACCCTTAAAACACCTCAATCCACGTGGACGGAGTCGCGGGCATCAGCTAGTATTAAAGTATAGAGGAACATACTGGCTTGCCCTCAGTAATGAGTTTATTACACAAATAAGTACTAACATTAGAGGTTCAGCCCCCCATTGTGTAAGAATTGTCGATCAAATCGTCTAAATTCGGCGTCAAAGTAAAATATACCATAACAGCATTGATTCAGAGCTCAATTTCGTGTATCCATTCTCATATTATGGTATCGTACATACCTAAACGTATGAGAATGGATACACGAAATTGAGCTCTAAACCAATGCATTTATGGTTTATTTTACTCTGACGCCGAACTTTGACGATTGGATCGGCGATTCTTACACAATAGCACCTCTGGTCACGGACAGTCAGAAAGTTTTCCTTATTTGTTCAAGAGTTTCCGTCCAATGTTTGCGTAACTAAAAGCCATACAACGACCGCTTACTTGGACTTCACAATAACACAATTTATTGTATCTTATAGCTATTTTTTTTTTTTTTTATAATTAAGTATCGGGTTTTTCGCATTAGAAATTCCCAGTACTAGCCCGGAGTTAGGAAGTTGGCGGTGTTCCACCCCCGTGCCTCGGAGAGCACGTTAAGCCGTCGGTCCCGGTTATTATCACTGACATGATAATAATCGTTAAAGCACGCCAACCCGCATTGGAGCAGCGTGGTGGGTCTAAGCTCTAATTCCCTCTCTCCTATGAGAGTGGAGGCAGTGGGACGTTAATGGGCTGTAGTCAACGACCTCAATTTACATAGACTGGCCCTGTCAAACAAAGAATGTGGGCGTATTTTTAGCAACGCCATCAACGCCATCTAGTCTGAAAAGCGGGAACTTGCTTGCAACATATCCGCCATCTTGAAAATGTATGACTCGGTCATAGATTAGTACAGATGCGCTTGTCGAAAATAATACCTACATCAGTGTACTCTCTGAGGTAAACGATAAATGTTAGTATGATGTTGTTATTTTTACCACTTTTTTGTTACCAGTTTCCTGGAAAACCATTGGACCGATTATTATGCGGTTTTTTGCATTAGATATATATAGCTTGTGAGAAGGTTCTTAGATATATTTAAAGATCAAAGTCAACACAATGGGGCGCTGCAGTTCGTCGTGGGTTTTTTTTAAATTTAATTATTTGTTAATTGTTGATAAGTTTTGTCGAAAAATTGACAGAAATAAAGTGATTTTTAGGGTTGCGTACCAAAATGATAAGAAAACAACCCTTGTGGTGCGACATGACTGTCCGTCACACTTAGCATAATTCGGTAACTACTAATGCAAAAAACTTGAAATTTAAAATAATAACAGCTAAAACCGTTTAAAATTAAAGAGTTCGCGCGGGAACCAAAAATCCTCAAACCACACAGACGAAGTCGCGGGCATTCGCTAGTACAAAATAAAAATTACCAACTTTAATAAATGAAAACTCTTTATTTATTGAAGTTGGTTTAAACATTAAACTCACGTCAATAACTAATTTTATCATATTATTATAATAGCATAATATTGCGTCTCGGAAGGTATTATTGCCTACTGTCCGTTCTGCCCATCTATGCATTAACTAATCTTGGTTGCATTTTTTTTATCGTACTGGACTGGACTTTTCTAGGGTTGGAACCCAAAGCCGTAAGGCCAGTGAGTAAAAAAAAATATCATACAGTTTGCCGCGGAAATTAAATGATTGCGTAATGGATAGAAATATTAAATAGGAAGATTAAATAACGTTTTTTATGAAATGTATAATTGTGAATTGAAACACTTACCTTAAAATAAAAATTATACAGTGCCAAACTAATAAAACTTTAGATGATAACTTAATAACAAATTATCTACACGATGAGCGACCGTGACAGCGCTACGACGGGGACAGACAGGCTTATGACAGGTTATAGGAACGCGCTCTCATAGTTGGTCACCCGCCATTTTTGTATGAAAGGGCCCATCTAGTACCTACATATATATCGATGGCTGTAGTGGATAGCTATTTTATCCACTCCAAGTTAGCCCTTGACTGCGATCTCACCTGATGGAAAGTGATGATGCAACCTAAGATGGTAGCGGGCTAACCTGTTAGGGGCATGGCAGTTATAAACCCATACCCCTATTCAGTTTCTACACGGCATTGTACCGAAACGAGTAATCGCTTGGCTGCACGTCTTTACCGGTAGGGTGGTAACTAGCCACAGCCGAAGCCTCCCACCAGGCCGGACCAGGGAAAATTCAGAAAATATAAATTCCCAAATCGACCCCGTCGGGGATCGAACCCGGGAGCTCCGCACGTTAAGACAACAGCGCTACACACTGCGCCACGGAGGTCTGGTCCTAACTAAACACCGGACGCAACGGGAAAAACTGTTTAAATAGACACTAGGCACCTTTTTGTCCCTTGAATAAATATTCATCCTTTAATTAAAACAAAACAGAAATGTCGCAGGAAACATGAGTTATATAGTTTTATGTTTGTCTTACATGTTTATCTTATAAAAATAGTAACAAGTGAAATTAATTTAACGAATTAAAAAATACGACTGCCCTGCCATATTATTTTTGGAGTTAACCTCCATAAGAAGCGATTTGCATATATAGCCTTTGGAATCTTATTCACATTTTTTATTAAATGATATTTTTTGTGAATCACTAAATATTGAACTATAGTGTTATATATTTTTGGAATCTACTCATCATTTTCTAGATGATGATTATACAGTTAATCTTATTTTCAAACGGGACCATGGTCACCCCATCAATTTTTAAAAAAAACAACTAGCCTATGTCACCCGGAATAAGCTAGGGATTCTAACGATACCTCATTTATCAAAATCGCTTCAGACGTGTTATGGCGTAAAGTTATGGTGGAATATACAAACTCACATACATACATACATACATACATACAAACATACATACATACATGAACCCTGAAAACAATATACTCCTTTTTTCGGGCAGTCGTATAAAAAGAAGTAAGTACCTACCTACTAATTTTAATAGTTGATGTACTTATCCTGGTGTTGACTTTATTAGTGGTTTGAGGTTTTTTGGTTCCCGCGGGAACTCTTTAATTTTCCGGGATAAAAAGTAGCCTATGTGCTATTCCAGGCTATAATCTATCTCTGTGCCAAATTTTAGCCAGATCCGTTCAGCCGTTGGGGCGTGATTGAGTAACAAACATCCATACATCCATCCAAACTTTCGCATTTAAAATATTAGTAAGATAATAAGATACGACGTGGATAAAAGTTTATGATTCCCTCGAGCACTCAGAAGCCAATATGGTCCACAATTTTTTATTTTCGTCTTTACCCTAATATACACTACGGGCAGGGCAAAACGTCAGCGTCTTGGGAAATATGGTACGTCCTGTCAGGCTTGTCTGTGCAGCTCCATATAAAAGTCCACGCACGGACTTTTTTCAGGCAGACAAAAGAATTCGTAGTCTTTTTTTGCCTTAGTACCTACTAAAAATTCTCTACGAGGAAAATATGGGCGTAAAAGATCTTAAATTAGTTCAGTTTCAGCAGCCTCTTGGAAAGTGTGACAAGCTATTTTAGACTGCCTAACTCTTGAGAATTTTTCTTTGCATCGGCAAGAAGCCAAGTTTTGAAGAGAAGTTTATTAGTGGTATTAGGGACATTAATGATCCGACCGAACTTTTATAATCTAGTTCCAATAATGTGATACGTTATTATGAAAAGGAAAAAAAAAAAGATTATTAGAAAAACAAATACTTACTCAATACAACAACGTAGCGATTGGGGCTGATTCTGTAGTGCACAATCTCTAAACTAAACTAAAATTAGAGCATTATAAATATTGCTAACCCTTTCATAATACTCCGTACGGAAAGGGACAGAACTAGATTTCAAGCTGCCATTTTAGTTTAGTTTAGAGATGTTATATTACAGAATCGGCACCATTGTCTTCTGTTAAAAGTGAACATTATTACTATTTGTCATTATATCTCATGAAACAGGGAGTATTTAATGTCTAACAATTTGACTCGTTTCGTATGTCATTCGATTTACAAAAGGGGTTTGAATACCATTCCACCATTTTTTTTCGAAGTAACGGCCACTCATAAATCCCGTATTAATCAATAAATGGCATCAAAGCAAGCAAGCATTTTATGAAACAGCAGATTCTGTTTGAGAAAACGCTTGCTTTGCATATAAACTACATATATAGGTGAGTATAGTGCAAGAAGACTGTAAAGGACATTGACCATCGCCCATACAAAGTTCGCCTAAGAACCAACAGTCATAAAACATACATTATCCGATTCAAAATAACAAATAAATACCATTGAAAGTAGATTCAAACAACGGACACTTCAGAGAATTTATTTATTGACGATAATATTTTTGATTTTGAGGTTAGATTTTGAATGTTAGTTAATTAATTTAGAGTTGACACAACATACACAGGTTATTTAATTAGCTCCCAGGAGGTTTACATTATAATTATATGGTAATATATACCACCTGGATGGCCGTTTTTTATACGGAGCTCAGCTTTCTTTTACTACACAATTTTTTTCCAAGAATAGTTACCACACAATTGTCACGAAAAGTAAACCAGATACAGCCCTACTATAAAGTCAATAAATTAAGTTAGTCGATATTTTCACTCGATAATAATTATCGGTACTGCTTAAAATATCGATTTGTTTATCGTTTTTACCTTTGCCATCCCTATTAAATAATGTCTTTGTCAATCTCAACACTAACAAAATGGAAAAGATGGCGTTTTATCTCACTCGCACACTAAGACAAAATATATGTGTTTCCTGCTCGTATCGTTAAGAGAGCCATTTTCAATATTATTCTTCCTTCTCGTGTCATCTAAACGCTTTAAACTGTTTTAGTTCTTACTCTTACTTGACGTTTCTAGCGCTCAAGCGGTGATTTGCGGTTTCGAGGAAAGGAAAAGGATAGAAAATCGATTAAATTCCCATTTTTTTCATTATTATTATTTAGAAGTGTCCGTTAAATTCTAGTTATTAAAATTGAAGGTACAAAATAAATTAAGATTTACTGTATGTTTCAATTCCTTGTTGATTCTTAGGCGAATTTGGACAATGCCCTTTGATAGCTTATATCTCGGAGTATGTACTGTATGAGACAAAATCTTGTCTCATATAGTACTTGTTTGTTTGTTTTAAAGTCATTATTGCACATAAAATACAATGTACAAAGGCGAACTTAATACCTTCCAGTTAACCTTTGGTAGTAGGGTTGAAAGTCAGTGCTCGTATTCATGCAAGAATATTATGAGTGGTCGTCATTTCGAAAAAAAATTGGCAGTCATAAGGACTGCCGATAGAAGTGAAAACGAATATTTTAAAAATCATTTTAGGGAAGGAACTTTAGGGAAGAACTATATATTCAATAGTCTTTTGGTCATCCACTAGAAAATAGCCCATGACTGTGTTATCACCTTGTAAGTGATTATTCAGTCGATGGTAGCGGGCTAACCTGTTATGGGTACGCCATATTTTTATACGACTGCCTGAAAAAAGGAGTACATTGTTTTCAGGGTTCATGTATGTATGTGAGTTTGTATATTCCACAATAACTTCTATACGCCTGAACCGATTTTGATAAACGAGATATCGTTAGAATCCCTAGCTTATTCCGGGTGACATAGGCTAATAAAATTTTAAAAAAAATTGAAGGGATGACCATGGTCCCGCATTAAAGACTAAAGTTGAAAAAAAAAACGAAAATAAGATTAACTATATAATCATCATCTAGAAAATGATGAGTAGATTCCAAAAATATATATAATACTATAGTCCAATATAAAGTGATTCACAAAAAATATCATTTAATAAAAATGTGAATAAGTTTCTAATTTAACTAGATTAATTTAGATTTTTAACTTTTTAGTTCGTTTTTTGGCAGGCAGTCCTATTTTTTTATTATTTTAATTATGACTTGTATTCTATACCTCTAGGTAATTGGTTTCTTCACGGCATCGCACCGGAACGTAAATCGTTTAGCATCACGTTTGCCGGTAACTAGCCACGGCCGAAGCCTTCCACCAAGCAAAAAAAGAGGGGAAATCCACAGCTGCAATGCTGATAAACTAAATAAAATCATCAGATTCAGTATCTTATTGTGGCTCAATAATAATTAAACTCTGTGTGGGCCATCACAGCAATATAATTGGATGAATTTCGCATAGGCTTACTTACAGTACAAACACTTTACTCACGTAAGTATCAAGTCTCGTCTATGAGCAGAATTTGTATCATGTTTCCTTAATTAAAACTTACTCATACATGTACATTATTACTTCAACGGTAACTGAAATTATCGTTACCTAAGTTGTTATTTAGGGACTAAATATCACGTATTAAAATAAATTTTATAATTATTATTCCACTACAGTTCGTGATGATGCAGTCTAAGATGGCAGCGGGGTTACTTGCTAGCGGTTTTACACACACGATAATTCGCTTCGCATCTTTGCCGGTGTCAGACCACATTCAACCAATGCCGGTGGGATGGTAGACATTCGCTAATTAACGGTTTTGAGATTTTTTTTATCCACTACAAGCTAGCCCTTGACTGCGATCTCACCTGATGATAAGTGATGATGCAGTCTAAGATGGTAGCGGGCTAACCTGTTAGGGGTATGGCAGTTATATTGCATGAAAGTCCCATGTTTTGGAAGTTAAGACAATCTTAGAGAAATTCGGGATTTAAGTTATTAGTATTAAATAAAAAAACTTCCATGAGGTACTGTATAGCCTCTATATCCTTTTGCATTTATTCCTTTTTATAGGAAATCAGAAACTGTACGCGACGGTTATTTCAAAAAGACCTAAGCGGCCAATAGTATTCTAATAATTGCTAAAGAAGGCTTTTAACATAAAGTTGATATAGTAGGTTATATTTATACTCTACGGCTTTTAACGTTTTTCCACGCGATGATTAGTTTCTAGGTTGTTTACCGTCCTGCCATAGTGTATAGTAAATAAATAAATGAATTTTAATTGACCAACAGCTTACATTAAATTAATTAGTAGTACAAAAAAAAACATTACATGCAATAGTTATGTACTATGTACATACTTAAAAAGTAAATGTGATCAAAGGGCCACCTCCTCAGCTTGTGCCGCAGCATGAAAGGTAGGTATATACCTACCTGATATACCGCAACGCTGATTTTCAGGAGGGACCCAAGGGCTGAAACGTCACGAACCATCACTGTATATTCCAAGCTAGTACAAGTGAACAAAAAAAAAATATTTTTAAAAATAAAAAAATTAATAATTTTTTTTTAATAATTTTTTTTTTTAAATATAATTTTTTTAATTTTTTTTTTTTAAATATAATTTTTTTTAATTTTTTTTTTTTTTTTTTAAATATAAAAATGAAATAGTAGTAGCCCCACTAGCCCGGTATACATTGTGATTATAGTGCAATTCCTATAAGGCCGGAGCCCATCGGCTGAAATCGCATTAAGCTCGTCCGGCGAGCTATTTCCCTGCAGACACTATTAGTGTCAGCTCAATAAACGCCCGTATCCTTACTTGATGATTTTTCTTCAAGTTATTTGTTTTTGCCTCACACGAAGTATCTTTACTTGATGATTTTTCTTCACACGAAGTTATGAATTAATACTCAATTTATTTATTCCAGTTAGTGTAACCGCGAAGGTGGATGGGAGCGTAAATCTGTTCAATTTATCTGAACACTGAAATTCCAATTATTATAAAGGATATTGACCAAATTCGCCTAAGAATCAACACACGTTTGAAATATACAGTAAATCTTAGCTTAATTTATAGTCTTTATTCCAAGTATCAGAATTTAACGGACACTTCAAATTAATTAAAAAATAAGTAAATGGGTATTAAATTGATTACTATACGTTTCCGTCTCTGGATTATTAACAACTACAACACAGATCAATAACTTAGGTTTTAAATAATATACAATACCACCGCTTGAGCGCTAGATCTGTATCGTAAGAAACAAGATAAAAGCCGCTTAAAGTGCTAAGTGCGCTAGTATTCGGAATCTCGCAGCGCCATCTATTGAAAGTACAATAATTTAATATTTTTAACGCCATCTGTGAAGTTCTCGATGAACTATGACGATACCTGCATTATTAATAACGCCATCTGTAATGTTTTTGATGAACTACGGCGAATCTTGTCTTATCTACATACTGTTTACAGCTCTATTACAAATGGATAGAGATGATATTTATTTGTTCAAGTAGATTGATCGTGAATGCTGAAATAAACTCAAAATTGAAAATATTTTTGGTAATAAGTAATTTTCTTGCAAGTGTCCGTTGTTTTAATCTGCTCTCAAGTATAAAAAGGTATTATTTTGAACCCAGTAATCAATGTTTTATGACGGTTGGTTCTTAGGCGAACTTTGTATGGGGACGGAACAATGTCCTTTATTCCAGTTAGAACCACAGAATAGGTAATAATGTTGTAGAACATACAAGTGTCTTTTATGTTACGCCATGTTTTAACTCTACCACCGGTTCTACTGAGAAGAGCCGACAAGAGACTCAGCACTTGCTCTTTTTAAAAAGCAAAATATTACATTAGGTAGGTAAAAGGTATATATAATACGCGTTATATGGCGCGTTCATAATTCATAAATTCCAAATCCCAGTCAACATTCGCCATACACTTTCTGTGGAAAAATATATTCTGCCATCTTGAAGTTTTTTCCTGTTCATCAAGAAGACCTTCAGGTCCTGATAATCTTTTGCCGAGAAACCACTCTTCCGTCTTTTATACTGTCCGAAACAGACACTGACGAAATTTTTATGGCGGCCATTTTGAATCCGCCATTTTGGAGTTTTTTTTTTAACGTACCGCCAATTGGATGAGGTTTCGACTGACATTTTTTGGAGCACCCCCCACCTATCTTCAATACCCTGGCTGTGCTCTTCATCCGTCTTCAAAATACTCAATCATCAGCTCTCTCCGTATTTTTCCTCCTAATGAATTTTTGTCTTCTATACGAAACAATGAGTAAAAAAAAAATATTCATACAAAATTTTACAGGAGAGTTGAGTCAATGAGTCACTGCACGAGCAGTTATATTTATATTAATACAGTAGTGTAAGTTATTATACTATCCTGTATTCACTCCGAATGTGGCAAAGAATATTAAACTGGTTACGGTACGGAACTAAATTAGATACGAGTGTTATTGAAGCTTAGTTTCACAGTTGGTTTCCTGCGAGGCCCGGGAGGCGGCCAGGGCGCGTGATCTGAATACTCATTAGCAAACAATCTACTAGTCAATACCTACTCAATACTCAATATCATTTATCCATTATAGCTACACTGTAGGTAGGTACACTTATTGACGTTAAAAATTACTTACATATAAAACATGATGGTGATAATCGGTAACGGTATCTTAAAACTAAAGCTACGAGGGTTCCAAACGCGGTCTGAGAAGAGCCCACAACAAACTCAGCCGGGCTTTTTTTTTATTGTCACCATCTCACAAATCATCTTAACTAAGGAACTATCAGAGCCATAGCGCAAATTATTGCCAAGCTTCCTTGTCGTTTAAGTAGTCCTTTACATGGTAATAAGATTTTTCAATGAGTTTAAGTTTTACATTAACTTTGAACTTATTAAGAGACATCTTTAACATATCATTAGGCATATTCACAGCTGGCGCTGGCCCAGATCTACAGGTGAGTAAGGGCCAACATGATTGTATCTAGGTAAGTACTAAGTACATCGACGAAAAAAGGTTAATCAATCAATATCTATATGACCGAGCGAAGCGAAGGTCTCTGAGTCTACTTGAGTGAATTTGCACGGCCAAATATGGCTTAAAAAGTTATAAACAATTTTATTTCAGGGGGGCTCTCATAGAAGCGAATGCGAAGTAGAATATTTTTATAGCGTAACATAAGGTTGCGGTATATCATTTTAAAGATAATTAATTTTTCCCCTAAAATTTACGTAATGGGGGGCTTACAAAGTGGAGATTTTCTAACGTCCAAAGTTGACCTCAGAACTCTCAAATTTCTGAAAGGCTGAGCCTAATGAAATTAGATAAATATTTTAGGGAAACGATATTATTTAATTTTTAATGAGCTTCAGTATTTTTATCAGAAATTCTCATTGATGTCAATAGATGGCGGTCTGTAAAAGTTTATTCGTTTGTGCATACAAATATTAGACGTTAGCACCATCTTACGTGGAATAAAAAAACACCGCGAGGTCTCAGTTCGGGGCGAACCACTAGTTGACCGAGCAAAGCGTAGGTCTGTGAGTCTAGTTGAGTGAATTTGCACTTGTCCGTCCGTCCGTCCGTCTGTCAGAGCCTTATAACTTTTGAATTACTGAACGTTATTGCTTCAAATTTAAACATCATATGTAAACCGATGGCCTACAGCCGAATATGGCTTAAAAATTTATAAATTTGATTTAAATAAATTTGGTTTTTTGATTCCCACGGGAACTCTTAAATTTCCTGGGATAAATGCAGTAATATTAATTCATGTTATTCAGTTCCTGTTGTTCCAAATTTCCGCCAAATCGGTTCAGTCATTTTGACGTGAAAGAGTGACAAATATCTAAACATACTACAATACTACACTAGCGGCACGCTATGATGGCCGGTTTGACACATTACAATAGTGATGTGGAATGTCAATTTATTCTCGAACAAAAAACAATTAAGTTTTGTTTTTGTACCTGATTAAATAGGTTTAATAAAACAAAAATGTATATGTTTATTTAATTTATTTGAACGAACTGAATATTTGAACGAAAATGAATATACATACTTTATATGCACACAAGAAACATATGAATACAAAAGATACCAAAAAAGGTGCCACAAAAGGCCATAATTAATCAGATTCGTCCATACTACTATTTTCACTGTCGTCACTGCTATCATCACATACATTAATAATTATATGTTCGTTTTCTATAATATTATCTATTTTCACATCTCTTTCATAATCTTCCCTTATTAATTTAACAGTTCTATTCACAACCTTTTCCCAGTCTCCTTTAGTCACATGTTCACAAGCTTCTTCTAATAATTTTAGCATTTTTTTTGTGGTAAATGGGGGTTCTGTATTGTGTCTTGCAGCATATCCCTTAATTTGAGCCCACACCAACTCAATCGCATTATACTCACAATGGTAAGGCGGTAACCGTATAACTCTGTGCCCATGTTCTAATGCTATTTCGTCAATGACGTATCGGATCTTGGTTGGTTTGTTTTCTTTTAAAAGACGTACTAATTCCGCTTTTAACATATTCATGTTTGCATCTACGCCATTTTTACGAAGCCATGCGACGATATCAGCTTTCTTTTGGGATTGGGCAGGTGGCTTGTCAATTTGCATCGAGTGGTATGGGGCGTTGTCCATAATTATAATAGATGGTTCAGGGAGGCTACACAACATTGAGGTAAACCATTCAGTAAACTTTTCTCCATTCATGTCTTCATGATAGTCTCCAGTGGTTTTTGACGCAAAAGCCATGAGAGAACCTTCGACAAACCCGTTGATGGTTCCGGCGTGACAAATTATAAGTCGCGATCCTTTTCCTACAGGAACTTTGGAAGTAGATGCTGCTGTGTCATCGTTCCAAGAACGGCCTACAGTATGGTTAGCATTAAGCCATGTTTCATCCAAGAACACAACATTTTGCCAATTTTTGATTTCTTTCACTTGCCGTAAAAAAGTATACCTTGCCATCGCTATATCAAATCTTTCCATCAATATTTTGCGTTTGTTACATTTTTTGTATCGAAATCCAATGGTCTTCAAAATCTTCGTTAAAGAACTTTCCCCACCGAAGAATAATCCAGCTTCCTTCAGTGAATGCACCAACTTTTTTCTTGTTGGATACTCCTTCTGTAAATAGTAGCCGTAAACATGTCTTCGGATAGCATCGGCATCAAAGCTATCGATGCCTACGACTGGTTTTGCTCGTTTTCTCTTTTTTGGTGTGTGAAGTTTATTTTCTTCTGTGCCAGTCTCGCCATATTTTTTTTTAGTTATCCGTCTAACAGTTCGTTGTCCAATATTAAGCGCATCAGCTACGCGTTCAACCACTGACGTTATAGGTAAAATTGGCCCTCCATTTTGAGCTTCACGATCGAAATAGTTACGAAGGCGTATTACGAACTCACGTGTCTGACTATTTAGAACAGTTCTCTGCGTACGTTCGGTCATATCGACGAAATCCACAACAAAGGGCTTGAACAGAGTCCAAATTAACGAGCAAGGGTCAACAGTAATGCAGTATCAATATTTGAAATCCAAAGCCAGGTCAAAACTATATCACAATCGCATTGCACTGACAGTTTATACTTTTCGAAGCAACGTCAATTCGAAACTGCTTTGTTTTGCATTGAGCATTGACGCGAGTTTGCCGGAGGTAGTAGTTGTGCTAGCCAGCGATCCTATGTGACGATCGTATTAGATTCCATTTTTAAAAATTTATTGATATTTTTTTGCGATTTCAGAGGTTTGTCCACATAGTGAAAATTGTTCATATTCACAAGTACATTCACCCCTTAAATGGTGCAAACTGATTTTTCTACACTTGTATACATTTAAGAAATCAATTTAATAAATAAATTTTGAGTCCTAAACCTAAAACTACATTCGATAAAATTTATGAATCTCTGCACATCACTATCGTCAATAAAGTAATACAATTATTTCCTTCAAAGTCGTTATCAATTAATACGGAACTTCATGAGCGGACAAACGTCAAACCGGCCATCATAGCGTGCCGCTAGTTTAGATATACTTACAAATTACTAATTTGCAAAGTTACAGAATTAGCGTAAATGATAAATGATTTATTTATTTCATGTAGGACAACTTGTGTCACTTATGAAACGTTAAGACTCTACCACCGGTTCGGAAAAATGATTCTACTGAGAAGAGCCGGCAAGAAACTCAGCAGTTGCTCTTTTCACAGAAAAGAAAAGGTTACAATATGTAGACAACACAACACATACGTTACAAGTATTACACTGACTCGTGGGTCACTGGATGCGAGGCCGGTTGCTTCCATGACACTTTGTCATTAATAAAATCATCGATAGTGTAATAACCTCGACTTAACAAATGCTGTTTAACACAGTCTTTAAATCTATGCAATGACAAATCCAGAAACTCTTTGGGAACCATATTATAACGATAGCGTTTCGGTACGATGCCGTGTTGAAAGCAATTAGGGGTATGATTTTGATATAACTGCCATGCCCCTAACAGGTTAGCCCGCTACCATCTTAGACTGCATCATCACTTATCATCAGGTTTGATCGCAGTCAAGGGCTAACTTGTAGTGGATAACAAAAAAAATAATCAAAGCTCTAAATCCTTTATCCTGAGAGAACCGGCCAAGCTGTTGCTTATCTCTTAAATAGAAAAGATTAAATTGATACATTTTTATATCAACTGGAGATAAGGATCAGATAAAGGTCGTAAGGTCTAAGCCAGACCAATTTAATCTGAACTTGTCTGAATTTAAATTCAAACAAAAGTTCATCTAAGCTCAAAATGTTTTGAATATAAATTAGCCGATTCAGTCGGTAGCTAATTATGAATACAAAATGCATTCGGGGCATCTACCTAACTAGTTAACTAAGTACTAGCTAGAAATAATCTATTCTGATTTCTCCTAAAAGGTATTTTTTTTAAACAAATAGGTACTCGTAAAACTCATCAATAAATCTGTAAATCACAGTCCTCCCTCTTATTATGACGGGATAATGTTTTTTCAGGAATCTCACTTCTTTTTTCTCAATATTTCGAAATCTATCAATGGTTAAAAGCTGCTGAAGATGTCCCCTTGCCAGAATTTTTTATATGTATGCCCATATCTCCCTAAATAGTGCACCGATTTTGAGCAGGTGTAGCTCTAAATATTCGTAACTAAATGATGCCCGTGACAGTTTTTTCAATTCCCGCAGGAACTCCTTAACTTTCCAGGATAAGCCGGGAGCCTCCTCCCCCGGGATAAAAACTATTCCTGTACCAAATTAAACAAAATCGGTTGAACAGGTGGGCCGTGAAAGCTAGCAGAGACAGATGAACAGACAGACAAAAACACTTTTGCATTTTAATATTAGTATGGACTAGTATGGATTCACTTTTACTTAACATTTTTAACCGTTGTGAACATTTTACTCAATACTCTCAATACTCAATATCATTTATTCAATACAGGTACACTGTAGGTACACTTATTGACGTTAAAAATTACTTACTTATAAAACATGATGGTGATAATTGGTTACGGTATCTTAAAACCAAAGCTACGAGGGTTCCAAACGCGCCCTGGTCTGGGAAGAGCCCACAACAAACTCAGCCGGGTTATTTTTTTCTTTTTATTATCACCATCTCACCAATCAGCTTAATTAAGGAACTATCAGAGCCATAGAGCATATCATTGCCAAGCTTCCTTGTCGTTTAAGTAGTCTTTTTCATGGTAATAAGATTTTTCAATGAGTCTACGTTTTACATTAACTTTGAACTCATTCAGAGACATCTTTAACATGTCTTCTGGGAGCATAATGTAGAAGCGGACACTGTTTCCAACAAATGAATTGCTACTTTAACACTACCTATATTAGATGAACCATACCCACTCTTTGTTACTTTTTATACAGACTAACAGACTTTTTAAGTCTAGACGGGCAGAATAGGTATATAATATTATTAAGAAGGTAGAAACATCCCAAATCCCGACGCATTCGGCGAACTAATGTACCTTATCTACTAACGTCTCAACTGTGATACCTTGCTTACCTTTGAGACGTAGCTTATTTTATTTGCCTTTGTGAATTACGAGACGACGACCGTCTGTATGAAGACATGCTAAAGATGTCTCTAAATAAGTTCAAAGTTAATGTAAAGCGTAAACTCATTGAAAAATCTTATTACCATGTAAAGGATTACTTAAACGACAAGGAAGCTTGGCAATGATTTGCTCTATGGTTCTGATAGTTCCTTAGTCAAGATGATTTGTGAGATGGTGATAATAAAAATAAAAAAAACCCGGCTGAGTTTGTTGCGGGCTCTCTCAGACCAGGGCGCGTTTGGAACCCTCGTAGCTTTAGTTTTAAGATACCGTAACCGATTATCACCATCATGTTTTATAAGTAAGTAATTTTTAACGTCAATAAGTGTACCTACAGTGTACCTATATTGAATAAATGATATTGAGTATTGAGTATATTTACATCAGCGAAGGCAGCCAACATATTAATATTATCTAGATTCTAAGTCCCACCAACTTATCTGGCCCGGTGGCCGAAATTGGAACTAATTTTTATGAGTTTACGTTTAGTTTATTTTTATACGACTGCCTGAAAAAAGGAGTATTTTATACGACTGTCTGAAAAAAGGAGTATATTGTTCATGCATGTATGTGAATTTGTATATTCCACCATAACTTCGATACGCCTAAACCAATTTGGATAAATGAGGTATCGTTAAAATCCCTAGCTTCCGGGTGACATAGACTAGTAAAATTTTAAAAAAAATTGATGCTAATGTACCTTATCTACTAACGTCTCAACTGTGATACCATGCTTACCTTTGAGACGTAGCTTATTTTATTTGCCTTTGTGAATTGCGAGACGACGACCGTCTGTATTTACATCAGCGAAGGCAGCCAACATATTAATATTATCTAGATTCTAAGTCCCACCAATTTATCTGGCCCGGTGGCCGAAATTGGAACTAATTTTTATGAGTTTACGTTTAGTTTATTTTTATACGACTGCCTGAATAAAGGAGTATATTGTTCATGCATGTATGTGAGTTTGTATATTCCACCATAACTTCGATACTCCTGAACCGATTTTGATAAATGAGGTATCATATTTTTAACTTTTTACTTCGTTTTTGGGCAGGGCAGTCGTGTTTTTTTAATTTTTTTAATTATTACTCAATAGTTTTGAGCTTCTTGCCGGCTCTTCTCAGACTCTTTCCGAAGCGGTGGTAAATTCAAAACATGACTTAACATAAGAGACACCTGTATGTCTTACTCCTACATGTACTTACATAAATTGAATATTGAGTATTGAGCGACACGTAACGACCTCAATCCAATCATGAGCCTTTTTCCTCTGAAGATTCAAAAAAAATCCGCTAGAGGCAGCACTAGTGGGGGGGGGGGGGGGTAAAACTCCTCCACACTAGTGCTGGGGTCCAACTTGAAATTCCTCCTTAAAACACTATCTTCTCTAAAAGATCTTTCACAGCAAAAGCTACTCGTCCATGGAACTCCCTTCGTGAACAAATTAGGGAAAATTAGTCAGTAGGTACATATATTTAAATTCAGAGTTAAACAGCATTATATTTCAATGTTAGAGTATAGATATTTATCATTAAACTTAGTTTATAAATAGAAATAAATATAGCACTAGCTGGTGCCCGTGACTTTGTCCACGGGATAAAAAGTAGCCTATGTATTATTCCAGATCTAATCTATCTCTGTGCCAAATTTCATCCAGATCCGTTCAGCCGTACCGTCATTTGATCGATTGAGTAACAAACATTCATCCACCCATCCATCCAAACTTTCGCATTTATTGGCATTCCGAATTCCGAAACAATGATAGATACACTAGACGATTCAAAAGCACTTGTAATAAGTTTATTTGAATAATAAAAAAATAAAATATAAGTTTGAATTTATTAAATTAAATTATTTATTGTGTTTTTATGTTTATGTATCCACACTTCCATACTAATGCGAAAGTGTGTCTGTCTGGTACGCTCTCAGGGCCCACCTGTTCAACCGATTTTGATGAAATTTGGTACAGGGATCGCTTGTATCCCGCAGAGAGAGGTTACTTTTTGCTAAGGAGTTCCCGCGGGAATTGAAGAAAACTTAATCCACGTGGTTTACCTGACACAGGTATACCACGGCATGCAAGCCATCGATTTAAATCCCGCACAAAATGCTCTTGAATTTTTGCAAACTTTCAAGTACACCATCTTCCGTTAATTCCATTTTTACAACGTACGTTTAACTTTACTCATAAATGGAGAAATCAAAACATGTCCCCCTCCACTAGTGCTGACTCTAGCGGATCTTTTTTGAATCTTCAGAGGAAAAAGGCTAGAAGTCGTTTGACTAATCATGATGATTGGGCAGAATTTTTGAAAATAATATAGTGCCACCTAACGAGTAGTTTATTTACTTCTACCTTAATAAAAATGGTTCTTGTCGAAACACAACTCTGTTGAGTTTAGTGTCTGTACATAGATGGCGCTATCGCTAGACCTAGATTTTATTTCCTTCTAGTGCAAAAGATGGCACTGTTTGAAAACAATTTTTTTTATTTAGCTATGCATGCCTGAAGGTACTAATTTCATACCTCCATGTTGCTTGTTTAAACGATTGTAAATAATATTGATACCACATTGATACTTATAATATAATCTTTGAATTCAGTCGTTGTTTTTAGAAAATAAATAAATAGAAAAATATTGAAGAATTTGTCTATGGTTAATGGACATTTCTGCGATTTGACTTTTGAGTTTTGAAGAGGACGGAAAAAAGTGAAAGTGTCTATGGTTTTATATTTGTGTCGGATAGAAATACGTCGAGAGATACGCCGGCGAACAATTTATTTCAATTATCATGAGTAAGCTCGCTGGACTCGTTGCGTTCTATCGCTTTATGTAGAGAAATCTTTGATCTTCATATTTCAAGAAGTACAATCTTTCTATACAGTGTCGTGTAACGAATAATGGTTTGGGATGAAACGTTAGTGACACCTCGTCTTGCAACCTTGGTTATGGTTACAAGAAAAAGTGTATTTTGAAAATATTTCCTAGTGTTTTCTCTGGTGAAAACATCTGTGAAGTATCAGTTGACTGTGCGGTATTGGTTTATTTGTTTGGTGTTGAGTAATCAGGTGCAATGTCTGGTGGCAGAAGTATCGATAAAGAGCGCAAGTCGCCCCGGGAAAGTGGAGAGGATTCAGAGGACGAGAGCGAGATTCTGGAGGAAAGCCCCTGCGGCCGCTGGCTCAAACGGCGTGAAGAGGTATGTACTGCGCTGTTTGGTTGAAAAAACCTTGACTGTTTGTGTGTAACACTGAACAAAGGTGTCATCAGCTGATTCACAAGGTTAACTGATGTTTTATTAAAAAATACGACGTAGTTTATAAGCATATCAATATGTTAGATTTAATACTCTTTGTTAAAAACACTAAAACTATAGTCAACAAATCATATTAGAGTAAACAGTAACATTTATGGAGACTATTTGGTCTGTAAATGTTTGTTTATTAAAGCACAAGTGTTTACATTGCATATATTACCCACATCTAGCTACCTACATTGATATATATTTCCATTTTCAATACTGTGTCAATTTGTTGATGTTGTGTGATTCCAGACACAACAATAATATAAATTTTCCCCACAAATCTGAACAGAAATATTACTTAATAATTAGGTATCTAATTACCAAAACTTCAAATCAATAGGTATTTAAGATTAAAAAGTTTTTATTATCCCATAACATATATTATTCTATTACTCAGTGATTCAGTCTCATCATGTATTTATTTAAGATATCAATAAGTAAGATATCAGTCATTTTCTGTTTGTGTGTCTCGACAATCTGTCTTCCGACATTGAGATCTTGGGTTGTATATTAAAGCAAGGTATCTGTCAACTGACGGAATTCCCTATTTGCTAAACCTGATTTATTTTTAACTTGGAACCGTAGCTACAAGACGCAGTGGTTTTGTACTGCCTTTTAGTAGGGGATTCCAGCCATTGCCAGGTGGTGGTCAATAGTTAATAAGAGCTATTTAAAAGATATAGTGCTGTGTTTCAAGATTTTTATGTTGTTCTACTTAATTTTTTACTTTTGTTGATTAGTAAGTAATGCTTACTTATTATTTCAGTTGGTTTTTGTTTAAAATAAACATATTTACTGAAGTAAGTATTCAAATTTTATGTAACAGTTAAGTATATGCGATGAACTGTCAACTAGCACTGTGTCGGCTCTATTCTCAATAATACCTGCCTACCTGTTGGTAATAACTGACCAATCTCAGGAAAGCAATGCTCTATTCTTTTCGAGAGCTGTTAGTACCAAAAATCAGTAAAAAATTGCAAATTAAGGTTACAGCCTGAATAAGTGGGGATGGGATATGTCTCGAATTACCTATAAATAGAGTTCTGTTTAAGTTTCATAAGTTTGTACTGATAGAAGACAGTGTCATCTATTAGGCTAAGCCAGTGGTTCCAAAACTTTTTTTTCTCATAGACCACTTTCAAAATTTGGCTGGTTCCAGTGGACCCAGCAGCTACATTTGTACTATTTTCCCAGTCGACAAAAAAAAATTGAAATTTTGAAATTTTAATAGGAAATTTTGCGTTGCGGCTGAGTTCTAAACTGGGGCTTTTGAATACCGGTTTTTTTCAATACCAGTAATAATACCTGAAAGATTTTTTTCAATACAGGGATCCCGGGATCCTGGTATAAGGAAAAACTTAAAATTGGATAGATTGTTTTTAACTAAAGCTAGTCTTTTCTGAATGAAACTGCACCATAAAAAACAGTTTTTCAATAAAAATATGTTTTCACCACATTAACACCAAAAGAGCATGTACATGCATGGCATGTACCAAGAAATATATGCAATAGTCACTGTTAAGTTTATAGTGTCACCAATACCGGTATCCCGGTATTAGACATTTCAATGCCAGTATTAAAAAAGGACGAAAAAAGTCCAGGATCCCGGTATTGGAATTATTAGCCAATATTGGGATCCCGGTATTGGAAGCCCTATTCCAACCACAAATCAAAAAAGAATCTTTTAAAAAAAAGTTAAAATTGATTGGTTAGTTAATCAATTGATTGTGTTGTTGTACTGAATATGGAATATGTAAGTTTTTACAAGTAATAGTCGCTGAGCTTTTTAAAATATTATCTGCCTACATTGATAGGTGAATTCAAGCCAACATTTTAGTTATTCACTATCACAACCAGACAAACTTTCGTGGACCCCTGCTTTCGAATTGTTAACTCCCATTTTTTGGTCATGTGTCTGAGTTAATGTGGATGTGTAGTCGATTGTTAAACATAGATTTTATCATAACTCCCAAACTACTCATTTGATGAATGTGGTGTTGTTGACTTTGTCTCACTATTCCACATAACATAGGGTATACAACATTACAACAAATCCAATATGATCGACAAAAATATGAACTCACTAGCTAATGCCCGCAATTTCGTCTGTGTGGATCGAGGTTTTTGGTTCCCGCGGGAACTCCTTAATTTTCCGGGATAAAAAGCCTATGTGCTATTCCAGACTATAATCTATCTCTGTGCCAAATTTCAGCCAGATCAGTTCAGCTGTTGGGGCGTGATTGCGTAACAAACATCCATACATCCACACATCCATACATCCATACATCCATCCATCCATACATCCATCCAAACTTTTGCATTTATTATATTATGGTATAGTATATAGTAAAGTATAGTATAGTATATATAGCATAGATTCTTTATATAGTGATGAATTTAATTGATAGTAACTAAATAAGTATATTAGGTATTTTTAGCTGTTAAATAGCTTTTATTTAAAAAAAAATAAAAGTTTGTTATTATTAGTGCAAGGGGGTGTCAACTATTAGTGACTTTACTTTTTCGTGGTGTCATCTATTGGTGATTCGTGGTACCAGATTCAATAAAATTGAAATTATGTTCAAAAAATGTTGAATAAGAATGTTTTTACAATGGAGAAATATCTGATGGTTACTGGACCCATATGAATGACTGTTACTCTTTTAAGCTTGCCCTGTCATTTGCTCATGCATGCACAAGTTTGTTAACTACCCCTATCTTAAGGGTCAAGGGTACTGAAGTCTCGAACAAATAAGAAAGAAAGAAAGAAAACATATTTATTCACAAATGGTGTTACAGACAAACATCAGTCATACGTAGCTGTACACACAAATGTATGTTTGTCTATGACACCACCCGGAATGGGTGGTGGAATACCGACTTTGGTACTTGGCTGCTCCATATTCGTCAATCGAAAGCGTAGTATCGGGTGCCCCCTAGCACGATTGACTGACGACATAAAGACGTGTGGAGTAGCTGGATGAGAAAGTCCAAGCACCAGCTGATGTGGAGATATGGCTCTCCAAGCCCAACAGTGGACGTCCACAGGCTGGGGATGAATGCACATGTGCGCGCTAGCTAATTGTCCGCGACTTTCCCCGCCGCGCCTGCGCCGGTCAGTGACCGCGTATTCGGCGCTTGCGCAACCGTAATCACTGTCGCTTTCTAGGCCCGGGGTCGTGTTTCACGCCGCAGCCGCTGTAGCGGGTAATCGATGGCCGTCTCTTCTTAAATTCACTTTTACGCCTGTCTTGAGCTTTGACAGTCAATTTGATACTCAACAATTTTGATGTAGTTAGATTTGAAGAACTGCGTTATGGTCTATGTTGGAGTAACTTCACGGCGGAGCTGCAGTCACTGGGTTTGCAGTATTTATGTCGTGTAACGTTTTAACGTAGTGACTACTAGACTGGAATCCGTACGACTAAGGGCCAACGCAGACGCGCTGCTAATAGCGTTGAGAACCACAGAATATAATAGTACAGAGCAAAACCTCTGTACTAGTACTATTACATTGTGGACCGGACGTTTTGCTCTTGTCGTAGGTAACTATTCACCGTAAATTCCGTCTACCACAATAATTAAGATTCTAATAATGATTGCAGCTTTTTCGGAATAGGGCATAAACGAGTAAACTATAGTTACATATTAATACTCACCAGGTGAGACTTGCGAACATGTCTCTTTTGTCAAACTCGAAGTCAGTTTCCAAGAAGATACATCGCATTAGCGAGCTCGCTGGAAGTTCAAACACTGGAGGGTTGACAAGTGACGTTTTTCGCGGAAGAAGAAATTGAACATAACGTTAGTCGTTAACAGTTCATGGAAAGCGCGGTAAAAACATCATTCCGATGAAAAAGTTTCATCTTCGTACATTGTAGACTTTAGTTTTGTAGACAACCAAGTTTTCGAATATTATTATGCAAGCAAAAGCCAATTTCTTACTAAGTAATTCTGAACAGTAATAGCTTAATTCGTAAGGGCATTCCAAACATGTTGATAAATTCACTTGACTATTCAATAGCATAAGGTTTATTTGAAAAGAATATTATCATTTCAATTCTCGACCCATCGCATCCATCGCCAGCTTAGTCGAGCATGGGTCTACCCTCAGAATGAGAAGGATCTTCTATTCAATTCGGAAGTCATTTATCTGACTAGGAACTGAATACGGGTAGAATCTATTTAGTCGTAATTGTCTGTCGGTAAGACGTCAGATGGTAGTGATTGAATTCACTATTCCCATCTCGACCTCGAAGACTCCCGGCACTTCGCACTTGTCATTTGTCGCATCTGTGAGTTGTGACCTACACTCAATGTCGCATCTCGTAAGTATTTTTGCGAAGTGTATTTTTTCTCATCGTTGACGCTAATGTGAAGTGAGATTTGAGTAGCCGATGACCTTTGGCTGCAAATTAGCAATGTTAATTCGACATCTTGTGAACCAATATTACAATGTACCTACTGGTTTTTATTGAAATATGTAGTTCTTTGGGTTTTTAAGAGTCTATTTGCGCTCCTGAATAGTTAATTCGTCGTCTTAAATGATGGAGGTCAACTGCTGCTGGCAACCAACCCGAGGATCGCTTATTGTCGTCTACCTCAACATATACTGCATCTTCTGCAGGCTTATCATGCGCACAATGAGATATCTTGCGACGAGAGAGAGAGATGTTGTCGAAGAACTTACTTTTGTTGTCACAACTATTCAACAATCAATATCATCTACCGTAGATTGTTCTACTATTCTTTCCTATGTTTATAGATGAGCGCTATCAAACTTTATTGGAATATCGATCCGACTTCGGTTACATAGAGTTCGGATACTAATAAAGTAACTAGTAACACCTACATTTTCATTTCCCCTTTAACGTATTCGGTATCAACTAGGAATCTTGCACTATGAATAAATACTGTAAGTAACTAGAAGGTAAAGATAAGTAATAAATCCCTCTTTTTTACACTAGTGGACGCCCGCGACTTCGTTCGCGTGGCATAAGTTTTTTAATTCCCATAGGCACTCCTTAATCACTCCAGGTCCTCAACTATACCCATGTAAAAAATCACGTCGAACCGTTGCTCTGTTGCGGCGTGATTGAAAGACAAACTCTCTATTTAACGTCCTTGGGGATAGGAATTCCAAAAACAGTGACATAAGTATTTCATAATTTTAAACCGGAAGCCCCAATTACTAAGTTTCATGGCTATAACTTGAAAAACGACGTACTTTCATACAACCTTTCAACCCCTATTTTACGCCTTTGGGGGTGGAATTTCGAAAAACCCTTAGTGGGTACCTACGCTTTACAAAGAACACACCCTCCAAATTTCATGTCTGTAGGACCAGCGGCTTGGGCCATGCGTTATAAATTTTGCTCTGTAAGAAAATAACAATTTGTATGCATCTCGACCTTTATGATATTCAAACTCACCCAACTATAGCCTTTAAAACTAACTTGCTACTATTTTAAGTTTTATCTCTACTCATATACGTTCTACCTACTAGTAACTTCATACCTAACTTGTAACTAGTTACTCAATTAGCAACAAATTCTGATATTCATGTATTAAGACATTTATTGGCTCATGGCTATTGGCTACATACTTATTTAATTATTCGTATTCAGTAATTTTATTCTAAATTATTATCCAAATGGGAATTTTGTGTGTATTTCTGACTAAATTCATATTTGGATTATGAGCATTATTATTTCCTGAGTCTGCCTCAATGTTTATATCTGATAACTTATTATTATCACCGATAAGAACTTGAATAGGCCAACCACTTTGATCTTAAGTTTACTAACCACTTTGATCTTAAGTTTCAAAAACTTTCTTATACTTCAAGCAACTGTAAAGTTAAACTGTTGATTACTGGTACATCGTTACATTTGGGTTCTCTAAACTATTTATTTCTTGAACTTTACGAAATAGCTAAGTGGATTTCTACTGTCACGACGTTTGACACAACACACAAAAATTCAATCTATCATGAATCGTCCCGTTTTTATGACATCATTTCTTCATAAAACCAAATTTTAAACCACCATGTTCAACCTTAACCATTTCGCTATAAGAGTTATTGTTGTATGCTTTAATTTCAAATTTAACTTGGCTATTCAAATCGATGGCTATTAAGCTGTGGGTCACTGTTACAGATATGAAATTTGTCGTGTACTTTTTGTATGAAAGTGAAATTAACGTCTAGTTATAACACTAGTGCAGATGTGCGAAAGAAAGTCTGAAGATTTGCATTATCTCTTTTATGGACGTCAATCAGTTAGCTCTGTGAAAGCTGCTGGCTCTATGTAGAGTTTAATAACCACTTTAATGACTCAGAACGCTTGTTTTAACTGGAACCTATTTTTAATGACTAATAAGAAGCTAATAAGTAAGTAACTAGTAGTAGTAGCTATAGATCAAGAGGTTCTTGCTATAGACTTGTTAAATTATACCGTGTGTTACGAGTACGATTAAGATTTGAGACCAAGTTCGATGCTCACGATTAAGTACTTATTCGGATTCTGCCAGATTTGTATTGTAATGTCAGCCCTCTTCATTTGGAAATTCAAAACTATTCTAAGGTCTTCGGCTTCCATCATTTAAATTCCAAGAAGCTTAACGATTTTATCATGAATGAAAGTCCGAAATTCTTCGGAAGATTCAAAGTCGTTCCAAAGATGCCTCAAATGATTACCATTACCCCAATTTCAACGATATTCAAGTTCCACGTACATATAGCTCATAATTTTGAATTTTAGTGCTGTAATCATACTTTGCCGATAATATCTTGCAACCAAACGGTTTGCAGTGGCTAATAAAATAACATAGTATGATCAGAAAGTTACTTGAACACTTCAACTGCGAATGTGTATCTTATCTTGAGTCAGTTAAAAGTAAAATATTTCATTACATAAACAGGTTAAAAGCTACTCTTACTCAATAAATTATTTCGATGTCAGTACTTGATACTTGAAAGCTTACATCTTGCTCATATTTTATCGTTTTAAGTAATCTACCAGAATTCATTTACAAGCAAATAGTCGAGTGGAAAATTTGTAGTTCAAAATAAGAAATGAAGAAGGAGGCTGTGCTGCTCGTAATTTGAATCAACATTTGGGTTAACTATTATGGTCCAAGCTATTGTGGTCACGATCATACTGATGACGCCATTTAATGTCAATTTCTCCAAGAGCAGTAATTTTTGTGTAATTCACACATCTCTTGTAGTTCTAATTTTACTAATTAAGTAAGTAATTTACACTTTGGCTTGTCTGATTCAGTCATTTTCTACAGACTGTATGTTTTATTACTTACACAAATTGAAGTTTCTAGACTTAGCAATCTGGAAACCTGTGGGTACAAGTGATATACTAGGACTTGCTTTTACCTACTGCTCTGCCATTTCGTTTCGTGGAAGGTTTTATGACGGTGAAAATTGTCGCTATTTGCACACGGACAATGGCAGTTTTGCACGCGATACTAAATTCAGATGCTACAATCGTTTTACCTCATTGTAAACCTAAAAACACTGAACAAATAGTTAACAATTGTCAACTTTGTCAGCGAACGATTTATTACCTAGTAGGAGTACCTCGACAACTTTTATATTGAGCAAGTTAGTTTAACAGCTAGAGCCTTTGTTATATTGTGAAGTCCGTTTTATGTGTGGGGATAAGTTAAGAACTTTATAGAATAGTTATCAGATTTCACCAACTTTGGTGAAATCTATGTTATAAAATATTATTGTCGTTTTAAAAATCCTTCTTGCTAAGCAGAAGCTTGAAAGCAGAAGAGTGGTATAATCTCGAGCGTATTTATGTAAAGTTTGAGTTTGCATTTTCATAAAGGAACGCCTGCACTCAGAGTCATCTTCCGTCTAGTTATTTCACTTATTTGTTGTACACCTTGGCGTGTTTAAACCTCTTGTTCTTAATTTGTAGTTAACTTCTGTCTCCTCACTTAAAAAAAAAAACATTTTGTATGGAAGAGTGCACTGTACAATTTACTCGAGTAACATAATGAGCCTTCATTGGTAGGGCGGCTGTTTAATAATGCGGCATTATCTGGATTGTACCGTGTATCGGTTTCAAAGAGGGGTATTCCATTACGGCCTAGTTATGGCCCCGGCACTCTTCATCTACAGCTAAGCCGAGACCATACACTTTACGATATAAAGGCTTGTTCATTCACAATCATGTTTATTTATTTACTGCATATAGCTTCTGATTTCGGTCGCTCAGTGACGCAAAGAGGATCTTGGTTTCCGCCATTTAAAGGCGCCACTCATGCCTGTCCTGCGTCGTCCAGTCCATGTCTCTTCTGAGGACTTAAACTTGCCGATGCCCGCGACTTCGTCCGCGTGGAACACGTTTTACTAATTCCCAAGAGAACGCCTCAATTTACCGGGGAAAAAGTAGCCTATGTCACTCCAAGTCCTTAACTATACCCATGAAAAAATCACGTCACGTTCGTGAGGCGAAACAATTTGTCAGCACTCGCGATTCCTTGTGGACGCAGCATAACCAAGAATTTTGGTCTGGACGTTGGTTTTAAATACGTTTTAAACGCTATTACTATAGGTTTTCCCATTGCTTTACGATCTAAAATTAAAAATTGTTATTAAGTGTGTACTTAGCTCTTTTTCTCAAATATCTCGTTTAACTCGTTTCTGTGTCAGCATTTTACGCAACGTACTAACTACGTGGTTAGGTATTATTCCACATTCACGGAAATAGCTCTTATTTTTTCACGTTAAAGTAATTCCCCGTGCCAGTAGACGGTTGTGAAACGGCCTTAAGTCTTTCTCATTAAAATCCACCAGCTAAGATGTGTTTACGCCACATCCCCTGCCCACAATTGCAGGCTCGCTGTGTACCTGCCTGCATATTTGCATCGCTTAATGGCTCTTATTGCATCGCACAGATACGCGCCGGGTAGAAACCCATCTATGTATATAAGAAACAATTGCGGTTCGTTTGTCTCGCTAAAACTCGAGAACGGCTGGGCGGATTTAGCTGATTTTGGTTTTGAAATGTTTGTCGTAGTCCAGGGAAGGTTTAAACGGTGAGAAAGTATGTAAAAATTGCAAGCAAGATAGGGCAGGACAACGTCTGCCGGGCCCACTAGATAATAGTATTACGATCACTAATGCTGGTTGCAAACTTGTAAGCGGAGACGTGGACGCGGACTCTGCTACATGCAGAGATTTTATCTGACCAACGGAATACATCCCCGAGATTTTTCCATCCATTTTTCTAGTTATCACAATCCTTGCAAAGTTGAGTAGCAATGTAGTCGAAACAATTGAGGATTTGCTAAAGACAGGTAGGCACTTAGTTTAAATAGTATATTCGATTTCAAGCTGACTAAATATTCATGTAGTATTTAGTTATGAGATTTTTCTCAACTACGCAACACTCAATTGCAGCGCAAATAGGGACTAAACTATTCATGTAGTAGATATTAAGTTATCAGAATTTTCTCGAACTGCGCAACGCTAATTCCCTGCGTGTGGGGCGGTGTTGAGTGTTGACATAATAGTATGCGTTCGGCTTTAAAGGCGAACCTGCCAATTGAAAACATCCAATGATTATGACTAATCTCCATGACCATGGTTCGTGTCCGGCCATGAACTAAGAGATTCGGATCGAACTTGTCAAGACAAGTCTACGGTGGTCCTACGTTTATTTTGCGGTTTTATGTTGTAGATTTACTTATCAGCTCGATTATTGCGATCTTCTACCGCCTGCACAACTATACGAAACTTTACTATGCACATTGAATAAATTTTGATGAAGATTTGTGACTTATAATTTATGTACGGAATATGGAAATAACTAGCTAATTAATACGGAATAAATGTTTGAAATCTGATACTTTTCGATGGTAAGTACTTAAGTAGTCTTATTTTTGAGAATATTTAATCCATAAAAGATCTAGAACAAACCGCCCCACATTAAGCACGTCTATCCAATTAGCTGATGTCACGAAGGACTAATTATTATGTAGAATAATTTTCTTAATCGCATTATACCTATTTCCTTTATTAAATCTGCTTTGGCTTTGACATCGGCAAATCCAACGTATAAAGAGGAATATTATAGACGCAGGCAAAAGGACTAAGCTGATATTCACTTCAAGCCTTTCTTGGTTTTTTACCTTTCAACCAATATTTATGTATATATATTTATACTATAATAATTTAATCAATACTTCAAACCATTATGTAATAATATTTGGATTTATTACATCCGAAATCCGAGTGGTGGCTAATCGTAGTTATTTTTTGCATCCAGCCTCCCTATTGTGTAAGAAAATCGTAATCGTAAACGTTTGTCAAACGTATAATACGAACTGTTTAAAGAGTTCATAGATGCCTTCGTGTCAAAAAGTGTGTATGTACTCCTTAAACAGTTCGAGTAAGTTTTAAACTCTCAAATGATTACGATTTTCTTAGACAATTGGGCTTCTGGTCTCCGTCTGCTGACGTCAAACAATAATAATTAATGTATCGCTTGATTTAACGTCGCCATTCACGAAGCAACTTGCGTACCTGAGAGTTGAGAGACAGAGAATCCGCACTTCACTAGCGTGGTGGAAAGCTTTAAATAGCCTAAACCCGTATTTATTGTCAGAAGAAACTTAAGATCAGCAATGAAATGGCGATGGGTTGAAAAGTGAGACAAAGATTTTGGTGATTTTATTGAGCAAACAGGCTAAAGTGTATTGTATCTACTATCTACTCTACCTCATAGAGAAAGATAAATTTAGCGCGCATTCGTGGTCCTGAGTAAAATAAATTGTAAATACCTACTGCGTTTTGTACCAGAACAAAAAAAATGTAGCTGCAAACTGTCCTGAAAAAGTTGCGTCATGATAATGTCACGGTGACACTCTTGAAATCTGTCTCGAAGGACCAAAATAGAGTTATTTGGCCGATGTCGTGGCGCCACAATGGCTTTAAAATAAATGTGTAAAAACAGGTGATTGATTGATGATGTTTTGCCATTGAGTAACACGAAGCGAAATATTCACGAAATGAAAATGCTTTTAAAGTTGGCAAACTATCCATCGTTATCACTGTTCTCGAATCAAAGTATTGGCAATCTCACAAACATACTATCCAACTATGCAGATCCAACTATAAGATTACTATTTAGTGTACAAGTTCTTGTGTAAACACAGGTGCTTCTTCTATTTCCTCACCCTAAAAAAACTAGGTAAATTAATAAGAAGGTTCAAAATTCAAATGTAGCGTGTGTTTTGCCCCAACGCGATAACTGTTCACATTAACCGTGCATTCACCTTTGGATGTGTTAATTAATTATAACAATTTATTATATCGCCTCTTTGCTGTTTCTTTAATGTCGTTGCGACGCTTGAGCTCATAAAAGTACTTAGTGCTAACGATAACTCGAGTAGGTGATATTACGTGATATGATAGACTAAGCAGTAACTACTCTTTAATTAATTAATCTGTTCACTTACTTAAACTCTATCTGTACCTTCTAGGTAGGCATCTACTCTATGTATATAACCTCTGCTCCATTTCCCTATCCAATTTCCAATACGCAAATGCGAGTTCCTGCTATAGTTAGCATCACTCAAAAGTCGCAACATTATTACTAGCGTTTGATAGCAGGTCTGCAGTTAGGTCAGCTGTCTAAGTTTTCATATCAGAAAATTTGTTTTAGTTTGTAGTTAGTTACTACTTACAAACAAGGGGTACTTCTGCGTTTTTACCTCAATGTGCTCTAATTTCTACTTCATTTTCATTAGGTTATCCACTTTTATTTCATTAAACCTATTCAAAAGCGGAAAACGCAATCTCAAATCATCCTTTATCATGAAGACAACGCGGCTGGTTTTTGAAAACAGTGAAAGTTATTTCAGATATAGTATAATATGTTAGTCAGTTATTTGATTGTGCAAAGCGACAACCAAAAGCTCTACGAAACAAAAACACAATACTCGACTCCCAAGTATCAATTAACGTTAACGTAATCGTTTACGGGACAAAGCGAAGAATGTCTCGATTCCAATAATAGGACAAGTGAGCGCGTTTGGTTGTTTTTGAATGCCGCAAATAGCAAATACAATGGGCGATGTGAAAGTGTTACCTCATCCACGGGGCCGGCCGCCAGACAGGCCGCAGACGGTTCGAGAGAAAGGCTATGCCTACAGGGCGGGTGCAACGCTCGCCCACAACCCGGTTTAGAAAACGTGCCCGCTTAGGCACAAGGGACTGCTGGTCAGATGGACAACACATTACAGAATATACCATGCTAGCTGATGGAATGCAATGAAATGTTGATTGGTCTATTATAGATCGTTGAGGTGCAGGGTTGACCTCTTTAGGTATGCTTGTTATTTATGGCACAATTTGGAAATAAATGTTTTTTTTTAATGCCCGAAACTTAGTCCGCTTGGATTGAGGTTCTTTGGTTCTTTAATTTTCCGCGATAAAGAGTCGCATATGTGTTATTGCAAGGTATATCTATCTTTATGCCTTTCACCCAGATCCGTTCTGCTACAGGGTGGGTGCAAGGCTCGCCCACAACCCGGTTTAGAGACGTGCCCGCTTAGGCACAAGGGACTGCTGGTCAGATGGACAACACTTTACAGAATATACCATACTAGCTGATGCCAGCAACTTCGTCAGCGTGGATTGAGGTTCTTTAGTTCTTTAATTTTCCGGGATAAAGAGTCGCATATGGGTTATTGCAGGGTATATCTATCTTTATGCCTTTCACCCAGATCCGTTCTGCTACAGGGTGGGTGCAAGGCTCGCCCACAACCCGGTTTAGAGACGTGCCTGCTTAGGCTTAAGGGACTGCTGGTCAAATGGACAACACTTTACAGAACATACCATGCTAGCTGATGGAATGGAATGAAATGATGATAGGTCTATTATAGATCTTGTTTAGATCGTTGATGTGCAGGGGTGATCTACCTCTTTAGGTATGATAATTATTTATGGCACAATTTGGAAATAAATGTTGTTTTTCTTTCTATTTTTTTTTGATGCCCGTTTCTTACAAAATCAATAACTTTATGAATATAAAAAGTTATTAATATAAAAGTTGCATAACTAACGTGTAAGTGCAATGAGTGAAAATGCTAAAGAGATAAAAGAGACCATCGAGTTTCTACGAATATTACAAAGGTTGCAAATAGCTCGTTATTATGACAAGCAAATGTAAGATTTCTCGACTTTCCAATGTTTACAAAAAGCTAAACTAATTGAGCTGCAAGAAAAAAGATGCTTGGAATATTTCCAAGTTCACATGAATATAATACTAAGTAAATTGCAGGAAACGAGATTTTAGTAATTGTGTTCTCCAAAGGACGGGGGTGAAACACCACCAACTTCCTAACTCCGGGCTAGTACTGAGAATTTCTGGTCAGAAAAACCCAATACTTAATGATGGCCCGACCCGGGACTCGACCCCGGGACCTTGTTGGCCAAAGTCGGCCTGGTTGGTCTAGTTAGCATCTAACTAGACCAACCAGGCAAACCAACGAATCAGTTACCAAGAACACTGCAACTTAAAATTCAAGATAATTATATTCCTGATGCTCCTGCTTAAATCTTTACTAGTGCCTAACAGCTATAAGTAGTGAGAACGAAATCTCGGTCTACACAAGTAATGGCTGTGTCGGTACTTTGTACGTATTGCCTTATCCGCGGTGAGATCTACCTTGAAAATAACTTGTCGTGTGTTGAAATGTTGATAGGTCTATTAATGTTTTCCGGTCGTTGCTCTACGAAGCTACCTTAATAGTTACTTTAAGCGTTTATGCATCTGTTCTCTTTGTTACTGGTGATTTAAGGAGATTAATCCTAAATACAGGGTCTGTTCTGGAGTGGAGAGTTGATGACCGCGTATCAATAAGTGAATCTTAACAGGACTCCCAAACCCGAAGGACCAACGACTTGAATAATATGACGTGAAATGGAGAAAGACTTCCGAAAATGCTCAAATTTCCTATGCAAATAATATATATATATAAAAAGACGTACTTAAATGGTTTCGAACAAGGACTCTATAGTTGATCATAATCATCATCATCGCGAACCTTCTTCAAAACGAAGTTTCGCGGTCATCATGCGAAAATCTTCTCTATTTTGAGCCGCATCTTTTAGTTTTGGATAGCTAAGCCCTGTCCACCCCATTATATCGTCTCACCACTTGCGCCTTTGGCGACCTGGAGCTCTCTTGCCTGCAATCCTTCATTCCAAAACTAGTCTTGGAAGTGGAGAATTGATCTATAGTTGATAGCATATTCAATACATCATGAACCGAAAATTAACCCAGTTATAACAAAACAATGAAGTCGCCATGACTACTAATTACCTAATATGCTAAGTGTAAGTAGTCATTACGATTTTAGTTTGATTTAAATATTACAAGCCATTCAATAGATGAAGTGAATCATAGAAACACATTATGAAGTCTACTAGCGGTCCAAGAGATTTTGGAAAAACAACCATGAATTTCTCGAGAAACAATGAATGCTTTAGAAATGGTTAAGCTTAAAGCTTGAACTTGCCTTACAATATTCTCACTATAGCTAGATAGTACTATTATAGCAAAATAGCTTTCGCTTAGTGTAAGAGAAAGGTACCAACTTCCCATTATAAATGGACTTTGAAATGGCACAGGGGCATTGATTGACAATGATAAATTGGTTTCTATGCTTCTACGCTCCCAGATGTTGCTACCAAATTGAACACTATCTATTTGGAAAGTTGAAAGCGAATCTTTTGTAACTGTATTTTTATTAGTTATCATAAGTAACTAAGTAATTGAATATAAAGTGAAATGACTTGTAATATTATGATGTCGTTTTTAACCATACTTTATAATGCTATAAATGCAAGTGTTTCTGTCTGTCTGCTACGCTTTCCCGGCCTATGTTATCAACCGATTTTGACGAAATTTGGCACAGAGCTAGGTTGCATCCCGGGGAAGGACATTGGGCACGGAAATTTAAGACGGAGTCCTCCGGGAATCTAAAAACCATAAACCACGCGGAAAAATTCGCAAGGAGTCGTCTAGTATATCCATATTTTAATAACATATAGACACGATATACTTTATATTTACATTAATTAGAGTTGATGAGTAGTTACTTCTTATGCTGTAGCTTTTGTTAGCGATTTCGACCTCGTATGTCGCAGGTCGTCATAATCACATATTTTTATAATTATTTTTAAAAAAAAATTACAAAACGCCTGCCCCGGCGGCCATCGGTTCTGATACAACCTTTTTTGGACAAAAACGCTACTTCAGATAGTTATAGTGTTGTGTGGTAATGGTAAGTCAAAAACCAAAAAAAAATTATATATTATAAATTCCTACATTGGCTGCGAGCAAAGAGCCGTAACACGATGGAAACAGTTTGCCAGATCTGTACGTGTTTTTTTTTATCCACTACAAGTTAGCCCTTGACTGCGATCTCACCTGATGGTTAGTGATGATGCAGTCTAAGATGGTAGCGGGCTAACCCGTTAGGGGCATGGCAGTTTTATTAAACCCATGGTTTCTACACGGCATCGTATCGGAACGCTTAATCGCTTGGTTGGCGGCATATCTTTGCCGGTAGGGTGGTAACTAGCCACGGCCGAAGCCTCTCACCAGGCCAGACCAGGGAAAATTCAGAAATTGTTAATTCCCAAATTGACCCCGCCGGGGATCGAACCCGGGAGCTCCGCACGTTAAGACAACAGCGCTACACACTGCGCCACGGAGGTCGTGTTGTCTTGCCTGTGTAGTTTGTACGCGGACCGGTGCAACAACGCCCTTCTAATTAATGGCCGATGTCCGGCTATTGGCATTCTAACACCAGTCAGGTTTTTATTACCTACCATTTTCTAATCTGCGGTAATTGATTTTACTTGTAGCAAAACTTTAGTATTAAAGATTCGACGACAAGGAAAATAATGATCAGCTTTCATAATCAAGTATTGAACTCGTAAATTTAAATAAGTGAATCTTTAAATATTTGAGATTACAATAACTTAAATAACACAGATGAAAAACACACAAAATGAAAAAATACAGAAACAAGTTAGACTAATCTAATGAATACCAGAAAACTAACGTTTTCTTTATTTAACGTTATAAAACTCTGTCTTACTTCCTGCAGTTTTTAATAGCCATCATGTCATGAAAAATCCTTTCGAACAGTTTGCATTTTTATAAAAGTAACTTCTAAATATGTTGCAGACTTATCTCGGTAAAATGTGCTGGTAGGCTTGACTTCTCTAATAGTCACAAGTTGGGCCAATGAAATTAATCACTTTAATTAATTTGATTGGAACACAACAACGCGTTCGAACTGAGAATATTATGGCCAATGACTAAGGTTACGGGTTGCGAGGAACATTTCTGCGCTAATAGGATGGCCAATGACCAAAGTTACGGTTTGCGAGGAACAGTTCTGCGCTAATAGGATGGCCAATCGCCAAAGTTACGGTTTGTGAGGAACAGTTCTGCGCTAATAGGATGGCCAATGGCCAAAGTTACGGTTTGCGAGGAACAGTTCTGCGCTAATAGGATGGCCAATGACCAAAGTTACGGTTTGCGAGGAACAGTTCTGCGCTAATAGGATGGCGAATGACCAAAGTTACGGATTGCGAGGAACAGTTCTGCGCTAATAGGATGGCGAATGACCAAAGTTACGGATTGCGAGGAACAGTTCTGCGCTAATAGGATGGTGAATGACCAAAGTTACGGATTGCGAGGAACAGTACTGCGCTAATAGGATGGCGAACGACCAAAGTTACGGTTTGCGAGGAACAGTTCTGCGCTAATAGGATGGCGAATGACCAAAGTTACGGATTGCGAGGAACAGTTCTGCGCTAATAGGATGGCGAATGACCAAAGTTACGGATTGCGAGGAACAGTTCTGCGCTAATAGGATGGCGAATGACCAAAGTTACGGATTGCGAGGAACAGTTCTGCGCTAATAGGATGGTGAATGACCAAAGTTACGGATTGCGAGGAACAGTTCTGCGCTAATAGGATGGCAAATGACCAAAGTTACGGATTGCGAGGAACAGTTCTGCGCTTATTTATCTTCCTTACAGTTCCGTACAAATACAATTTTAATTTCTAAGCTCAACACCACAAAATGTATAGAAAATTCATTGAATCAAAATCAGCAATGATGACAAAATTTAGTGGAAATTCAGTCCTGAGTTAGAACTCGTAGTGCCTAGTTAATATGATGACTGTAAATGAGGATACGTCCAATCTTGATGAGATTAGTATTTGCAACTAGCTGATGCCGGCTACTTCGCCCGCGTGAATTGAGGTTTTTTAATTCCCGTGGAAACCCTTTAATTTGTAGGATAAAAAGTAGTAATAGTAAAAGTGCTGTTCCAGACTATAATCTGTCTCTGTGCCAAAGTTCATCCAGATCCGTCCAGCCATTCTAGAGTTATGTGTTTGAACAAACCCGACTTTGTTTTATATATCACAAGATTGTCGAGCGTCTGTGACAGCTCAAGGCTGCATCGTGTATGACAACAATTGCTAATAGGTACTAAAATTCTACATCAATGGCTACCTACATTATTGCTTTGTCATCAAAACACGTGTGCAAAATCCTATGGCGTACAGCCGGAAGTACCTACGTAGGAACAGAGATTTAACTATCAAGCCATCGGGATTGAAATAGTATTTTAAACTAGCTGATGCCCGCGACTCAATTTTTCGAATAAGTTTTTTATTTTTTTATTACCACGGGAAGGGTCGCGAAAAATATTCGCGCGAATTTTTTTCGCATTTAAATACCACTAGAAATTATACGGAGGTGTACGCAATTGCGAATAAAAATCGCTGGTTTGGTATAATTCCATACAGTGCGGAAAAAATTACTTATATTCGCGCAAATATTTTCTGCTTCGCAGTGCGGAGTAGGTGAAATCCGAACGCGAAATATAAAATAATGATTTTCGCAGTGCGAATGTACTACTGAGCTAAACTACTCATGCAGATTAGTGATTAGGATTACAGACATTCCCCGCCATCTTGTTCAGGTTGTTTCATCGCACTAGATTGTCGTCCCACGCTGCGCTTTCCGGTACACGATCTATACTCCTCAGAATTCATCTTCCCCAGGGTACATCAGTTCATACTTCATAGCTCATCTTTAATCTTATCAGCTTGCTTATCTTTTGGGCGATATCGGTTAATTTATATTTTTAGTACAGATTTCACCGTTGTTTTTGAACGAAAGAAAGTAAATGTTTATTTTCGATCACAATATGTAGTAAGAACTAAAAGAATAAGACACAATCAAATTAATAATAAACCAAATACAGTCCTCCAGCTCAGCAGTCAGCATCATTATACTATCACTACAACAGGTTTGCAGCGTTGGTTTTCAGTGGAGACCTTAAAATTAGTTTTTCTTTATTATTCAAACTTGAATAAACCAATTAATGACTCATTAAACGAACTTAATGGACCGTTGGTTCCGCGAATCACTTTGTGAGGAAAAAAGGTCATCGTAGATTTTAAAAATTCAATTAATAAAATAAACAAGATTATGTTTTGACTGAGTGAGCAGTTAATCTCAAAGCCTTAAAATAACATTGTTTTGTTAACTAGTAGCGTCCGTGTACTTTCTAATTCTAATAATAGAGCCGACACTTGGTATAAATAATTGACTGATCTCAAGTCTCAACAATGGTCTCCCACACACGGGTTTGTGATGGGACAATATGGAACTATACATGCTTACTAAGTCCGGAGGCTGCTAACTGCTACGTTAAGATTGATGATTATTTATTTTAGAAAGTTGGTCTTTAGTTAAGTAACTGTCTTTTGATTAATTAATTGTTTGTCACCAGGTTGATGTTGCTTTAAAAAATGCTTTATCAGGTCAATTCGGTCCTATTACTTTTGGAAATTTAGTATCTTAAGTAAGTCAGAAAAAGTCCAATTTACTTTCCAAAACTATTTTGTTTTAATTTGAGACGGGAAAACATCAAATAAATAATTTATTTATCTGATGTTTGTTTATTTCGCTAAAACTTGAAAACGGCTGGGCCGATTTAGCTGATTTTGGTTTTGAAATGTTTGTCGTAGTCCAGGGAAGGTTTAAACGTTAAGAAAATATGGAAAAATTGCGAGGAAAATAGGGCAGGACAACGTCTGCCGGGCCTAGTAAGTAAATAAATAAAATCTTTATTCAAACAAAATTACAAGATACAGAAAAAACTTATGGACTAAACACTATTACTATGAACTTATAGACTAAACCCTGATGCTATTTTAAACACTAATGTGTCGTATACAGTCCTAAAAAGGGCATCGACTCAGCTTAATGTTGATATGGTGTAGATGCACCATATTAGCGATGATGTTCAGTCGAACTCAAGTCCCCTTGAACTCAAGTCTCAACTCTCAACCATGCAACTTGCAAATAATCGGAGTTTAAAAGATAAAGTTAAGGGAAGTCGTAATTTTTTACTCAATGAACTTGTCTTGAAAATGGCATTTTCACAATATTCCGATTAATAACATCCACCATGTGTCCAGCAAAATTTGCATATCTCCTGTTCCCAAGTCCTACTTCCCACCTGACCACAATTTATGTAGCTACTTTCCAAACGTGGTCGGCAACAGGCTCGCGGCTAACATCACAGATCAAGTCGAAGGCGGCAATAAATCTGCCGCCCGCCGTGCAAATTGTCGCGTAGGCTGCGGTACATCCACCAAACAGCTTGCAGGATATATTGCTGCGAGAATTACTGTCATGTTAATAGCCCTAGAGTTGTCGGTAGTTGCATTTTCCATTGCAAGCATTGTTATTGAATATCTGACGAGAATTACGGGGCTTTTTACAGCATGTGAAAATAGCACTTCAATAGTTAACTATGGGTTATTTAATTTCTAAGACACTCCCGCTGCGGCAGCTATTTCATCCTTCCATGATTGCGGTACGTCCACCAAACAGCTTGCAGGATATATTGCTGCGAGAATTACTGTCATGTTAATAGCCCTAGAGTTGTCGGTAATTGCATTTTGCACAGTTTAAAAGCATTGTTATTGAATATGTGACGGGAGTTACGGGGCTTTTTACTGCATGTGAAAATAGCACTTCACTATGGGTTATTTAATTTCTAAGTATACAACCCCGCACTCACTCACTCCCGCTGCGGCAGCTATTTCATCCTTCCATGATATTATGAAATGCTGCCCTTCCCTCTTGATTACTGGCGAAGGATAATTATAGTATAATTTTGATTTACTTATGTAATTGAAATTAGAATTTAGTGTAAAATGTTCTTTACGATTTTTTTGCAAATGGTGTCACGTTTTTAAGATGAAAACTTAGGTTACCTCGATCGCATCCTTGCCTATGTTCTAAGGTTAAGATCGTGTTCGTTGTAAACCCCATTTACTTCCCCCGATAGTAATTTTATCAATAGCATGAATGTCACCTCAGTAGGCTTTTATCTCGGCTTGGCCGTTAGACGCCCTACATAATATCGTTTTGCCTCATTAATGATAAGGATAATGTCAAACGGAAAGGTCCTAAACTTCTGCTCTGCCGTGTTCTGAGAATTGTTGGTTGTTTTAGATTGTTAGTGAGCCAACAGAAAATTGTTTATTTTCTTGCCGATAACTTAAGGTTTCTTTTTGTTTCTTTGTATTTTCACTACGGCGAGTTGACAATGAAATGAAATTGTAGGAACCTCTTATTAAGACTCTTAGGAGAACAAACATGTTTACCTAATGTCGTCAGCATCGAAGGAAAATTCCAACTCCATCTTCCAAGTTTGTTGTTGAGTTTTGATTGTAATGTATATGCTAAACGTGTGTTTGGTCTTCATTGCCTTAGATGTTAATTTTGTTGTTCGATAAAGTGAACAATTCTGTTACGTCTTTCGAATTAATGTCTTTCCTATTGTAATTTTTTGACTGTGGATTTAAGGATATAAATATGCTCCATTCCCGTTTTTTTCCATCTTCCAAATGGTGCCGTTGTAATTTAGTTGATGGAAATACGATAAAGAAAAAATAGAGCTAAGCAATATACGTGTTTATTGTTAGGTACGCAAATAGATCGTCTAAGTCTATTGCAAAAAAGATGAATCTTTGCTATTTTTCAATAGGGGTGACAACTCAATCAAATCAAACAAAGTCTTTCTTTCACTCTTTATCAAACTTAAAAACACGGTTCCAGTATGGATGTTTGTTTAATTGTTGTTGTTGTTGTAATATTTTATTATGATTTATTTTCTTTTAAAAAATAAATATTGTTTTTTTATTAATTTGTGTTTTGACTAAACTATGTATTTATACGAGTAAAAAAAGTGTCATTTCTTCATTGAATTTAAGCAGAAAAGCTCTTTTGGAGTTAATGAGGTGGAAAAATATTTATATGGAAAAACTATTTTTTATGGTGCAGTTTCCTTCAGAAAAAGTTGGCTTTAAGTTAAAAACAATCTATCAAATTTTAAGTTTTTCCCAATACCGGGATCCCGGGATCCCGGCATTGAGAAAAATCTTTCCAGTATTAATACCGGTATTGAAAAAACCGGTATTCGAAAGCCCTAATCGATACATATGATAGCTAGTAACGATTGTCTAATTTGAAACAGTTTCTGTTACATTACACAAACGTTATATTACACAATACAAGAGGAAATGTTTTCAGCTAATGTGTCCATGTGATAAATTACAATTATAAGCTGACATTATTTGGTTATTGGTTTCTATGGATGGATTTGAAATTAAAATGAATCCATTAAAATGAAAATAAGAAATTTTTAATTTTGCATCTCATGCTTGGAAGTTCGAAGCTAATATTTGATATACGGTGAAGGAAAACATCGTGAGGAAACCTGCACGCCCGAGAGTACTTCATAGAGTTCTCGAAGGTGTGTGAAGTCTGCCAATCTGCATTCGGCCATCGTGATGGACTATTGCTAAACCCTTATCATTCCAAGAGGAGACTCCTGCTCAGAGAGAGAAGAGATAGTGCTGTATAGACCCGGCAATAGGTTGATAAGAGAGAGAAGTACCTACTAACTTATAGTAACAGTTTCTCTAGAAGTTGATACCTATACCACGGGTGGTTGAACTCAGATAAACACTAGCATGACTCGGATCGTTAATTGCATACGTATTTAATAACCAAGTACTATTTATATCGGAGGCAAGTTTACATTAAACTGATAATATTTATATTACCCCTTAATGGCCAGTTTACATTTCAATATTCATTTTTGATTTCTCGTGAACTTGACCTGAAGATAACAACTACCTTAATAAAATTATTGTAGACTTTTCTCTCAAAACGATGAAAAATTGCGACGCCGCACTTTTTACGCACAGAACCTGCCGTTATTTTGCGCTTTTTTAGTAGTTTGAAAAACAAGATTTCCAAGTTGAGTCTCATCTAAGCATTTCATAGTGTCAGCACTACCGGCTGGAGCATCTTCAGTGAATAGACAGTGCGATCAAAGTTTGCTGAAGAGTTAAATAAACAGTTTCAAACAGCATATTTCTGTTGTTGTTGTTTCTTTGGCTATGTCCTTTTAAACCATTGGTTGCCTGGAAGAGATCGCTGTGAAGCGATAAGGCCGCCAAATTGTATACTTCCTCTGTTATTAGTTAAGTTTACTGTTATTATTGTTTTTTGGTGTACAATAAAGTATATTCATTCATATTTTTTTAGAACCAAAAATGTTTGAGAAACCTCGATTTCTCCAAAAAGCATAGGCACCCTACTAAATTGGGCAGGGCGGTTACTACCGCCGTAATACTACTAAAAGCAGTATTGTTTTAAAATTATAAATTTATGTCACGTACCTTGACGACCCTAAAATAAGGATTATAATTCTGAATCACAAACGGCAACAATATAAAAACAGGTTTTACGCGATGGTAGTATGCCCCCTGTTACAATTTAAATGTTTTAACGTTAGATAAGAAACTCGTAACTCGTATGCTAATACCTAGATTAATTATTAGCAGTCGGAAATTAATTAACCAATTACCCTGTATTACTAGGTTTCGGTTTATTAATTATTCAACGGATTTTTTAAGAATTTAGTAAATTAAGGAAATAGTCGTGAAGGTCGTACCTAGTACCTACTAAGATTAGATAGTCAGGATGGCATATCATGTCCTTTGTCCAGCAACGGACGGACGGCTGGCTGATGAAATAAGAAATAGCCATCAAGTTAAACATGAAATTTTGATTCACGCGTAATTATCGTATATTGTCTCCACTTAATACATACCGAGTAGTTTACGTCTTCACCATTTTTATCCGACCGCCTGAAAAAAGGAGTATATTGTTTTCAGAGTTCATGTATGTATGTATGTATGTATGTGAGTTTGTATTTCCACCATAACTTCTATACGCCTGATCTGATTTTGATAAATGAGGTATCGTTAGAATCCCTAGCTTATACCGGGTGACATAGGCTAGTAAAATTTAAAAAAAAAATTGATGGGGTGACCATGGTCCCACATTAAAGACTAAAGCTGAAAAAAAAATTTCGAAAATAAGATTAACTATATAACCATCATCTAGTAAATGATGAGTAGATTCCAAAAATATACAACACTATAGTTCAATATCCAGTGATTCACAAAAAAATATCATTTAATAAAAAAGTGTATAACATTCTATTTAACTAGATTAATTTAGATTTTTAACCATTTAGTTCGGTTTTTGGCAGGGCAGTCGTTTTTTAATCATGACTTGTCGTATATTGTCTCCACTCAATGTGATACTACCGAGTAGTTACGTCTACACCATTTTTTATGCATCGCCCCAACAAAAACTTGACGCCATCCGCGTGTATCCTGCCATATCTATTCTAGACTCTATCTCACAGTAATAAGGAAGGTTATCGCGTACACGCCGTTTCTCCCCGTATTACGACGCCGTGATTCATGCGCCGCGGCTGATTCATGGCGGTTTAATTTATGCGTTACCCACTTACAGCACGTGCTTCTCGTTTTGAGCGCTACCTTTGAGTGGATGTGTTACGGCATGCCATGGGGTGTCTAATGAGGTAAAACCCCGACACCGAATTAACCGGCAAATGACACTAAACTAACCGACAAATAGTTTTTTTATTTTTTTATTAACAAACACTTTTTTGGAACATTTGCTTGGGTTCTTAACACCCCTAAGCGTCTTTGACTTGTCTGGGGGAAAAGATAGGTAAGTAATGTATAATTATTACAACTATCCAACAGGCAGGAAGTACGTTGTAGGTAAGTAACGTATCATTATTACAACTATCCTACAGGCAGGAAGTACGTTGTAATCAAGACACGCGGAAGCGTGTCCAGCCAAAGTTCAAAAAAACTGGCGAGCAGCACCGTGTGTAATATTACACGAACCATTTGGAGCCACTTTTGACCCCCTCATAACTCAAAAACTATTTCACATAAACATGTCAAATTTGGCGCATATATTGAGACCCGTGAGATACATATGTGCTCCAAATTTCATAAGCACACCTCAAATGGTTATTTAGATATAAACGTACAAAAATCGTCATTTTTATGATCAAAGGATAGATCAAAACTCTGACACGAGGCATGCTACCATTGCTTAAAGCCGTATTATTTTAATATTGTTGACGTTTATGTTGTAGTGTTATAATCATTATTTTAAGGACGTCAAAGTACGTGACATTCAACCGTTAGTTTGAAACAATACTGCTTTAAGGTCAGTCATTGTGATTTGTATTCATTGTTTATAGTGGTTTTAGTGATATCGACTGTTTACCGTGCTTGTTTTCAATGTTTCACAAAAAACTTTTGATTTTGAACTTTTGCAATCAAAATTGATGAGATGTAGAAATGTGCTGTGTAGCGGTTACCACAGTGACTAACTAGATGGCGCTAATTGTATCTTCGCCGCAAAATAAGATAATCAACTGAAAACTTATAAGTTACCATACAAGCCTGCATCACGATATCGAAGTTTTCTGAGAATAGCGCTATATATAGACCGTTCCAACTTATAACGGTCGGACCAGAAAGGTCCCCGGGCACAACGCCAGTCCGGAGGAAGATCTTCCTATTGGTGCGGACGAGTACATACCACTCACTCGTCCCACATGCTGTAGAGGTAGTCTGACCATAGATGTAATCTGTCAATGTCAGTGTAACTCTAGGTACACTATATATTTTTCTTGAGAATTCTCGTCTTTAATTATCTTGTACAATGAGTCGTACAATAGAATTACTGGTGGGTGACACACTGACCTTACACCAAATAATAAGTACCTACTAATGTAAAACGTAAACTAAACTAATAGAAAAGTCCTATTACAGTGTAAAGGATTATTTGAATGATAGCAAGGCATGGGTATGAATTGTTACAACGGCTGATTATGTAATGTTATATTATAAGTACATATATATAATTTCAAATATTTGTGAGATGGTGATAATAAAAAAAAAGCGGAGTTTATTGCGGGCTCTTCTCAGACCAGGGCACGTTTGGAACCCTCGTAGCTTTAATTTTAAGATATCGTAGTTAATTATCACCATCACGTCTTATGCTCTGTAAGCATGACGTTCAGAAGGTGTACTTTGTAGGTACATATTTTGAATAAATATGTTTTGAGTTTGAGATTGAGTTCAATAATTTCTGTACAAAAAGTAATGATATCCCATCAAAAACATAAATGTAAAATGAGAGCCAAGTTCAAAATTGTGATATATATGCCTTGGTTGTTGATTAAGTTGTTATAAAATATTATATGTTGTTATAAATAAATTTCAGGACTGACCATTGAACTTGGCACCCATTTAGATCTCACTTCTTTTGTCGCTGAAGTCAACAACCAAGGCATATATATCACAATTTTGAATTTGGCTCTCATTTCACATTTATGTTTTTGATGGGATATATAAATTGCAGGACTGACCATTGAACTTGGCACCCATTTAGATCTCACTTCTTTTGTCGCTGAAGTCAACAACCAAGGCATATATATCACAATTTTGAACTTGGCTCTCATTTTACATTTATGTTTTTGATGGGATTTATTTTTTCCTCATTCCCATATGCAAAATACAAATGCAAAAGATTGGATGGATTCATGAATGGATGGATGTTTGTTACTCAATCACTTCAGAACAGCTGAACGGATCGGGATGGAATTTGGCACTGAGATAGATTATTGTCTGGAATAACACATAGGATACTTTTTATTCCGGAAAATTATGGAGTTCCCGAGGGAACTAAAAAAACCTTAATTCACGCGGACAAAGTCGCGGGCATCAGCTAGTAACTTCATGTACTCGTAGCTTTTTTTTATCCACTACAAGTTAGCCCTTGACTGCGATCTCACCTGATGGAAAGCGATGATGCAGTCTAAGATGGTAGCTGGCTAACCTGTTAGGGGCATTGCAGTCATATTGAACCCATACCCCTATTCGGTTTCTACACGGCATTGTACCGGAACGCTAAATCACTTGACGGCACATCTTTGCCGGTAGGGTGGTAACTAGCCACAGCCGAAACCTCCCACCAGGCAGGCATTTGGGCTGAAGTAGGTATACACTTACAGAACCGGCAAGAAACTCAGCTCAGTTGCTATTTGAAAAGAGAAAAGTATGTTACAATTTATGTGACTCATACACAATACGTTATAATACGGGCGAATTTTTTTCTTCTTATAAGCCTGTTTTATTGTCTTGTATCCCTGAATAAAGATTTCTTTCTTTCTTTCTGTCTAATTGCGAGGCCAATTTCTTCCATGCAACATTGTCATTGAAAAATTCATCAATAGTATGATCGGCCCTACTCCCTTCACCCTTGTTATGAACGTGGGCGATCCAAAATTCTCGAGTCTCCATTTTGTAGGTTGCCGGGACGCTTCGAGGGCGTTTGAAGGAGAGAATCCTCGTGTTTTGCGTAATGCTGCGGGGAGAGCTTTCAATGAACTGTACCTATTATGTCTCGCTTTCTATCTAGGTTTGTTGTTGACGGTTTTAGGTTATACCTAGACTATATTCCCTTTATCTTAACGGCAATGGAAACTAAGCTATTAGTATAATAGTAATAATATAATAGTAACTACAGTTTAATAGTATAATAGTACATTTGGAAAATGTTTAGACAATATGTGCAAAAATACGTTGAAAACTGTTATGGTTTAAGTGTAATGCTATATTTGTTTTACCTATTGTATTTTAGGTTACTGTGTGTTTTGAGAATAAAGTAAAAATAAAAATAAAAATGAATAAAATATTATTTACTTTAAACCTCTCTCTGCGTCGTATATTGCTGAGAGTATAAAACACTGATCGATTTCGTGAAGTATGGAATACAAATTATAATACAAATAAATACAAATACAAATATTTTTTTACTAGCGAATGCCAGCGAGTTCGTCTGCGTGGTTTGAGGTTTTTTAGTTCTCGCGGCAACTCTTTAATTTTCCGGGATAAAAAGTCTGGAATAGCCTATGTGCTATTCCAGACTATAATCTGTCTCTGTGCCAAATTTCAGCCAGATCCGTTCAGCCGTTGGGGCGTGATTGAGTAACAAACATCCATACATCAATACATCCATCCAAACTATCGCATTGATAATATTAGTAAGATTCAATAGACTTGAAGAAAGAAGATGAAAAACTTAAGTTTTCAAACCAATCATTGCATTCCATAGTTTTATAAGTAGGTGATAAAGCTTGCTTGTAATGCTACAAACACACATCGCACATTGGAAAGCTTAAGCTAGTTTGTTTAACTTAAGATTTAAAATATTCGTCGCCATGTGTATCTACGAAGCTGCGGCCCCACGTCCGGAGGCTGGTAGTGATTAATGAGTTCAAACAGAACTTTTGAAGCTCTCACCTGTCGTCACTCGTCACCCCTCCGTGGAACGTGTTACGTGGCTGAACGCGCGTCTGCACTGCTTACGATTTACCATTCTTCCTACATTCATTCAGTCGTTCAATCATTCATTCATTCAGTCGTTCATTCATTCATTCGTTCGTTCATTCATTCATTCATTCATGCATTCATTAATTCAACACTATGATAGACAGCCTCGCGAGTCGCGGCTATCAACAAACATAAATCATCCATACTAATATTATAAATTCTGAAGTGTGTCTGTCTGCCACGCTTTCACGGCCCCTCCATTCAAATGATTTTGATGAAATTTAGTACACGGATAGTTTGTATTCCGGGGAAGGACATAGGCTACTTTTTATCCCGAAAAATTAAGGAGTTCCCGCGGGCATCTAAAAAAACTTAGTCCACGCGGACGAATTGCCGTGCCGGGAATCGATACCGGAGACATATAAGTAGTTAGAGTGGAAACTACTGCGTCAGGGAGGTTGCCAAAACACCCCTGATGTTAACTGAAAAGGCAGCGCGGGATTAACGATGACAAATGGAGTTTCACGAGTCCCGCCACCCCTCTGAGGGGTACGTGACTCGACGCATGTCTGCCTCCAGCCTCAAGGTCTAACCCCACTACAGATGCGTGGCACGTTTGACGACCTCCGTGGCGCAGTGTGTAGCGCTGTTGTTTCAACGTGCGGAGGTGCCGGGTTCGATCCCCGGCGGGGTCAATTTGGGAATTTATAATTTCTGAATCTTCCCTGGTCTGGCCTGGTGGGAGGCTTCGGCCGTGGCTGGGTACCACCCTACCGGGAAAGACGTGCCGCCAAGCGATTACGTGTTCCGGCACGATGCCGTGTAGAAACCGAATAGGGGTATGGGTTTAATGTTACTGCCATGCCCCTAACAGGTTAGCCCGCTACCATCGTAGACTGCATCATCACTTACCATCAGGTGAGATCGCAGTCAAGGGCTCACTTGTAGTGGATATAAAAACATGTAGCGGCAAATATTCTTTGTATTCGTTTGTATGAAACTGGGCCCAATAATAAGCGACGTAGCACAGAGATGCACCGCGACATAATAAATTTGACAACTAGTCAAATCAGACACTTTTTTTCAAACGTCAAAACACGTGCTTGGTATGGGATTTGTATGAAATTTTGAATGTTGACGTCATCAAACTTCGACGAACTTTTTAACCTTTTAATTGATAGTTTAAAAATAGTTATTCAACATAAAACTAACGTGGGTACATAAACGTGGAACATAACTAAGACGTGGATATTACGAATTTTTGGAGATCCTCTATTTAATAATCACAAAAAAATTGTTTTTTTGAATAGTTGTCAAATACCTACCCAATTGTACATAGAATACGTGCCACGTTTCTGCAGTGAGGCTAGACCTTTACCGAGCTACCATCCATGCGTCCGTTCAATATCCATATCCCATTCATAAACACAATGACACTTTATCTCTGTTTGGGTGTCAGTGTCACATACCACGAACGGCCCGGGACGGCAAAAAACGGCTTTAACAAAAACTCGTCTACTCCTGTACGGTGTCTACGTCATAATGTTCACGCGTCGAACTGGCTTACTTCTATACGGTGTCTACGTCATTATGTTCACGCGTCTAACTGGCTTACTTCTATACGGTGTCTAAGTCATTATGTTCACGCGTCGAACTGGCTTACTTCTATACGGTGTCTACGTCATTATGTTCACGCGTCGAACTGGCTTACTTGTATACGGTGTCTACGTCATTATGTTCACGCGTCGAACTGGCTTACTTCTATACGGTGTCTACGTCATTATGTTCACGCGTCGAACTGGCTTACTTCTATACGGTGTCTACGTCATTATGTTCACGCGTCGAACTGGCTTACTTCTATACGGTGTCTACGTCATTATGTTCACGCGTCGAACTGGCTTACTTCTATACGGTGTCTACGTCATTATGTTCACGCGTCATACTGGCTTACTTCTGTACGGTGTCTACGTCATTATGTTCACGCGTCGAATTGGCTTACTTCTATACGGTGTCTACGTCATTATGTTCACGCGTCATACTGGCTTACTTCTGTACGGTGTCTACGTCATTATGTTCACGCGTCGAACTGGCTTACTTCTATACGGTGTCTACGTCATTATGTTCACGCGTCGAACTGGCTTACTTCTATACGGTGTCTACGTCATTATGTTCACGCGTCGAACTGGCTTACTTCTGTACGGTGTCTACGTCATTATGTTCACGCGTCGAACTGGCTTACTTCTATACCGTGTCTACGTCATTATGTTCACGCGTCGAACTGGCTTGCTTGTATACGGTGTCTACGTCATTATGTTCACGCGTCGAACTGGCTTACTTCTATACGGTGTCGACGTCATTATGTTCACGCGTCGAACTGCTGGGCGACCGTGTATCTCTGACAGCTACAGTGTAATGATCGCAATCACCTCTGATTGCATAACACTCTTCCACTATTGGACAAAATCCATTGACGCAGCAAGAATACCGTAAATTCAGCCAATCACAACAACTGATACTGTAACAATGATTGATGCAGAAGATACGTGGTCGCCCTGCTGGCAGATATTGATATGACGTCCTGTAGATAATTTTCGTTTTATTGATAGCCCAGAGAGATCGTATAGTACTTATGTAATAACTTGCAGTCAGTCTCCCTTGGCTAGAGATAAATCGACGCGCGGATTTTGCTGAGATGAAATCCACTTCTGTGTTCTACCTTGGCGCCGCAAAAATCGGAATTTTCCTAATATTTGTTCCTAGTCTAGATCTAGAGACGAAAATTTCGTGTGCATTTTCTTGCTATATGCAATACAATTTGATTTTTTCTAAAAATTCTACGTAGGAACTTGAAGAAGGCGACAATTCTGTTTAGCACCATCATAATCATAATATTTATTTGAAAAACCAAAAAAAAAAATTGTCTACTTATTCTCCTTTCCGCTTAGGGTATTTTGAAAGGGAACTATGCCATAGATTTAGGATTGGTCTCCGCTGAGACCAATCCGTAATCTATGATCTATACAAATACTAGCTGACCCGGCCACGCGTTGCTGTGGCTAAAGTTTTTGTTATATTACATTATAGTAAACAATTGTGACTGTCAAATAATAACAGACAAATAATTAGCTGAATTATACGGTATTTCGTTCACTACAAAATAAATTTAATTAATTTTATAGCGTCAACAACACGTGGTAATTATGCTGTTAAAATGTAGCTTATATGACACGTTCGTAGATTTACCATAGCAGCGCCATCTATTGATTACTTACTCAACCCAGTCGAAAGGTATCGACATCTGTTAGAATCATTTGGAGTTAACAGATAATTGTGACTGTCAAATAATAACAGACAAATAATTAGCAATAAATTAAAATTGCGACTATAATTTGAGATTTAAACTATCCTATCTCTCAAGTTGGATCGAACTGCACATGGTGTGCGAATTTTATTATAATCCGTTAAGTGGTTTAGGAGTCCATTGAGGACAAACATTGTGACACGAGATTTATATATATTAATTAAGAAAGATAAGATTATAAATGCGAAAGTTTAGATGGGTGGATATTTGTTACTCAATCACGCCAGTACGGCTAAAGGGATCTGGATGTAATTTAGCAAAGGAGTAGATAATAGTCCGGTTTCTGGACTAACACATAGCCTATGTGACATAGGAGTTTTATCCCGGAAAATCCTCAAACCTCAATCCACGCGGATGAAGTCGCGCACATCAGTTATTATTAGCAATATTATTGGAGCTGTCATTTTAGTTTACTTTGGAGATGGTATTGACTTCTTATGCAACAGAATTAGCCTCAATGTTATTATTATTATTACTAAACAACTTTATTGCATACAAAAGAACAGTTACAAAGGACATATAATAAAAGTAAGTACAGACAAAAGGTGACCTTATCACTAAAGTGATCTGTGCCAGGCAACCTACACTAATGAATCAATTATTACTGTGAGACGGGAAATTGCTTATTTATCTAAGAGTTTAAATGCATACATAAACATATACATTCAAATAGAACACACTAATAATATATACCGAAATATGATATACTAATAAAATATATAAATATGCAATATATACATAAACATTATATGATACATATACATTATAAACATATACATATATACAAAATCATTTCGTCAGATAGTGCTTTTTGACACGATATTTAAAGATTGCTAAAGATTGAGATTGTCTGATGTCAGCTGGGAGTGCGTTCCACAATATTGCTGCTTTTATGGTGAATGAGTCTGAGTAGCTCTGGGTGTTTCTTGGCATCATTTTTAGCTTATTATCCCTGGAAGAACGTAAGGAACGTATGTTTGGCTCAAAGTAAAGTTATTAAAAAACTGTCTAACATTTTTTTTTTCGATCGACAGATAAGAGGACACTCGATGGTCGCGTGTTCCATGTATTATTGTATACCTATATGTAGGACGTTCACGTGGTTTAGGTATCTAGCTAGTACCTAGATAACTACCCGACCTACGTCAATAGTGGTTTGTTTGTGGTTAGCTGATTAGTACTTATTTATACTTGCCTATATTTGTTTACTGTCCGAACATCATAGTTATTTATTACTAGATGATGCCCGCGACTTCGTCCGCGTGAATTAAGGTTTTTTGATACCCGCTTTAGCCCGGGTTAACCCGCTACCATCTTAGACTGCATCATCACTTACCATCAGGTGAGATCGCAGTCAAGGGCTAACTTGTAGTGGATAACAAATGAAATTAATTTAACGAATTAAAAAATACGACTGCCCTGCTATATTATTTTCGGAGTTTACCTCCTTAAGAAGCGATTTGCATATACATATAGCCTTTGAAATCTTATTCACATTTTTATTAAATGATATTTGTTTGTGAATCACTGGATATTGAACTATAGTGTTATATATTTTTGGAATCTACTCATCATTTCCTAGATGATGATTATATAGTTAATCTTATTTTCGAATATTTTTTTTCAACTTTAGTCTTTAAAGCGGGACCATGGTCACCCCATCAATTTTATTTTTAATTTTAGTAGCCTATGTCACCCGGAATAAGCTATGGATTCTAACGATACCTCATTTATCAAAATCGGTTCAGGCGTATAGAAGTTATGGTGGAATATACAAACTCACATACATACATACATACATACATGAACCCTGAAAACAATATACTCCTTTTTTCAGGCAGTCGTATAACAAAAAAACAAGACACTGCGAATTCCACAATCGCTTACGCAATGAACTGTTACAACAGTGAATAGAATAGAAGTGTTTATCAGTTACATAAATAGCGTAACAAAGGTTAGCGGCTAGCGATATCGCGGGGTCAACGACCGCAGCGCCGCGAGCGCAGTGAGCGGACCACCCGCTGACCGACCACTATTGCCAAATTGTACTTTTCATTTCGTTCATATTGTACGCCATTAACGGAAATACAATAGGAATCGGACAGCACAAATTCAGCAAATTTTTTTTTTTTTTTTTTTTTAAATATTTTGCCAACAGGTAATTACATGAAAATAACAAAACAGAAAACATTTTAGAGTGTACACCCAATTACTGGCAAGCCGGCATGCGTTTAGCTGATCTCGCAAGTGCGGGGTTACCAGTTAACAAATAGCGTTAAACTTAAAAAACACAATCGAAATTACAAAAAAAAAAAACAATCAGCTAGATATATTATAAAGTCTATTGATACTGCATCAATGACAAATTCAGAGCGAAACTCGCATAAAAAAGGTCTCTGACATCATGACAGAGAACTCAGTGCGAAACATATAAAGGTGCCCAATTGTCTTTCGCTCTAAATTTCACAATGCTCTGTGAAAAGGACTAATCATACATTTTTGCATAAATTCATTCACATGCAATTTACAGTGCCTTGCAGTGCCGTAAATTGCATCTTCTGCTCCCTTTGCGAGCTTCTATAACTGCGCCCTTGTTTTTTTTAAAGATATTATAGGTACCCTAGCTAGAGCAATGCTATGTATAGGCCAACTATTTCATTTAGGGTGATAAAATAAAGCAGGACCTTGGTGTTGGTGGACCATTTATCTAACATTTTGGAAAAAAAAAAACTATTTTTTTAAAGAACTAGAACTGATGTGGGCCAACAAGCAGATATTTAAGTGGAACCTTCGTCTATTATACCACCCACTGTGTCTCACTCACTAAAACTCAAACGCACGTTCACTAGTGCAAATGCGTTGCCCACCCTGATGCTGAAGACTTAATTTTTGGGCCACTTTGGTCTTCATACTTCTATAATAAAATAACAAACCGCAAAGTTTCAGTAAAGTGTAAATTAATTTAATCTTAAGTACTTGGTATAGTAGAGTTTTCAATAAGGAAAAAACGTTTTCATTTTACTTTAAAAACGAAAAGTCCTAGGGGCGCAGCGGGAACTTATCAGGAGCAAACCGATAAATAATAGTCCTGCCTGGTCTGGTTATCTTGTGTCCCCCAGAGTCTAAGCCCTGTGCTCAGGCACCGGTGGCACCGCCCTATTTACGGCACTGGTGTCTTGCTCAGATAAGTAACTTTAATTTTAGTCTAAGGTCTTCAGGTGGCTTCATAACGTCGTACGTTTACACTTAAAGTCCATCAATCTTATCTGATCCGGTGTCAGCGTCGCTAGTCGCATGATAAACAAAAACTTGTTGTGTGGGTCTTCTCCGTTTGGCCCGTGAGGGCCCAGCGGGGGTACGGGCCTCGAGGCTGAGCCTCCTTACCCGGGCGGGGCGCGGGGCAACATTGTGCCCCGGTGGATATCTTGGAGCCGGTGTAACCGGCTAGGGCCTGCCTTGTAGGCTACGGGCCCCTAGGTCGGGTGTCTCTTCCGGTGTTGGGTCCGCACTGCGGGTGACGTCATCACCTCCGCGTGCAGGACCCATGTCTTCTCCAGGTATCTCGGCGCTGCGGGCTATGGGGTCGCTCTCGCGCGCCGAGATGATGTCAATGCCGGTGGACTCCGCGCTGCGGGCGATAGGGTCGCCGTCGCGCACGGAGTCGGTGTCAAGTCCGGTGTGTGTCGCGTCGTCGTCGTCGCTACGGTCGCCTGCGTGCCGCGCAGGTGATGGCGATCGTAGAAGCTCACGAGGTAGTGGACGCCCGGTCGGGGGTCGGGTGGTCGGCGGTGCGATCCCGTGGAGGTGTTCGTACGGTCCGTTGTCCGCGCGTGCAAACATGCGCCGCGCGAGTGTACGGACGTACCCCTCCACGGTGGGCGTCTTGAGGTCGCGATGGATCACATCGTTCCTCACGTACCTCGGAGCTCCCACGATTAGGCGCAGGCACTTGTTCTGCCGGACTTGTAGGCGGCTCTTCTGGTATGCAGAGCACATCGCATACCAGGCGGGAGCCGCGTACGTCAGCCGCGAGCGGACATAGGCTCCGTAGATCCGGAGCTTGGTCTTCGGTGTGAGGCTTGAGGTGAGGACCTGGTGCAGCATCGACGCAGCAACCGTGGCGTGGTTCACAACATGATCAATCATGGGAACCATGGCCAGGCCGGCGTCAATGTGGCACCCCAAGTAGCACACCGAAGTCTGCCACTCTATGTCCTGGCCTCGCAGTTTGAGCTGGCGCATGTGCTTCCGGGCGCCGAACAAAATGGCGGCCGTCTTCCCCACGTTGACGGCCATTCTCCATTTGTCCAGCCACTCCGGAAGTAAGTCCAGCAGACGTTGCATGCGATTTGTAGCGACGATTTGGTGGTACGACGACGCGAAGTACGCGCTGTCGTCAGCATAAAGCGACAACAGCACGTCTTCCTCCCCCTCGCGCAGATGGTCGGCGAGGGTAGGGATATCGTCCGTGTACACCGCGTACAGACACGGGGATAGGCAGCTGCCCTGGGGTACTCCGGCCCGTATGGGACGCGGCTGGGAGTCCGCGCCTTCAACGGCCACTCGGAAGGACCTGCCTTCCAGGAATGAGGCTACCAGCCGCACGATCGCAGGTGGTAGGGTGGTCGAGAGGAGTTTCGCCAGGAGTCCATCGTGCCATACACGGTCGAAGGCCTTCTCGATATCGAGAAAGACCCCGACGATGAATTGGCCGCGATTCCTCTCACTGGCGATGTAGTGCAGTCCTCTCGCCAGCTGGAGCGTCGTTGAGTGGTTGCTGCGAAAGCCAAACTGCTCGGCACGCGGTCGAAGGTGCGGAGCGAGCCTTCGCAGCAACAGACGCTCAAACAGCTTGGCGATGTGCGGCAGGAGGGTGATGGGGCGGTAGCTTCCTGGCAGGCGGCGGTCCTTTCCCGGTTTGGGGATAGTGATTACTTTCCCCAATTTCCATGAATCCGGGAAATGAGCGGTGCGGAGTACGCCGTTGAAGAGTCTCGCTAGTGCAACGAGAGCTCTTCTCGGCAGCTGCTGCAGGGCGGCGATCGGGATCCCGTCGTAGCCTGGCGCCTTCCTTTTAGGAAGTCGGAAGACGGCCTTCCTCAGCTCGGACGGGGAGATGAAGTCATCTCCCCGGAGCGGGGGAGTCGGGCTCGACAGGAAATCCGCTATCTGTTGCGTGATCGCCGCATGGTGTCTGGACACGGTGTCGTCGGAGGCCGGTGGATTAGGGGTGAATTGTCCTTCCATATACTCCGCCATGATCTCAGCTCGGTCCATGGCGGGGTATCTTCGTCTACCCTGTCCGTCGAGTAGAGGGTAGACGGGTGAGTCAGAGCCGGTGAGGGTCTTGCACAGGTGGTACAATGATGTTTCGGACTCGGACGCCGCGTCGATGGTCTTCTCCCAGTCATCGTCTTCGCGGGCGCCGAGTGCTTGAGACACTTCCTGTGCAAGACGGTTGAGGTCACGCTTGACCCTCGGACAGCGAGTGCGCGCCCATAGCTTACGTAGGGCGCGCTTCTTCTCGAGCTTGTCCCGGAGCGAGCTCGAAAGCAGGTCCCGTCGTCCAGCGTGAGGCATGGTGATGGTGGCCTCACTTTTGGCCTGTTGGATGGCCGCCGTGATAGAGCTGGCGGCTCTGTCCACGTCGGCTGGGGTGGAAATGGGTCCTGCGAGCTCAAGCTCCGACAGCGCGGCTGCATACGTCTCCCAGTTGGTCTTGGTTCTGGGAGGACGCGGGATTGTGAAGTCGCGCTGGAGGTTGAGTGTGACCAGTATGGGTAGGTGTTCCGCGTCTAGGTCGTATAGTGGTTCGACACTGATGGGGTGGTCAATCCGGTGATGCAGCACGATGTCCAAGACGTCGGGTGCATGGCTAGGAATAGTCGGCACATGGGTCGGTGCACCCGGGCCCAATAAGCCGTAATTGTGGCGTTCGCTGTCCTCGAGTAGCGCACATCCGCTCGGGTTGCTGGTTCGCGAGCCCCAGGCTTGGTGCTTCGCGTTCAAGTCGCCCACGACCAGGGTTGGGGCTTGCGACTCGAGGAGTGTTTGGACATCTGTGCTGTAGAAAGTCGTATTCGGTGGTTTGTAGGCGGCATATATGTTGAGCTCCTTTTCCCCGGCTTGGACGCGCACTCCCTGTGTACGCAAGGATCTATAGGGGGCGTGTTCCAGTTCCTCGTGTACTAGGTCTCTCCGCACCAAGGCCGCCGTTCCTCTATAGGCGTAGCCTCGGGGCGAGACCTCGTCATGCCGGTACACGAAGAAATTCGGTACTCGGAGCTCTAGGTGGGCGGCGAGCTTGGTTTCGCCCAGGAGGATGACGTGAACATCCTGCGACTGGGCGAGTGTGGCAAGCTCGCGAATATGGCCTCTAATACCGCCTGGGTTCCAGTAGAGTATTCTTAGCGAGAACAGCCGCGCGTGAGCACCGCCATTCCCGCTACCAAGGCCTGGACTGCGCCCTGGCCCTGCAGATACGCCGTCAGCCCGGTGTTGAGCGCCTCGATCACAACCCGGACTATGGCCATGATGTCCGGGTTGGTCTGCGCTTCCCCCTGGGCCGGTTGGCTAGCAGGGCGGGCGCTGGTTGGAGCTTGGGTGGGTTGAGTAGGTTGGCGAGCCGGGCGTGGCGCTGTGGCCCGACGGGGGCGCGGCGCATCAGCCTGCGCTGAACTAGGGGCAGTCTGCTGCGCGTGAGGCTGTTCTATTGTTGGCGCAGGTGCCTCGGTCGGTGCGGTCGAAGTAGCGACCGGTGGGGCAGTTTGCCGGTGCGTGGTTGGCGCCTGGCGTGTGGTTACACCCGGTGGCCTTGGCTGTGGTGTCGAGGCCGCCGTCGGCTCGGTGCGGCGCGGGCGAGGCGCTCGATTGCGGCGGCGCCTTCTCGCCCGTGTCGGCTGTCCTCGTTCCGTCGGTGGGTTAGCGGCCGCTGTCAGAGTTGTTGGCCTCTGAGCGGCCGCTGCTTGTGTGGTGCGAGGTTGGGTGGCAGGAGGTGCCGTCGTGGGTCGTGTCTCGGGGGGTATCGATGAAGACACTGACACGGGCGGCACGACGGTGGGCAGCTGCGTTGTGGGCGGCTGTGTTGTGGGCAGCTGCGTTGTGGGCGGCTGCGTAGTGGGCGGCTGCGTTGTGGTCGGCGGTGCGGCCGGCTGTGTGGTTGGCGGAGCTGTGGTGGCTGCGGGGCCTGTGGCCGTGCCCCGCTGTTGTTGCCTGGCGGGTGCGCGAGGCGGTGGCGGCGGCAAATTAATGCCGCGCCTTCGCGCCTCCCGTTTATAATGGGTGCAGCGTCTATCGTTTGCCGAGTGCCGTTGCCCACAGTTGGCACATGTGGGCTCGGCATCTCGGGGACGCGTGCAGTCTCTCACACTGTGTTCGCCTGCGCAGCGGACACAGCGGAAAGGTCGGTGGCAATTGGCCGAGTTATGGCCGAAAATTTGACATCGGTGGCACTGGGGTGGTTTGGATCCTCCTCGCCACGCCTCCACAGTAATTTGTGGCATGAACAGAAGTTCCGTCAGGGCATATAGTTGGCGCAGCTCTTCCTGTGTCATATGCGCCAGCCGGACGTAGTAAGTACATCCGTGTCGTCCTCGAGGCGGTGGGATGGCTCGCGCTGCCTCGGCCGGAAACCCGAGTTCTCGGAGCGCGCCGACCACCTCGTCGACTGGGGTTTCTAACGGGAGGCCACGGATGGCCACCTTTGCCGGTACTTCGGAGGCCGGGCTGTAGCAGTACCAAGATATGGCACTGTCTTGGGCAGCGGCATCTGTGAGATACCGCTGTACAGTCCGGAACTCTTCTGCATCCCGGGGTAAAAATCGGACCCCGCGTCCCAGCGGCTTTGCACTTGGCGCCCGTCCAAGTGCTCGGCTAATCGCTTGGAAGTGCCTCGTCCAATTAGGGAGGCACTCCACTACTAGCGGCGGGTAGCCGGAGCGCGGCGTGGGTTGCGCGGGATCTGTGGCGGCAGCAGGTGCGGCGGTCGGCGCGGTCGGCGCGGTCGGCGCCGTCGGCGCGGGTGGGGGCGAGCGGCGCGGTGAGGGCGGTGCGGCGGCGGCCTCAGCGTATGAGGTGCTCGGCTGAGGCGAGGCCATATGCACGTCACGGGTAGTGGGCGAGGCAAGGTCAGCGTAGCTGGTCGAATCCTTCGGCCAGCTAGCCGATTCGGTTTGCTCTCGCGGTTGTTCCGACGACGGCTGCGAGAGCGAATGTGAGGCGCTCGTCGCTGCTTCGCTGGAGTGTGATTGTGTCGGCGGGCGGGCGTACGTCGAGGGTGCGGTGCGGCGTGCGGCGATAGGCGAGGGGATCTCGCGTCTTATCGCAGGCACGGGCGAGAAAGCGGGCGGTGGGGTGAGCGGCGGAGCGGCCATCTCCGTCTGTGGCTGGCTCTCGGTGCGAGGGGTTGGGGGGCGCACCTCCTGCAGTGGGGAGCGCCTGCTTGGGGTCGACGACGAAGATGATGACGTCGACGATGACGACGAGTCCTGGTAGTCAGGAGGCGGTGCGGGTAGGGCTAAACTTAGCTTAACCCGCTTGTCCTCTTGATTACCGGACGAGCCTGATGAGGAGGAGCTCGGACGTGCACGCTTGGCCAGCTCGAAGCCGAGGGTAGGTACAACTACGCCGGCTGCGATGGAAGGCGTGTCGTCGTCGCTGTCTTCGCTTGAAGCCGATTCTGTCGGCGTGGTGGTAGTGGCGGTAGTGGTAGTGGTCGAGGGACGTGCGGCGGTCCCGGCGGCAGGGAACGGGGTAATGGACTGGTCCATTATGTTCCGACGCACCACTGCGCGCGGGATCCCAGTTCGCCCTCTTCCTTGTTTGGGCGGCCTCTGGTCGAGCGGTTGTTTGTCGGCCATGGCCGCGTTTGGTTTAAAAATTTATAAATACGATAAAATAATGATTTAAAAATGGTTTAAAATGAATAAAATGATAAAACGGGTTAAAAACGGATTAAAAACGGATTAAAAAACTGCGGCCCTTGCAAGGTGACCTGTACCTCCTCGCGTGCAACCCAGCCAGGTGAGACCCCGAGGGGAGGCCCAGCTTAGGCGCCCGCGGACCGGAGTATACGGGTCAACCCTGCGTGGTGTGGAGGGCGTAGGCAGAAGGGTTTGATCCCGTGCACCTTTTTCCTCAAGAAAAAGGACACTGAGGATACGCAACGTTTTCGTCCCGGTCGGGGGCAGTAGCTTACGCGGGATCGACCCGGCCGCTTCCTCAAACTGCAAGCAGTGAGTACAACTGGCACCAGGGACCACGGAAGCAAGGTACGCGGAACCGAAACTAAACGAAATATATCTCAATCAGTAGCGAAGTTGTTTTAAAACAAACCGAACAAACAAAAACTAAACAGGCGTAAAACTTAGTTCCAATTTTGGCCACCGGGTCACAGGCGTAAAACTTTTGGCCACCGGGTCAGGTCAGTTTGTGGGACTAGACTGCAGAAAATAAATAACATTTAAGTATTTGCTTAAGTAAGGGTATTTTTTGCAATTTAATCAATTCGATAGAAATTTTCCAGAAGCTCAATAGCTCCTATATTACAGTTTACTGCGAGATTAGGTTTGTCACGTTATAAGTGAGACGTGAATGTAACAAGTCACGTAGATGAGAGAGGAAGCAGCAGTTTTAGCTCGGTGTAGCGGATAACAACACAATAACAATAACATGCCGTGACGTCGATCGTTCAGTAAACTAAAAAAACAGTGATCGCAAAGGAAATTGTATTCACTCGAAGCGAGCGTATCAGACGGTATAACCACAGGTATAACTATGCAATGGAATAAAATATTGTCTGGACAAAGAAGTACCACAAGCTTGATGATGATACTTTTCTGGTGGGAGGATTTGGCCGTGGCTAGTTACCACTTACCACCCTACCGCCAAAGATGTGCCGCCAAGCGATTTAGCGTTCCGGTACGATGCCGTGTAGAAACCGAATAGGGGTATGGGTTTAATATAACTGCCATGCCCCTAACAGGTTAGCCCGCTACTTAGACTGCATCATACTTACCATCCGATAAGATCGCAGTCAAGGGCTAACATGTAGTGGATAAAAAAAAGCTACGAGTATATGAAGTTACTAGCTGATGCCCGCGATTTCGTCCGCGTGAATTAAGGTTTTTTAGTTCCCTCGGGAACTCCATAATTTTCCGGGACAAAAAGTATCCTATGTGTTATTCCAGACTATAATATATCTCAGTGCCAAATTTCATCCAGATCCGTTCAGCTGTTCTGACGTGATTGAGTAACAAACATCCATCCATTCATGAATCCATCCAAACTTTTGCATTTATATTTTGCAAGCGTTGATAGCCTAAACTAGGCCCTAAGGGCCTAGTGGCTTAGTCTAGACATTAGACCTGCAATACGGTCTGACTTCTATTCTCTTACAGTCACACATATAGTCTTCGTCTAAAACGACCGAAGAAATCAGTCGGAAAACTTACGGCTAGACGAGATGATGATATATTGAAAAATTGAGCACAAATCAGAAGAACTTGAGAAATTCTCGTTCAAGGTAATGGGCTAAAAGTTTGAACGCCGATAAAGTTAACTACACTTTAACGATATACATTTCCTGTTTTGTTTATATGCATCTAGGCAATTCTCCGATAAGGATCGAGGGAAACGAGCCATTTATGATTATTAATTGCGCGTTAATGATAAATATGGCGCATATTTCTAAGAAATAACCTTCCTCAACTCTATTGACAATAATGCATTTGAGGACATTAGCAACTTATTACCTGCTGTACGTGGAATAAATATTATTTATGTTATCTTCCTGTTCATGGGTTTACTGTAGTTAAATTTTCCCACCAAATAGTATTCTTACATCCATAATTAAGTTTATGACTTTCGTAAAAAGGAATAACCCCGACTTTTGTAACCCAAAGTGCTTGTTTGTAGTTGGTCAAATTTAACGATAACCTCGACCATCGAGGGTGAAATAACTAAACTTTAAGACAGTAATGATAATAAATCAGTGGTACCTTTACAAGGTACCTGTTAGGGTTAGCCCATGTAACAATATTCACACTTCATCGCGGTATAAAGTCAATACTATAGGCACAGGTATGTAACAAGATCCGATCAAGGACGCATTTGCGAATTGTCTTACAGTATCGTGTTACCCATCACACATCTGTGTGTCGCAAATAAATATTATGTTGACTACAGCTTCGCATAACTAACCACGACCATGACCTTTGTAGATATCGAACAAGCCTAAAAACATGCAGTCCCTGTATGACATTGATATTTGATTTATACTTTAACTTTAGTCCCACAAACTTATCTGACCCTTTGACAGCGTCACTGAAATAAAAACGAAAACTAAACAGTCATAAAAAATTACTTAATCAATATAACTTCTAATTTTGGCCACCGGGGACAGATAAGTTTGTGGGACTTATTACCACGTGAGCATGACATACACATATTAATATAACCTTATTGTGATTATTTAGTATTATTGTATGTGAGTTTCTTTATTCCACCATAACTTCTGTATGCCTAAACAGTTTTGGATTGTATGGGCTATCGTTAGAATCCTTACATTATCCCGTGTGACACTGGCTTTGAATAAAATAATTCAATATGGTTGGTTCAGTAGGGCAGTCGTGTTTTTTAATAGTTGTTTTTTGTCAACTTAATTACCTGTTTCGCGTGCATCATCTTATTGTCTGGTTTCCTCTTCTAATTGTAATATACCTGTACCATCCAAAGTATTTCTGTAGTTAATGTCATGCAGTATCATATAAAAAAACAACTATTAAAATAGTTGTTTTTTTTACGTCAACTTAATTACCTGTTTCGCGTGCATCATCTTATTGTCTGGTTTCCTCTTCTAATTGTAATATACCTGCCTACCATCCAATGTATTTCTGTAGTTAATGTCATGCAGTATCTTATTATCATCCAGGTTTTACAGCTCAGTCGGTCGCGACTCTCGGTCTGCGTATTGATTCCGTGTATTGTGTCGGGATGCGGTCTGTCTCGATATAAAATACAACACAATATCCCTGTCTGTACTCTGTATGTGCCAAGTCTGTAGGGAATAGTTACGCTAGATTCTGTTCTGGCCTGGTGGGAGGCTTCGGCCGTGGCTAGTTACCACCCTACCGGCAAACCACGACTACTTGTTCCGGTACGATGCCGTGTAGAAACCAAATAGGGGTGTGGGTTTAATATAACTGCCATGCCCCTAACAGGTTAGCCCGCTACCATCTTAGACTGCATCATCACTTACCATCATGTGAGATCTCAGTAAAGGGCTAACTTGTAGTGGTTAAAAAAATAATATTTAAGTTGAAAACAGACTACGGACAAAAATAAGTCATTTTGTCACATTCATGTAGAGCTGGAGATACCTACGACGCTTTTTTTCCTGTCTCGTCCATGGTATGCTTTCGCCCTGATAGTTTAGTTCGTAATTCGTACAATGGCAGCCATAACTCAGGAATGTCGGATATTGGACTGGATTTAACTATATTTGATGACATCGAGACAAATTAATGGTAGAGGTGGAATAACATTGATTTGAAATTTTTTATTCAAAAGAGCTTTACTTATTGAGTTTGTATTTTTAAAAAGGGGCAAACATTATCTTGATTCATTTACTAACTTTTTCATTTGATGTACATTGTACCATTGTTTTCTTTCTTATAGAACTTATTGAGTTTGTATTTTTAAAAAGGACAAACATTATCTTGATTCATTTACTAACTTTATCATTTGATGTACATTGTACCATTTATTTTTTTCAATTTTTTTTTTTTACTTTATTGTTTACTTACCTGAGTCAATGTTTACCTGTCTCTACCACTCTTGTTCTTCTTACATGTGGAATCGGTCATGGACGAATGTCTGGACTCCAAAGTCCATGACATGACCGGTCCATGACCGTCGCTTCCGACGCCAGGAAAAAACCTTGACGCTGCGTGATATGTCGAATGAGTACATATAGGCTACTCGTGTCCAGTTGAACGCATTTCATCCCCGAATTTGATTCAGTTTTTGCAAGATCCCTTTTGTATGCACCTGAAAAAAGCTTATTATTACTATTTAAGGTGCCAGCGGAGGGTGAATTGCCCATACAAACGTAATACCAGAATAATTCGTAATTCGACAATATTTCCAGCATATTATGCGCTTATTAAGATTGAACTTGTATTTATCTAGACCCCTGGATGATGATGTTTTCAAAATACTTTCCCAAAATGAAATGTAAGCGCATAGCGTTTTGCATGTTTTACGGCATAAATGACATGTTTTCTCCTTATTTGTATCATATTAAAACCAACGATATCTTACGTACTAATTGATCAGGAGCATAGCCTATATTGTCAAGTTCCCGAATAACAACACGAAGTGAAAACCACAACAAGTTATCATTCATCATTTTTGGTATTTACGGAACAAGACTAAACGTATAACAAATTCTGTACGCTCATATTGCTATCGCGTTTGCACGCGATCATGTGTCATCAGTCAAATAGAGATAGCAATATACCGGCAAATTTATATTTGCGGGTTGAATAGAAATTGCGAGCGGCTATCACCGGCCTCTTAACTCTTTATTTGTACCACACATAACAAAAGTAAATTACAGAAAACATAAAATAAAACAAAGAAGTACAAAGGGCGGCCTTATTGCTAAGTAGCAATTTCTTCCAGGCAACTTTATTAGGAGAACAAAAGGAAACCAGGCTGCAGGCCTATTATGCTGTTGAAGATAACGTAAATGACAAAGGAGCATGGATTTGACTCGCTCCAGCAATGCTAAGGACAGCTGTTACTTATGTATTCTATAAATTAATGAAATTGTAATTTTTTTTTTCAAAAAAGCAATTTCTCTTGCTGGTTCTTCTCGGTAGGAATGGCATTCCGAATCAGTGGTAGATTCACTCGACGATTCAAAAGTACCTACTTGTACAAGTTTATTTGAATAAAAAGCATTTTGAATTTTAAAGGTTTAGTTTTATCTAGATGCTCGTGACTTCGTCTCAGGAATTTAGTTTATTTTTTAAATTCGAAATCCTTCGGTTTGGCTGGACAGGTAAACCAACAGACTGAGTCAACTTTCGCAAATGTCTCCCGTAAATGCTCGCTAAATGATAAATCACCTAATCGCTTATACATTTGTGACGAGGCTACAACAAAGATTAATTGTTAATTTATTTCGGTCCGAATAACTAATCTACAAGTAACCAGCAGGCCAAAAAAACAACAGATCGTTTATTTTCATAAAATAAATTCCCCATTGTTATTGTTCTAATGGACCAGTTTTTCATTACCTCATAATCGACCAGAAACCACTTGATTACGAAATATACGAATAGTTTTCTTCGGTTGCCATAGTGGTTTTAAAATTTAATCACGTCTTGATAGTGATGATAGTCATCCATGTATAGTTAAAGGCGAACCAAATAGCGACAAAATGGCGTGCCTACCTAATAATTCGAAAACGTAAACGATTTAAGAAAGAAGAACTTATTTATTTATTTATTTATTTATAGCTGTCATGTCTTACATACTAATACAATGTTCTTAATTTAATTAGCAGTTAGCATGCATGGACATGACGCCCTGTCAGGGCGTTGCTAAATGTTAACATTATTATTGCCTAATTATATATAATTAATTATTATTATTAATTTATTCAGTACATAATACGTGTAATATACAATATAATTATAATTATAAAAAAAAAAAACAAATTAAAAAAAAAAAAAAAAAAAAAAAAAAAAAGACACCATTGTTAATATTATGTAATGGTACTACCTAATACCTATATTATTTTTGTTCGCCGTCGTTTTTTACATATTTTCTTGTACTTACTCACTTATATAGTATAGGTATGTTTTAATTATATAAACGTTTACGTAAGTAGGTACTAAATTATTCGTTTACGTAATTGTATGAATACCTAATACCTGAAAATGAAACCCCAAAAGCGCTTGACGTCTTGCCTACGTCACGAGTCACAACTCAAGCATACGTGAAAATGTTACGTCATTTAAACACCGCAGCCAAAACCTAGGGCTGCTAGAAAAATACACTTGTATTTCTTATTAACATTTAAATATTCATGAAAACGAATATGACTTTTTATACGACTGCCTGAAAAAAGGAGTTTATTGTTTTCAGGGTTCATGTATGTGTGTAAGTATGTATGTGAGTTTGTATATTCCACCATAACTTCTATACGCCTGAACTGATTTTGATAAATGGGGTATCGTTAGAATAGGTTTTTCCGGGTGACATAGGCTAGTAAAATTTTTAAAAAAATAATGGGGTGACCATGGTCCCGCATTAAAGACTAAAGTTGAAAAAAATATTTGAATATAAGATTACCTATATAATCATCATCTAGAAAATGATGAGTAGATAGATTCCAAAAATATATAACACTATAGTTCAATATCCAGTGATTCACAATAAATTTATAATTTAATAGAAGTGCGAATAAGATTCTAATGTAACTAGATTAATTTAGATTTTTAACTTTTTAGGTCGTTTTTTGGCAGGGCAGTCGTGTTTTTTATACTTTTTTATTATAATTAAAATGCTTTATTATACCTGATAATAGTTAAGTTATAACAATGTACACTGACTTAATATGTAAGTATTTATAATTCTTAATTTATACAATTTCAGTTTCAGTAACGGGCATTGTTGGATCTAAAATATAATTATTACCGAACTGTATCGTGGATAATCCAGCAATTAATAACGAAATAGCTGAAATGCCAAGGCAGTCATTACGTATGCTAATGTTACGTCACACTGAAATAAGTTTCATACGTTACGTAGTGCGCTCACTTTGTCTTCCAAATTATCATAATTATTTATGTTCCATTATTTACTGTGTATAATTTAATATGATCGTGTGTATATTGTGTAATATTATAAAAGAAAAAAATACTGATGTAAAGCTCTTAGTATAATTTTTGGGTATGAAACTAGATTTTCCATAGTTTATCTCATCGTAACTCAGAATCAATTTTTTTTAATCTACTACAAGTTAACCCTTGACCGCGATCTCACCTGATGGTAAGTGATGATGCAGTCTAAGGTGGTAGCGGGCTAACCTGTTAGGGGATGTCAGTTTTATTAAACCCATACCCCTATTCGGTACCGGAACGCTTAATCGCTTGGCGGCACGTCTTTGCCGGTAGCGTGGTAACTAGCCACGGCCAAAGCCTTCCACCAGGCCAGACCAGGGATAATTCAGAAATTATAAATTCCCAAATTGACCCTGCCGGGGATCGAACCCGGGACCTCCACACGTTAAGACAACAGCGCTCAATACTGCGCCACGGAGGTGGTCAAAAATTTACAATTAACAATTTTAGAAATACCACTCAAGAGAGCTTGTTAGTGAGTTACTTTAAAAGAATACCTAATAGATGATCTATTTATATATTTAGTACCAAACTTAAAAACTAAACATACTAATTTAAAGGACATGTACAAGGACAACTTATCTCTTGAAGAGATTTCTTCCAGCAGCCCTAGGATGTGAGAATGGTGAAAAATAGATAAAGCTGAGTAGGTACTTATAAACTAGAGAAAAGATTTTTTTAATTATGACTTATGATAAATATCATAAAAATATACTTACATATACATATGCAGGAAACACATAATTTAATAACATACATACAAAAAAAAATAGTAATAATATACATACATAATATACAATAATAAATACAAAATAATATAAAAGCTAATCATATAAAGAAGATAGATAGTGCTGCTTCAGTCTCGATTTAAATGCACCCACGGATGGACTCTCACGGATATTCCATGGTAGGGAATTCCAAAGACAAAGATCTATTTACCTTCTTAGCAGTAAAATACCGAGCACGTGAAACATTATTAGCTACTGATTTAACAGACTGAGCGTGCAGCACGCGTAGATTGTTGTACAAATTCTTGATATCTAAACTTAAACTAAATTAAAATGACGTGATTAAAATTCCTTCATCTTTTCACGATGATCACCGGAGAAATAGCGGTGGTTTGTTATATAATCCTGTCTATTTAATTCAGACTTCAGAGTACATCAGCTGAACATGAAAGATTAAGATTTATTTATTGTTGTGTGTTCACGACGAATCCAGCCAACAGCTGGCCATCCAGCCATTTTTGGAGTACGTTTAACATTATTACTAATTAACATTAGAAAAATAGTAATATAATTAAGTATTATAATAAAGAATAAAAGTCAAATATACAATGTCATATGTATTAGTGTATCCATTGTTATTAGTAAATTGTTTTAATTGTAGAGTAATTATCAAATTGTTGTAATAAGTAATCCACAAAATTGTTATTCAATATTATTATTTTTTTAACTTGACTACGTTTTCAAGACATTGTTATAGAATAATTTATTCGACGTAGAAATTACAGAGGAGAACCTACAGAGATATAGTATCATAGAAATAAAAATAATAATTTTGATGTACCCCCTGTCACTCAAATTGTATATGCCCTAACGGGGTAACATGTCAATTGTTGTATTTTTCATGTTGAATGCAAATAAATGAATCTGAATCTGAATCAGGTAAATATAATGAAATGCCCCAGCTTTGCTCACCTGTTATATTTTTTTTTTGAATTAACTTGTCAATGGCAGCCCTATGAAACGCTACTTTACTTTCGGTCGAAGAATGTCATGAATTGTTTTATGGTAGGGGAGCCCAAGAGGGGATTTTTGGATTTACTCCAACGCGGCAGATTAATATAAAGGGAGATAATTTGGACCCTGTAGGTCCCTGTAGGACCCGAGGTCTAAAGGAGTTTTTTAAGTGTAATTCTCCAACTCTTTTAGGTCCCGCTCAAATCGTCAGATTATTTGAATGTACACTTTTCACCGTGTAATTAACTCACTCTACCTTAATCTGACGCGCTCGAGTATTTCTGATGATCGATTTTATTTTTCTAATATTTTGATCTGCTGTCCTAGACAGACCCACCAATGTAGAGGGCTCATATATGGTGAAGGTACTCTACAGGGTCCAAAGAATCCCCCTTTATATTAATCTGCCCCGCTGGGGTAAATCCAAAAATCCCCTCTTGGGCTCCCCTACTATAAATTTCGCTCGAAAATTGCTCTACCTACTACACCGCGTCTTGTGAACTTTGTTGTATATTACGTTGTTGCCTGAATTAAGTACGTTTTAGCTGTGTATTGTATCGTAGCTACGTTTCAAAACGTTAATAATAAATTAAATATAAGCTTATTAAATTTTAATCTTCATTTAACCATCCATCAATCAGCCTGTGTTCCTCCACTGTTGCCCATAAGCATTTTGAAGAGTTCACACTTTCCTCCGCCGTCCTCATAACATCCACTTTCTGCCACCTTTCGGTCTACCAAGTTAACGACCTTGCACTTTTTGGTACGTCCTCTCCGAACCACAACGCTTCCTGATGGCCATCGGTTCTGCCTCCGCGACAAACATGGCTTGTCTACTGCCAGTTTGCCACTTCTGCTTGCTTATTTTCATCACATTATCGTTATTAATTTAAATATTAACAACATTTGTAAAATTTGTGTTAAAATTATGCGCTTTTTGTTTCAGGTAAGACCGAGATCTAAATCACTGAATTTAAACTACTTTCTCTGCACGAAGGAGGCGGTATGGGGTGCAATTTGTTGTACCTACTCCTTAAAAGGTATAGTGCGCTTTGAGGTTGTGGTCAATTAGGTCACGAATTTAAATGTGAAATTTAACATTCTTTAATGTAATGCTTTCTACATTTTTGGTTGTATTTTAATCTTTTCATAACGACTTTTTCGAAATATTTCAAGTTATTTGTACCTAAATCAACGTCATAAAATCCTGAATGCTATAGAAAAAGCTGCATTGTAATTCGAGAACATGATTGCATAATACATAACAGCCTGTGCTATGTTTGCAAACTAATTGTATAACAAAGGGATGTGATAATGAAGCGTAGATGGCCTTTGGGTGATTGAGCTTTCGCACAGCGCTGAACTTTGCGAATAACATTATATCATAAGCCAAACATGCATAAAACATGTGCAAACATTTGCACCAAACTTGAGAACTTTCTCAACCCAAGTGAAATAACGTAAAGCTTCGTTGAAAGTGATAGTAGACTGATCAAATAAGCTTTTGAAACTGAGACCATAGACTACTGTTTATTATGGTACCCAGGAAAAAACCACATTAAAAATAGAGTAAACAAGAGTAAGAAAGCCTTCTTATGCTAGGCAAATCCTAGTACCACCTTAGGAGACATCATCATTCATCACTTCCATCAGGTGTGATTGTGTCAAGCCTGCTTCTTTAATTTAATAAAAACTAAAGTATACGAACATACAACTAGTGGTTTGCCCCGAACTGAGACCTCGCGGTATCCATTCACTGCACCGTACGCATTTAAACGCGCCAAATCTGATGACGGCAATCGTTATCCGCTTGCGTGGATGGGATACGTATACCTACAGTATTTTACTAAAATGCAGCTAGTTCGGTGAGTGGGTACAACGGGTCATAAATGAATAAAGTTTTACATAGCGCCATCTATTAACATCATTGTGATGTTGTGTTAAAAATACTGAAGCTCATTAAAAACTTAATAATTTCGTTTCCTTATAATATTTATCTAATCTCACTATTTATTGTTCAAGTAGGTACAGGATACAATTCAAATAATTGATCAAGTTTCAGGCTCAACCTTTCAGAAAATTTAGAATCCTGAGGTTAACTTTGGATGTTAGAAAATCTCCACTTTGAAAGCCCCCCATTTCGTCATTTTTGGGGGAAAAATTAAAAAAATATATATTTTTAGGCTATTCCTAATTATCTTTAAAATGATATACCGCAACATTATGTAACGCTATAAAAATATTTTACTTATAACTTTTTAAGCCATATTCGGCTGGAGGCCATCGATTTACATATTATATTTAAATTTGAAGTAATTACGTTCAGTAATTCAGAAGTTATAAGGCTCTGACAGACGAACGGACGGACAAGTGCAAATTCACACAAATAGGCTCAAAGACCTTCGCTTCGCTCGGTCAAATATTTGTATATGTATACCGATGAAAAGTATATATATTTGTAAAATCCAGCTCGATCTACTCGCTTTGCCTTTGATATTTCAGGCCTGTCATGCCTAGCCTTCGGCATTTTATTATTTTCGATACGATAAAGTGAGCTTTGACATCGCGGAAATGGTCGACTGTTTGCTGAATTTTATGAATATCGATCCTTGTAGTTACATATTTCTTTCGCGTGTTAAACTGTCTTAAATATTACGAAGTTTCAAAACATGACAGTACTAATTTGGTCGTATGCTTATTCTTATAGTTATTGCCAATATTGCGGGAAACTACTTATATAACTATCCACAATATTACGCCATTGTAATGCGATTTGTGATTAACATCTCTGCAACCAATAATTTTGAACCCACAACATCATGAAATGAAGAGGAATTCATTACTTACTTCGAGATTTTTTAGCTTTAATTTGCATACCTACTTAAAATATTTTATCGTTGATAAAAAAGTTGCTTCGGAAAAACTTAGATAAAAAAAAGGTATCACATCGCGTACATTATTCAAACAATAGCACTAATTTTTAGGTAAAAAAAGGCACCACATCGCTTACAATATTCAAACAATAGCACTAATTTTAACCTATTGCAGAGATGCAAAACTTTGCCCATGTTTCATCTAAAATATTATGTCAACTCCATTATGTTTTCCGGAAAACCATTAAAAATAAACATGATATTGTGGGAATAATATCACGTTATCGAAAGGAATCTTCTACGCATTTCGAATATCATATTACTGATCACATTATAGATACAAACAATATTTTGGTTTGCCATTTTCATACCTCAGCATCGAAAACCAGGCGTTGGCTAATAAATGAAGCTTCATCTAACGTGCGATGTATTTCTTTTAGCTTGATCCCATTTTTACCCCAATGGCAATCGCAGATTGTTCTAGAATCTAGGTCATTACAATGAATGGCTTTTTTGCAATTTTCTTTTTTGTCTTATTTGTGGTTAGTTAGTTACCTACTGCAGCAGTTCGTTGAGCTCAAGAATGTCAAGTGTTCTCCTCTAGGTACAACCTCTAAAAATCATACCTTCAGCGAATAATATTATAATAAAGGAAACTAATGGCAATAAAACTGTTTGTGTATCCGACATGTTTGTCTTTTCATTAAAATTTTGTCAGATCATCTAATATTATAAATGCGAAAAGTGCGTTTGTTTGATTGTCCTTCAATCACGCTGCAGCTTAGCAACTCATAGACGTGATTTTTTGCATGGCTATAGTTGAAGCCCTGGAGAGTGACATAGCCTACTTTTTATCCCGGAAAATTTATGAGATTCTGTGAGAATTTAAAAAACTTATTCCACGCAGAACCACTCGCGGGCATCAGGTAGTTGTTTATAATTACCTAATCTTGTTCAAATTACACAAACGTCATGTTTTGAAGATAGATGGTTTCGAGATAAGACAAGCGATATGAGGCGGTATTCCCTGAAAAACCCTCTGTGAGTAGGCAAATTGATAACAATACGTCATCAGAGAAATATCAACTAAATTTCTCCATTCTTCTTTATAAGGGTGACTGCGATCTCACTTGATGGTAAGTCAAGATGCAGTCTAAGATGGTAGCGGGCTAACCTGTTAGGGGCATGGCAGTTATATTAAACCCATGCCCCTATTCGGTTTCTACACGGCATCGTACCGGAACGCTAAATCGCTTGGCGGTAGGGTGGTAACTAGCCACGGCCGAAGCCTCCCACTAGGCCAGACCAGGGAAAATTCAGAAATTATAAATTTCCAAACCCGGTAGGAATCGAACCCGGGACCCGGAACACGTTAAGGCAACAGCGCTCAACACTGCGCCACGGAGGTCGTCGAAGTATATTTATAAGTATTAAGACAAGATTTTAAAAGTAAATATTTAAAGTTTTATTAGTGTGATTATAGACATTAAGGTACTTAATCAGATTATAGCGAAGCCCAAAAACAACGACGATGAAAATTTAGTTGTCTGTGTATGTATTTAATCTCTTGGCTAGACAGATGATGATAATATGATGATCGAATTTTAATAATTTTAACACGAAAAAAAGTGACAGTTATAAATTAAACACTTGTGATTTGATTCGTTAAACGGAATAAGAGGACAATAGATAGATTCTTGTTACACGTAGAACTATGTTAATGTTAAAGAACATACATTTTTCTTACTCTTTGTGTAGAACCAATAGATGTAGTTTAAGATTGAATAGTTTTTGTTGTTGTCCTTTGATATAATATGGTTTTTGTTTGTGCCATCACAGCATAATTTACTTTGTCAATGTCGCGTTGCTTGCAGAAAACACAGAGGAGATTGATCAGTTTCTATAACTTCTGAATGAATATCCGTATTCGCGGGACAATAGTAGGGTTATTTTTAGTATCTGTTAATCTACAACAATACAAATGTCCAGTATTATCGTAAACTAGATAAACAAACACATTTTCGTAGTCACTTCTTTTTTCGTTATTATAATAGCCGTGGTTATTTATCAGCAAATAGTAGTCAATTACCTACTTTGCTGATAATAGTTATTATTGTTATATGTAGTTAGTGGTTACGTGATAAAAAGTGAACTTTGAATCCCTCTTGCAGAACTATTTATTGCAGAAGCACGATTATAAATGTTACTTCCCAAAATCCTATTGATAATAGTGAGTAGAGTCTACCTGTAGTATCTTTGGATTTGTTTTCAGCTTGTTTCTGATTTCCAATAGACTCCCATGTTCTCGACTCACAAAATTCAAATAATCACGTATCAAAGCTTCTGAAATAGTCTGTAAGGACTGAGTTTTCCTTTTCTCATTCTTAAAACTAACGCTGACTGTAGACTGTAGAATGTAGATTCTACATAGGAACTTTTCAAGGCATCAAATGAGATCAGTTCATTTTCCTCAACTTTTCGGCACAGCTTTACTCCAGAGCAGCATAAATCAAAGGGACGTGTACGTGAACGAAAGCATCTAGTTATATGAGTCACTGTCAGATAAAATCCTCCTCTGTTAATAAATCGGTTGAAACAATCCTTTTAATTATTATACATTGCGATTAATAATTGAGAACATAAATTTTCCTTAATCGCTCTTTCCGTCATCAAATATTAATAATCATTAATAATGTGTAAAGTTTTTGTGATGATAAATCTTCACTGCTGCCTGTATTTACTCTTCCGTGTACTGCGTACGACAAACTGACACCACAAAATACAATTGAAAACAAATTACATAAAAATTTTTGAAGAGGAGATGATAATTTGTAATGTAAACTCAAATTTTTGTTACGTAAAATGTGCTAAAAATCTATAAATTATAGTAATTCAAAGATGCTAATTGAATTGCACACAAATCTCTAAACTAAATTGTCAGCTGTCCCCAAAAGTCATCAAATCAAGACTTTATTTGTCGGGCCCAGAGTAACACTCTTGACGACAAAGAAACCTGTACCACCAACTTGGACCAGTAACTTTACTACATTTTCTCATTTTCGATAAATAATCTATATATCTATACTAACATTATAAAGAGGTAAGGTTTGTGACGTTGTAGGGGTTAATCTCTGGATCTACTGAACTGATTTTGAAAATTCTGGTACCAATGGAAAGCCACAATATTTGTGAGTGTCACAGGGTATATATATTATCCCGAAAAATTTGGGAACTCCCGTGGGAATTTAAAAAACTTATTTCACGCGGACGAAGTCGCTGGCAAGTCTGCCAGTCAACCAATAAAATTCCATTATCAATCTCAGTTGACTGACTGTTGAGTCAGCAATTAACAGTCAACACATAACGCCATGCTCGCGGATGGAATGGCAAACTTAGTGAACGTGACGTTGTAAAAACTAATCCCATCAAAAACATAAATGTAAAATGAGAGCCAAGTTCAAAATTGTGATATATATGCCTTGGTTGTTGACTTCAGCGACAAAAGGAGTGAGATCTAAATGGGTGCCAAGTTCAATAGTCAGTCCTGCAATTTATATATCCCATCAAAAACATAAATGTGAAATGAGAGCCAAATTCAAAATTGTGATATATATGCCTTGGTTGTTGACTTCAGCGACAAAAGAAGTGAGATCTAAATGGGTGCCAAGTTCAATGGTCAGTCCTGAAATTTATTTATAACAACATATAATATTCACAAGTTGTGATCTCACTTCTTTTGTCGCTGAAGTCAACAACCAAGGCATATATATCACAATTTTGAATTTGGCTCTCATTTCACATTTATGTTTTTGATGGGATATATAAATTGCAGGACTGACCATTGAACTTGGCACCCATTTAGATCTCACTCCTTTTGTCGCTGAAGTCAACAACCAAGGCATATATATCACAATTTTGAACTTGGCTCTCATTTTACATTTATGTTTTTGATGGGATATCATTACTTTTTGTACAGAAATTATTGAACTCAATCTCAAACTCAAAACATATTTATTCAAAATATGTTCCTACAAAGTACACCTTCTGAACGTCATGCTTACAGAGCATAAGACGTGATGGTGATAATTAACTACGATATCTTAAAACTAAAGCTACGAGGGTTTCAAACGTGCCCTGGTCTGAGAAGAGCCCGCAATAAACTCCGCTTTTTTTTTATTATCACCATCTCACAAATATTTGAAATTATATATATGTACTTATAATATAACATTACATAATCAGCCGTTGTAACAATTCATACCCATGCCTTGCTATCATTCAAATAATCCTTTACACTGTAATAGGACTTTTCTATTAGTTTAGTTTACGTTTTCACTGACATTGACAGATTACATCTATGGTCAGACTACCTCTACAGCACATTTCTACATCTCATCAATTTTGATTGCAAAAGTTCAAAATCAAAAGTTTTTTGTGAAACATTGAAAACAAGCACGGTAAACAGTCGATATCACTAAAACCACTATAAACAATGAATACAAATCACAATGACTGACAGCTTGAACTGACGACTTCAAATACGTTTCTTCTTCTTTTCTGTCAATGACGTTTCGTTGCACAAAATGTATGAATACGAAGGTAAGGTTTTAATGCAACTATATTATTATTCATTATTATTTACATTAAAATAATAATTATGTGTCATTTTCAATAGTTAAGGAGTTGCTACCACCGCTCAAAGCAGTATTGTTTCAAACTAACGGTTGAATGTCACGTACTTTGACGTCCTTAAAATAATGATTATAACACTACAACATAAACGTCAACAATATTAAAATAATACGGCTTTAAGCAATGGTAGCATGCCTCGTGTCAGAGTTTTGATCTATCCTTTGATCATAAAAATGACGATTTTTGTACGTTTATATCTAAATAACCATTTGAGGTGTGCTTATGAAATTTGGAGCACATATGTATCTCACGGGTCTCAATATATCGCGCCAAATTTGACATGTTTATGTGAAATAGTTTTTGAGTTATGAGGGGGTCAAAAGTGGCTCCAAATGGTTCGTGTAATATTACACACGGTGCTGCTCGCCAGTTTTTTTGAACTTTGGCTGGACACGCTTCCGCGTGTCTTGATTTAGACTGACAGAGTAGTTCTCGCTATCAATACTGGCGAACTGCGCATTTTCTATGCCCTGTCAATATTTGATAGCAATATAGGACCGGATGCCACACGCTAACTAATTGGTAAACGTTTATATTGGCCATCGGATGTCCGTTAGTTTTCTATTGAAGTATAAAGTAAATAGAGCAGCACTGGTCTGTTTGCGGAAATCACTACAAGAGATGTAATATCCAGACTCCAGACTGAAATTGAGGGAGCATAATGTTGAGACAACGAAGGCAGGAGAAGATAATCTTGGGATATATCCTACCATCCTATATTTGAAGCAGCTTGCTCTGTTATAGGACTGATAGATATTGAGCTTCGAACCATCACGGTTCTCTCGTGCATTTTATTTCCACGTTTTTACTATCACATTTAAATTAACGTAAGTTAAATCAGTTTAACAAACATAACCACGGCAAATGATAGTTAAATAGAAATTGCCGCGTTACTTCAAACACATTGCAAAGCTAGATTACTAATAATGTCTTTGGGATCATCCCAAAGACATTATTAGTAATCTAGCTGATGCCCGCGACTTGGTCCGCGTTGATTGAGGTTTTTTGGTTCCCGCGGGATCTCTTCCATTTTCCGGGACAAAAGTAGCCTATGTGTTATTCCAGACTATATATAATCTATCTCTGTGCCAAATTTCATCCAGATCCGTTCAGCCTTTCTGACGTGAAAGAGAAACAAACATTCACACATTCATACATATAAACTTTCGCGTTTATAATATTAGTAAGGATTACTTACATAAATAGCTTTTCCTGTATCAAGAGATCTGATGAGACACTAAGATTAAAGTTATAAGAAATAAACTGTACAAACGGAAAAGTTACATTAGTAAATTACTTAAATATCTTTTCCTAAATCAAGAGATCTGATGAGACACATAGCTTCCAAATAAGAAACAAACGTTGAGATGAAAGTAACATTGCGCAGAAGGCTAAGTGAAGTTATGTTCCAATTATGTTAGCCGAGTATAAAATGACTCAACTCATGTTACCCCTTTTATCTGCTGCGATCACAAAAGGAACAAGAGATGTCGTACACTGCCAAAAAGCGGCCTCCCAGCTCAAGAGGGAGATGTTTTATGTAACTTTTCTGACGCTAAGGATCAATATACTAACCATATTTTTTAATGTTCAATGATAAATGATTTATTTATTTCATGTAGGACAACTTGTGTCACTTATGAAACGTTAAGCCTCTACCACCGGTTCGGCAAGAAACTTAGAAGTTGCTCTTTTCATAGAAAAGAAAAGGTTACAATATGTAGACAACACAACACATACGTTACAAGTCTTACACTGACTTGTGGGTCACTGGATGCGAGGCCGGTTGCTTCCATGCTACTTTGTCATCAATAAAATCATCGATAGTGTAATAACCTCGACTTAACAAATGCTGTTGAACACAGTCTTTAAATCTGTGTAATGGCAAATCCAGAAACTGTTTGGGAACCATATTATAAAAGCGTACACTCGACCCCACAAAGGATTTCTGCACTTTGCGCACACGATACGAAAGCTGTTACTAGCTTATGGCGGTTGTTAGTTTATTAATGTAGTTAATTAGGTGTACTTTTAAATATTTATATTAGGTCATATTTTTATTGTAAATAGTTTTAGTAAGTAAGCTTATATATATCGCATAAGGTTACCTGTAAGGATAGATTTAAGTTTTGTAATAATAATATTAAGCAACAGAGAGACCTTTGGCCATTTGAGACAATACGACCAATTGGTCCAGTACTAAAATGCAATCGAAGTCCGAACCATAATTATTTTTCTATAAAATGCGTTAAAATGGCGTGATAAAGCTTGCGTTAATTTGAATTACGATTTCTCCTCAAATCATTGTTTTTTGAAAACCCTTTCATAAATGCTATGTTTTCAGGTATGTTATAGCGACTTCGTCCGCGTGGTTTAAGTTTTTTTATTCCCGCGGGAACTCCTTATTTTTTCGGGATAAAATGTAGTATATGCCCACTCTCCAGGTCCTCAGCTATATCCATGCCAAAAATCACGTCGATCCGTTGCTCCGTTGCGGCGTGATTGAAGGACAAACAAACATACTTTCGCATAAATTTATAATACTAGTATGATAGTTGTTTTGTAGTAAATAAATACATTACATGTAGTGCGGCTGCCAGAGCGCTGTCTTCTCCTAAGCGAGTTGGTAAAACAGCACTATTTATAGCTCATCGCATCCGCCATAACGGCTTATAAGGGATGATCTCCATAAACAGGACTAAAGTTTTCTATTAAATTTGAACTTTATGCCCTTCACCTTAACGAATCCTACTTGTGAAGAACTCAATAAGGCTCATTGTAGACCGAATTAAATGGAGGATGAGTCAACAGAGCATAGTATTTCTTTGTGTGGACAAAGACTTAAGGCCGCGCTTAGAGGATAAGTGGTTCGATTGCTAATCAATATGTGCCTATACACGGTATAGTGTCAAGTATTTACCTTCTTATCTTACTGATATACTATACTCTGATGATCTGATCCAATTAGATTAACCTATGTCCTAGACTTAGACTGTAACAAGCAAGACGCAAGATAAATATAAATTGTCACGTTTTCTTTATTACATGACATTAATTTATCTAAGTTTTTCATACCAAAAATATCGTCACTGCATTTAGCTGGAGCAATATGTTTGTAAATTCGCAGAAGGCACTTTATATCTGCAAAATATTTCTCTTTGAAACAGTTTTTATTATATATATTATAACTTAAGCCAAGCCGTCTATACAGTTTACATAATTTTTTTTTTTCTAAAATCTATCATTGCGTTAATGAGAGCTCCATTACTGTTATAGACTCGGAATATCCTTAAACGTTCCTAAAATAGCATCAGCGCTTAGTTGCACTGTCACTAGTGCACATATAAGGGCATGAACATCCTCACCAGATATATCCTCGGCTGCATGACCAATCGCCACTCTTGTAGCTCTACCCACGTTGTTTTGTTGTTGTGTATTTATACTGATATCTGTTACATCGCTATTCGCAACCCGCTGTCTTATTTCACATTTCATGTCCATTAATAGCAATTATTGTTTCTCAGTTTGTAAATTGTTCTGTCGTCATGTGCTCAGCTAAGGAATATGGTGAAGATAAGCATCTTTAAAAATAGATTACGCCCATTCCAAAGAATACTCTAAAAATAACCATATCTATGGTATTTACATTCAAATTTACGTAACAATTATCATATTTTAGGCTTTTATCAGCTCGCATCATGATGGTAACTTCCATTCCTTAATCATTAGTCAGAATGTGACTTTAAGATATACTTAATGTATTTTAGATAGTCTAAGTAGAGTCATTATCTCCAATGATTTTAGACTGAAGAAAGTCGTTACTCTTATCAGATTCGATCATGACATTGTTTGAGAAAACTGCCTACGTATAGTTAGCTCTAGAAACTCGGCGTTAGTCATCGCGTTTATCACACTGTGGGTGTTATTAAGCTATATTCACGTCACCTCTATTACTTTCCTCGGCCCCACCTGCAATATCATTAATTAATGCAAATGATAGGTAATTAAGTAAAACCTTCTGAACGACTTTCATCGTTTTTAGTTTAGCTTTCCCAGTAATACAAAAACACATCAAAATTTTAGGGCGATTTTATAGCTTGACTTTTATTTTAAATAGCTAGCTGACTTGTTAATTGCTATTCTTTTTCCTGAAAATCCTGGGAATCATGGAGAAAACCTGCATGCAAATCTCAAGTTTCATCAAGGTTTCTCAAGTAATCCTATGAGCCAAGTAATCCTAGGCCAGATTACTAAACTAGTATTTAACAGATGACTAGTTTATGCAAGAACTCACTTCTCATTGGAAGTTTAATAAAGATTATATCGTAAATCGTGATTAATTAGCGAACAAGTGCTGAAAGACGTTGAATCGCCTTGGCTAGACATTTAATCGCTCGAAATTTCCCGCTCGAAAAGTTTCCACGCGTTGTCTATTAATTATCGTAGAGACACAAGATAGCCTCCAAATCTATGGTTTATTTTGTGTCGTAAAACTTTAAATAACAGCTTAACAAAACGTTTATTGCGCGCAGATTTGATGTACAGAATTATTTGAACCTTGCCGCGTTTACGATCGAAATTGCTTCCCTTTTCACAAGAAACATCAAAGCACAAACTGGTCGTTACTGTTTCTGGTCTACGTTATCTCTTTTTATTTAACTGTTATTTGCAATCTCTCTGCGTCGTATTCCTCATTACTGAGTGTCGTGACCCCTTCCCATTAATCAGATAATCGAGTTTTCTTGGGATAATAATGCGGTAGGTTCCCACGTCTTTCCGCATGTCATTTGCAACGCTATTTGCAAAAATAATTGTATTTATTTAAGGTTACTTTTTTACAGACGTTTTTATGTATTCTATTAATATATTGATAGTGATAATTTACCTTTTTATATTATCATGGATCATTATAAATTATTATTAATGTACCCCACTGCTATAAACTGAAAAATTGTATTTCTTATACAGTGCATTTTTTACTTTAGTTGATATTATCTACTGCTTCAATATCGCTCTATTGATTTACGCGTGGGCTGGTTATGCACTTGATAACTACATCAGAGATATGATGTTATTTATATTAGTACTTATATTAGTTTGTATACAAAATAATATACTTACGGTCTACCGCAAAAACGCCGTCCCGCGGGACGTTTCGCAGTGTGGGATTCGCCTAAATTGCACAGAGCATCAAGCAAATGAAGACTATTAAGCAGATTCCTATTTCTATGCTAAAGGACATTGTTCCGTCCCCATACAAAGTTCGCCTAAGAACCAACACTCATAAAACATTGATTACTGGGTTGAAATTAATACCTTTTTATACTTGAGAGCAGATTAAAACAACAGACACTTGCCAAGAAATGACTTATTACCAAAAATATTTTCAATTTTGAGGTTATTTCAATTTTCACAAACAAACTGCTTGGACAAATAAATACCATCTTTATCCAATTGTAATAGAGCTGTAAACAGTATGTAGATAAGAAAAGATTCGCCGTAGTTCATCAAAAACATTTCAGATGGCGTTCGATATATTAAATTATTGTACTTTCAATAGATGGCGTTGCGAGATTCAGAATACTAGCGCATTTAGCACTTTACTAGCTGCTTTTATCTTGTTTCTTACGATACGGATCTAGCGCTTAAGCGGTGGTATTGCATAATATTTTAACCTGTAAGTTATTGATCTGTGGTTAATAATCGAGAGACAAAAACGTATAGTAATCAATTTAATACCCATTTATTTATTTTGGAATTAATTTGAAGTGTCCGTTGAATTCTAATATTTGAAATAAAGGTTATAAAATAAGCTAAGAATTACTGTATATTTCAAAAACATGTTGATTCTTAGGCGAATTTGGTCAATTTCCTTTACTCGAAATGCATATTTTCGTTTTATAATTATCACCGTTGTCAATGTGTTTTTTTTTTATTGAAGAGTTTCTGATACAGTGTCAAACAGCAGGTGTACTGAAGGTAACCGAATAATACAGTACCTATAAAGCAACTTGTCCAATAAATAGTGGCATCATAATTTTCAGCACTTTTAAGACAGCCCTAAACTCTAAAAGGACCGTGTGACCTCTACAAGGTACAAGTTACTATTAAGCATTCTATGCCTCTACTTCGTTATCTATTAAAACAGTAATATTCCATGTAAAAAATATTGGTTTATTATTAAAAAAATATTTAGAACATGATCCAATTATGCGGTTCTGACTTAATTAAGATAAAATATTGTGCATTAATAACATCAATAGACGTTTTGTTCCACACAATATGCCAATAAATTTAGCTGTTCATATCACACAGAGGCGTCCGGTGTCGTCGACCCTGCGCCGGCGCAGCATTCGCCGCGATTCGCTGGCAACACTCCAAGCTGCACTAGCCAAGCCTTACACACTATTACAATTCCTCGCCAATTTAAACCAAGCAACTGCAATTATTATCAGTGTGCGGGACAATGCTAAATAGTGAAATAAACAATAGATAGTGTTCGGACTAGGTGTAATAGTATAGCCATCATCATCATCATCATCCTCAATTGATACTGCTCCAAGAGGCAAGAGGCCTATTTCCACTGCTGGAAATAGGCCTCTTGCAAGGATTTCCACACGCCTCGGTCTTGCGCCGCCTGGGTCCAGCGGCTCCCTGCGACTCTCCTAATGTCGTCTGTCCAGCGAGTAGGGGGTCTGCCAACGCTGCGCTTTCCCGTGCGTGGTCGCCACTCCAGCACTTTGGGACCCCAACGTCTATCGTTTCTTCTAACTATGTGCCCCACCCATTGCCACTTCAGCTTCGCAACACGTCGAGCAATGTCGGTTACTTTAGTTCTTCTGCGGATCTCTTCATTTCTGACCCTGAGCTTTCTTATGAGCCCCATAGTTAGCGACCAATAATATAGTATAGTAACGTAATAGTTTGTCATAGTATGTACTCGTAAATAGCTAAGAAATAATTATAATAGGACAAGATTTAATTTGTACATAAACAGCTTTAAATAAAAATTGTTAGAATAGTACAGGATAGAGAGGGATAGTGCTAGCCGCGCTCCCCGCACCTTCACCCTGGTTGGCTAATAATAAACACTCTGATTGGTTGAGTTTCGACAGCCAATCAGAGGGCCTACATGTTTAGGGCTAAATTAGTTTAAATACCGAGCGAATTTGTGGTCCGACACACTTCGCCGGCAACAGCCCTCAAGAGAGGTAGCAAGCAGAAGAATAAAGCGCCTTCACGAATCATCAAGAAGTGTTTTCTTGGAAGAACCCCAAGCAACCCGGCAACAGTTAATGTACTATCGGGCACAATTAGATGAACTAATACGGTTGCCACAACAGGCGTCCAACGAGAGGTTTCAGTGCTGTGGAAACCTACCCAGAAGGATGAAAGAAAGAAGAAAAAATGGTTGCCACACCATCAAACGTCCTTAAACCATTCGCGGCCAGTAGAAGTATGCGGCTAATTTCAGTTTTACTGTTCATGGTGTTGCTCAAGATTAATGTTAAAGAACATTTTACAGGCCATGGCAACATGGTTGTCTGTTCTCTGTTCCCGATTGAGTTTGTCGCGAATTTTTCCGCGATTTGGCTGCATTTTAAAATGTGGCTCACCTATACCTAACCTTTAGCCAATGCTCGTGAACGGGTTAATGTCGGATAATCTGGTTAGGGTTGCTATTGCTAGCCATGGGCTTTCCATTAAATATAGGTAGCTACAGTATGCGTCGAGGCTTGATGACTGGTAGAGGCGACGTGGGTATACCATACCTTTCAGGCTTTCATATAGTGGAGGAAGGTTGACTGACGATCCAATAGTGAACGGTACGGGCCTAGTTGTTTTTGTTAACGTTTACTGTATCCGTCTTCAGCCCCTGTACATCTTTTTGTCTCTGTGTTGGGAAGAGCTTTTAAAGGCATTGGTGATAGCCGAGATATTTTCACCAGTGTTGGAAGTAGGATAAAATCTCTGAACATGTAGTGCGTACATCACTACGTCACATTTCCGCTGGCGCGTCGCATCGTAACCACTGATAATAATAAACTCGCTAATTCGAACAGAGCTGCACACGAGGGGTGGGCGTGCTTTACATGGCAGAATTTATGGGAGCATCGATTACACAGTCACCAACTCTACAGTAGGGATTGCGGGTAATTAGAAGCAAACCTCACGCCCAGAACAGTACTGTGACGTCTTCCGGAGCGGAGACAATTCAAAACACTATGTTCGCTACGACAAACAACATAACAACACTTTTAATGATGGAACCAGAAATTTAATTCGCTATAATCAGCGACAACAGAAAAATCTATGTGGTACAGTGGTTCTCACCACACCACAGAAACCCCCCTAAAAACTACCCTCAACCGAAGCGGAACCGGAGCTTTAAGAGGAAGACACTGGCATTTACTACCCCTATAACGGAGTCTTGGTGGAGTCTTTTGCCTAATTTACTTATTTTAAGAAGGAATCTTGTTGCTTTTTTTTTATCCACTACAAGTAAGCCCTTGACTGCGATCTCACCTGATGGTAAGTGATGGTGCAGTCTAAGATGGTAGCGGGCTAACCTGTTAGAGGCATGGCAGTTATATTAAACACATACACCCCTATTCGGTTTCTACACGGCATCGTACCGGAACGCTAAATCGGTTGGCGGCACGTCTTTGCCGGTAGGGTGGTAACTAGCCACGGCCGAAGTCTCCCACCAGGCCAGAACAGGGAAAATTCTGAAATTATAAATTCCCAAACTGACCCTGCCGGGGAACGAACCCGGGACCTCCGCACGTTAAGACAACAGTCAAGTCAAGTCGTGCTTTTCGGAGTCTTGTCCTTTCATTAAAAAAATAATTTTACTAGCCTATGTCACCCGGAATAAGCTAGGAATTCTCACGATACCTCATTTATCAAAATCGGTTCAGGCGTATAGAAGTTATGGTGGAATATACAAACTCACATACATACATACATGAACCCTGAAAACAATATACTCCTTTTTTCGGGCAGTCGTATAACAAGTGTCCTCAGCTTATTTTATTCAGCACATCTTGCACATGCCCTCATTTTTAAAATGAATAACTTAGGGCTCGTCTGTTACGATGCACGCTCTTACTTTGAGCTAAAGCATTGCTCTGTATGTTCGTTAAACTGCGTCGATAGTGACGGTGGTCTTGACGCCAGTATATAAGTGTAAAAATAGACTGATCTTGACTTTGACTTTGTGGAGGCATGATGTTTGGCCCGGGGTAAACCATGATCCCAACCTTGACTCTGACATTGAAACTATGTATCTAGTTCATGAACGAGGCTTTAAAGAGGCTCGATTTATAGCTACAGTAGTGATTGATAGCTAGATAATCCTCTATTTAGCTAATTTTCTCTCGCTATTGGCTAAAATTCTCAGTTGCTGAAACTTTTTACATAGTTTAGTTAGTATAGGTGAGTATATAGGTTGCTGTATACAGTTAGTAGTGATGTTCCGGATATCCGTATCTGCGGATATCGGAGGGAGAAAAAAGATCCGTATCCGTATCCGTTACTCTTTTGACGGATGTTTTACTTTATTGATTTTCAATACATAGATGAAATTCTATATAATATAGGTGATTAGCAATGATAAACTATTGAATACCATTCAGATTATTTTGTATACGACTGCCTGAAAAAAGGAGTATATTGTTTTCAGGGTTCATATATGTTTGTATGTGAGTTTGTATATGCCACCATAACTTCTATACACCTGAACCGATTTAGATAAATGAGGTATCGTTAGAATCCCTAGCTTATTCCGGGTGACATAGGCTAGTAAAATTTAAAAAAAAATTGATGGGGTGACCATGATCCCGCATTAAAGACTAAAGTTGAAAAAAAATAAGTTCATAAATAAAATTAACTATATAATCATCGTCTAGAAAATGATGAGTAGATTCCAAAAATATTACGCTTTAGTTCAATATCCAGTGAGTCACAAAAAATGTCATTTAATAAAAATGTGAATAAGATTCTAATTTAACTAGATTAATTTAGATTTTTAACTTTTTAGTTCGTTTTTTTTGGAAACAGTTAATTTTTTTAATTATGACTTGTTAGTATTTGTTAACCTTACGTCTGTTATGCAACGGGAGGGGTTGTCTGCGAAGTTCTTGCGTTCGGTATAGCGTTGTAACTTTCAGATGCCAGCCAGTGGCGTGCAGTCCATAGAGGCATAAAACCACTGCTTACCCAAATGAAAATACGTCAATGCTCATTTTTCATCCAAACAGCTATTAAATAGGTATTTTGACTAACTAATGCCTACCCTAGCTTCAAAAGCTGTGCACGCCACTGATGTCAACCCTCTTCATACACCGCTGAGCTTATCAGGCTTCAATTGAGTGTGAGCTGAGATTTGCGAAGTGAATATAATAAGGGCTTCAGTTGGCGCCTATAATCGTGTCTGAGTCCGTGGAATCCGCCTACACAATGCAGTGCGTCTAATTTTAAAAACACTAAGTACTTCTATCTTGTTTATCAAGGCGTTTTTAATATGCAGAAATTTGACTGCTTAAGGGATGAGGTATCGATTCAGATTTAGGTGATACTAGCATCCGCTAGTATTCCGTATTAGTAAGACTTGACGCTCGCGTGGTATAAGTTTTTAATTCCCACTGGCACTCCTTAATTTTCTGGGATAAAAGAAGCCTATATCACTCTCCAGGTCCTCAACTATACCCATGTAAAAAATCCCGTTGATCCGTTGCCCTGTTGCGGATTGCGGCGTGGTTCAAGGACAGTCTCTTTTAACGTCCTTGGGGATAAAAATTTCAAAAACTATGAAGCTCGGTATTTCTTTATTTTAAGCTAGAAGCCCAAATACCACGTTTCATGGCTATAACTTGAAAAATGAAAGAATTTCATACAAACTTTCGATCCCTATTTTACCACTTCGGGGATGGAAGTTTGTAAACTGTGACACACGTACTTCTTTATTTTTTACAGAAAGTCAAAATACCAAGTTTCCTCGATATAACTTGAAAAAATATCTTGAGAAATGAAGGCCTTTTATACCAACTTTCATCCCCTATATCACCCCTTTTGGGGTCGAATTTTCAAAAACTGTATTTCATCATTATCAACCCGGAGCTCGTATACCAAGTTTCATGGCGATAATTTGAGAAATCTAGGAATTTCATACAATCTTCGACCCCTATTTTACCCCTTTGGTGGTAATTTTTTTTATTTATTTATTTTTATTTTTTACCGAAAGCCAACACACCAAGTTTTGTAGATATAACTTGTAAAATGAAGGACTTTCAGATAAAAAATTTTTTTTTCGCATTTGACCACCCCCTTCTCATCTGAAAAGATCATCACGTGAGATCTCTTCTGAGAGGAGACTCGTGCTCAGAAGTTCGCCGGCGATTGGTTCAAACGATGTCGATGATACATTTCCTTTGTTTCCTTATTATCATTGAGCAATTTATTACGCGTGAAATATTTCTTTGAAAATGTAATGTTAACGAGTTGTGCAATATTGCATTTTCTTGCCAGCGGCGTTTATACCGGGAAACTGATTCATAGCTTCCAGATAGTAGTTTTGGGAAGCCGTGCCGCATCGTGGGTTGTTTTTCACGGAAAAGCCAAATAACTGCTTGCTCAGGGAGGAGTCAGATTGCAATTTTGCAATATTTCACACAACACCACCCACGTTAATATAATAAAACTAGTTCTTGCTCGCGATTTTATCCGCACTTCGCGTTGATTTGTCCGCGAAGGTTTCCAGTGGAACACTTTGATTTTTTGGGAAGAAGAATTGGGCTCTATGTAGATGTCCAAAGAAAACTAAGCCATCAGCAAGTTGAAATGGCAATTCGGGCCATGCTTGCTTCCAAAAAGTCCTAGAGTGGACACCATGGAAATTAAACATGAAACAGTAGATTTCCATAGGCGGATTTGGTCAACAAGGTCATATTACATTAGTGAACCGTTTGGAATTGGCATGATGGCTGGTTTTGAAAAATTTTCAGATTATGTTCGGAAGTAGCTACTATTTCGAAAAAATATCTTATTTCAGCAGAAAAATAAGGGTTGGTAGATAAAATTGGCATTTGAAATTAAAATTTTAAAATTCACGCCAAAACGCTAGCCGGTGTCATGGCGTCGTTTGTGACGTCACTATTGTTTTTACCAATGTACTTTGTGCAGTAAACAATAATGTGATTGTCAAAGCTCGAAAACAAACAATTGTGACGTCATTCGCTTTTCGGTGTTTAATCCACCATGGCGGATTACTGTATTTTATACTTTTATTTTATCAAAATAAATAGCAATCTCACTCGAAATAGAAAAATAAATACGTTTTTTATAATAGGTATGATGACAGTAACCAAGAATCAATTAAATTATGAATTTATCTAATGAAATAGGATTCATTGATTATAAAAAACGTATTTAATTATCTATTTCGAATGAGATTGTTATTTATTTTAATAAAATAAAACTATAAAATACAGCAATCCGCCATATTGGATTAAACACCAAGAAGCGAATGACGTCACAATTGTTTTCGACCTTTGACAATCACACTATTGTTTACTGCACACTGCACAGAGTACAGTAAAAAAAATAATGACGTCGTTAAAAATTTTATTTCAAATGCCAATTTTATCTACCAAACCTTATTTTTTTTCGAAATAGTAGATACTTCCGAACATAATCTGACCATTTCTCAAAATCAGTCATCATGCCTATTCACGAATCCTATTTCATTAGATAAATTCATAATTTCATTGATTGTTGGTTACTGTCATCATGCCTATTACTGACGCACTCGACTGTTCTGGAATCGGTATTGAAACATTCAACTCACAACAGTAAATTGTCTTTCAATGCCAATAGCACTTGATATACGCGAGGTTTTCATAACATTCCAACAATGGCCGCCGCTCGCGTCACGTGTGTGACGTCACCGCGCAAGTGCAATTAGGTATGTGAACGAACCCTGCGCGTGCGCCGATAACGTCGCAGTGTATGCGGCCGCCCCGCCGATAGACGGTGACCTATACATGCTTTTAATAGTACTAGCACTCCGTGGCGCAGTGTGTAGCGATGTTGTCTTAACGTGCGGAGGTCCCGGGCTCGATCCCCGGCAGGGTTTGGAAATTTATAATTTCTGAGTTTCCCTGGTCTGGCCTGGTGGAAGCTTCGGCCGTGGCTAGTTACCACCCTACCGGCAAAGACGTGCCGCCAAGCGATTTAGCGTTCCGGTACGATGCCGTGTAGAAACCGTATAGGGGTATGGGTTTAATATAACTGCCATGCCCCTAACAGGTTAGCCCGCTACCATCTTAGATTGCATCATCACTTACCATCAGGTGAGATCGCAGTCAAGGGCTAACTTGTAGTGGATAAAAAAAAAAGCATGTCCGTGGTACTATCCATTCATATCTATACTACTTATATATGTCACCGTAAAATTGTAGAAACCGTTAGATTATAATCTAACTCGCGAAATCGTAAAGTGTCGAAAAATTACAATTTAACGCATTATTTTTCGGTAAATTGTAATCTGTTAGGTATATTAACCCCATAGAACCTAAGTGCCCGAGGCACTACCTGATTATTTATGTCGAACCCTAACCTAAATTACAAGAAACAGACAAGACATAACGTAAATACAATGAATATTTCAAAAATTGACACTCAGAACATTGAACGGTTCACAATCTTTCGACAGTTTACAATTTCGCGAGTTAGATTATAATCTAACGGTTTTTACAATTTTACGGTAACATATATACTATTTTGGTTTTATGTACAGAGGTAGATAAACTCTTTACTGCTACACAAAACATAAAAATACATAGAAAAAGTAAAACCAAACAAAGTGCGGTAGAGATATTAGTGCCAGATTCACATAAATATTATCAGTTACTTGTAATGAATAACAAATGGTCGATTAATGACGTCGCTAGATGCGATAGACTTGCAAATGCCTCTCTTTGATATATAATGTGATTGCTTGTGTGTATGGTAATGTTTTATTAGCCAGGCTACACGCTTGGCTAATAATACATTACCATACACACAAGCAATACAGTGTAATTACGTATTGAATGCTGAAGCCACAAAATATGTACTTAAATAAATTTGAAACATTTTTGGTAAATTTAAACAGATTTAGTTCTGAATCTAAGAAGATTTAAATGATGAATAATGTACGAAAACTAGTAAGTAAACTCATTGAAGGCACATCAAACAAGAAGCTAAAATAGTACTGTTGCCGGCAAATATTATGTTGAGTGGGGGTCGGTTTGCGAATTCTTAAGAGTAAGAAAATAAAGATTAAATTGGTAAAATTTCACTTTGCGTAAGTGAAGCTCAGCGCTCAAGATTCGTGCCGACTGTTGTACAAACCCAACTAAAAATAGATTTGAATTGAATCAATCAACGCCTTCAATCAATTGTGTAAAATTCAATGAATTTCGTGATGATTCTTTGATCACAAATACTATAGGTAAAGAAATTCTGAATGGTTGATTCAGAATTCAAATGATAATGAAATCTACGATGAAGTTGAACTATTATTTACTTACTATTCGTGTAGTTTTAATGACCATAAGTCCTAAAAAACATAAATTTTGAACGGGAATCAGTGCTACATAATAATTAATTTATATTTTCCTTATATTATGCTAACATTATTAGATCATATTTATAATTTTTTAGACTATTTTTTTTACCTCTATTGCACGCCCATTGGTAATGTACTCATATTATAAATGCAATAAATGACTTTTGAATTTTAACATCTAGGTCCTAGGACAGTCATGACCACGATATAAATATAGAGACCTTCTAGATACATCAAAGGTCCCAATAGAAATCTGATATTAATAAAATAAACTGTCAGTATCACATGATACAATAACACGTTTATAAATAGCCTTGCATGCAAAGTGCGCAGAAAAGATTCAATTGAATGATTGGTCCCCAGAGGGAAGCGGGCCGGGACTGATTTGACGTTACTGGCTAGTGTGTTCACATTTGAATGGAAATAAACGATCATTGTTTGCAAATTGGAATATCTTGGATCTTGAGGACTAATACCCTTCATTGCATAGTAATATTGGAAACTAGGCAAGACTAGTTACTCTTGTATTAACATTTCATATCTAAGGTATATTTCATTGTTATGGAAACGATTACTTACTGTAAGCGACGATCCAGAAGTAGGTATTATTGAGACACTTAATATATTTGTACTCTCATTTGGAACATCCATGAGTAAATGGTTAAACGTGTAGAGGTTCCACGAGAGATTTAATGTAATTAGATAAAAGTTAGCTAAACTTAAAGACAATATTCATTTGATCTGGTCACCATTGCTATCGATAAGCTCTAAACCAAATTGCGATCTAAACACAAAAGTATTCAATAATCGCTGAGTCTGCCTGCAGGAGACTGACTTACCATCGTTCAAACACTCGTATTTATCCTAGCAATTTTCAATACGGCATCCGTATCCTCAGATTAAATCGAATGACATGACACGGAAGAGGATTGCCTCGATCAAAAGTAGATTGGAGAGTAGTTCCAACATTATTCTGAAGGTGATATCTGACATACAGGACAGCGCTTTTAAAGCGCACTGGATGTCAGCCTTAGTTTGTAAGTATATTAACTAGCCTACAATTAAATTTAATTCAATTCATTTATTCAATTTCGGTACACATATTGACGTCCATTACTTATAAAACATGATGGTGATAATTAGTTACGGTATCTTAAAACTAAAGCTACGAGGGTTCCAAACGCGCCCTGGTCTGAGAAGAGCCCACAACTTACTCAGCCGGGGTTTTATAGCCAGCCAGCCGATCTAAGCCAGCCATTCGATTTAATCTGCGGATACCGACGCCATATTGAAAATAGTCTAAAGCGACTGTTTTGACGATGGTAGTTCAGGCTCCTGCAGGCAGACTCGGCGATTATTGAATACTTTTGTGTTTAGATCCCAATTTGGTTTAGAGCTTAACGATAGCAATCGTGGCCAGATCAAATGAATATTGTCTTTAACTTAAGCTAACTTTTATCTTATTAGATTAAATCTCTCGTGGAACCGCTACACGTTGTGACCATTCGCTCGTGCAAGTTCCAAATGAGAGTTCAAATATATTAAAAGTGTCTCAATAATACCTGCTTCTGGATTGTCCCTTACAAATAAAACAAGTAAGTTGTGTATCGTGTGATAAAGCTGATTGTTTTGTCGGTCGGTCCCAGGTGGAGCAGCGAGATGTGCCGGGCATCGATTGTGCACACCTCGCGATGGACACCGAGGAGGGGGTGGAGGTTGTGTGGAACGAGGTGCAGTTCTCCGAGCGCAAGAACTTCAAGGCGCAGGAGGACAAGATCCAGATGGTGTTCGACAACCTCACGCGGCTCGAGCACCCCAACATCGTCAAGTTCCACCGGTACTGGACGGACACGCACAACGACAAGCCCAGGGTGAGTCCGAGCCTCGTCGCCTTCAGCTACGAGTCATAATTTAAAAAAAACACGACTGCCCTGCCAAAAAACGAACTAAAAAGTTAAAAATTTAAATTGATCTAGTTGAATTAGAATCTTTTTCACATTTTTATTAGAATTTTAGACTAATGTATAGGAGAAAGTTTATTTTGAGTGTAGTCTTGTATTACACTTTATCATGAATAGAGAATAAAATACATATGTTTAAAATAAAAATACCTAAAAATTGTAAATGTATTTCAAGTTTTCGATATGTTTCCAAGATGGCGCCCTTAAGCCATAGAGAAGTCAGTAGGCGCGAAATGTGTCAAATGTCATTTCTGACAAGTGATGTGAGTCACCGTGTTTACCAGTTTTGCCATAGCTATAGTAGAGGTAGGTGCCTATAGGTACACCTAAGAAGGCAATACGAATAATTAAAAAAAATAATAAACACGACTGCACTGCCAAAAAACGGAACTAAAAAGTTAAAAATCTAAATTGATCTAGTTAAATTACAATCTTATACACATTTTTATTAAATGATATTTTTTGTTAATCACTGGATATTGAACTATAGTGTTATATATTTTTGGAATCTACTCATCATTTTCTAGATGATGATTATATAGTTAATCTTATTCTTATATTTTTTTTCAAATTTAGTCTTTAATGCGTGACCATGGTCACACCATCAATTTTTATTTAAATTTTATTAGCCTACGTCACCCGGAATAAGCTAGGGATTCTAACGATACCTCATTTATCAAAATCGGTTCAGGCGTATAGAAGTTATGGTGGAATATACAAACTCACATACATACATACATACATGACCCCTGAAAACAATATACTCCTTTTTTTAGGCAGTCATATAAAAACCACGGAATAGGCAATAGTACAGATGTACGTAAGTCTAACCCCGCGAAGACGTTAAAATAAACAGACTCTAGTAACGTCCTAATAAAGACCAATTCAGCTCGCACAGCGCTGCGAGTACCTATTATTATTAAGATTTGTACTTTACTGATCTTTCTTTGTTTATTCCATAACGAGAACTTGATTAAAAGCCAAACGTATAACTTTCCTGTTTTTTTTAATTAATCTTCAGGTCATATTCATAACGGAGTACATGTCGTGTGGATCACTGAAGCAGTTCCTGAAACGAACCAAACGAAACGTAAAGAGGCTCCCGCTGCAGGCTTGGAAACGATGGTGTACGCAGATCCTCTCAGCGCTCAGGTAAATCTATACCTATTAATATTATAAATGATGAATGGATGTTTGTAACTCAATCACGCCAGCACAGTTGAACGGATCTGTATGAAATTTGGCACAGAGATAGATTATAGTCTGGTATAGCACATGGGCTACTTTTTATCCCGGAAAATTAAAAAGTTCCCGAGGGTAACAAAAAACCTCAATCTACGCGGACGAAGTCGCGGGCATCAGCTAGTCTCTACTTAACCGGATGATGGTACCTCGAACTTCTTCGCCCAGGGGGTTACTGTCATCGCACTAAAGCAGTATTTTTTTTTAAGGACTTACCTTGACCTCCCTTAAATCAGGGTTATAATTCTGAAACGAGTGTCAACAAGATTTAAATAATGCTGCGTTAAATGATGATAGTAACCTCCAGGCTCCTTTATTCATCATCTGAATGATGTGCCGTCAAATAATGAAAATAAAAACTATATCATCATGTCATTTGTAGTGGGACTTATATAATTACTCTCTTGGCTTGGCTACCCTCACTTGCTCCTTCAATTTCTTCCTTTTGTCATCTAGCTAGCCGTAAGTTTGTGAGTTAAGCCTTGATCTTCCAAAAAAAAAAAAGAGATTTAAAAAAAAAGCCGTGATCTTGTGATTAATTTTCTCAGATTTCATTTATCGGACCAGAATGAAACCCTTGATAACAAGAAAAAAGAGCCTTGATCTTGTGATAAATTTTCTCAAATTTCATTCATCGGATCACAATGAAACCCTTGATAACAGTTTTTAGGTAACAAACGGCAAAGCCTACTAGATTCACCTTAAAAACACACGGTGCATATTGAATTTTCTAAGTAGTGTAATATAAGATCGATCGAGCCAAGTGTTGAACGTGTCTCCATCAGCTACCTCCACGGCTGTGTGCCCCCCATAGTCCACGGCAACCTCACCTGCGACACAATCTTCATCCAACACAACGGCCTCGTCAAGATCGGCTCCGTCGCGCCCGATGCCATCCACCACCACGTCAAAACCTGCCGCGAGAACATGAGGAACATGCACCTCATCGCACCAGAGTACGGATGTAAGTACAGGTCTCACCGCCGACAGTTCCTAGGCTAATAGGACGAGCGAATGTTAGTTTCCGCTGCCTTTGATCTGAGCACAATTATATTCTTTTAAAAAATTATACTTTAGTCTTTCTTTAGTTATTATGTTCTTTTAAAAAATTATACTTTAGTCTACTTTCTTGGTGTATGATGGGTTCTAATAAATTATGACGCGCTCGTGGTGGAATAAGTAGAGAATATGTACGTCACCGCGAAATTGCAAAAACCGTTATTGTAATCTAACTAGCGAAATTGTAAACTGTCGATTACAATTTAACGTATTATTTTTCTAAAAAAATTATGCTTTAGTCTTGGTGTATGATGGGTTCTAATAAATTATGACGCGCTCGTGGTGGAATAAGTAGAGAATATGTACGTCACCGCGAAATTGCAAAAACCGTTATTGTAATCTAACTAGCGAAATTGTAAACTGTCGATTACAATTTAACGTATTATTTTTCTAAAAAAATTATGCTTTAGTCTTGGTGTATGATGGGTTCTAATAAATTATGACGCGCTCGTGGTGGAATAAGTAGAGAATATGTACGTCACCGCAAAATTGCAAAAACCGTTATTGTAATCTAACTATCGAAATTGTAAACTGTCGATTACAATTTAACGTATTATTTTTCTAAAAAAATTATGCTTTAGTCTTGGTGTATGATGGGTTCTAATAAATTATGACGCGCTCGTGGTGGAATAAGTAGAGAATATGTATGTCACCGTAAAATTGCAAAAACCGTTATTGTAATTTAACTAGCGAAATTGTAAACTGTCGATTACAATTTAACGTATTATTTTTCTAAAAAAATTATGCTTTAGTCTTGGTGTATGATGAGTTCTAATAAATTATGACGCGCTCGTGGTGGAATAAGTAGAGAATATGTATGTCACCGTAAAATTGCAAAAACCGTTATTGTAATCTAACTAGCGAAATTGTAAACTGTCGATTACAATTTAACGTATTATTTTTCTAAAAAAATTATGCTTTAGTCTTGGTGTATGATGGGTTCTAATAAATTATGACGCGCTCGTGGTGGAATAAGTAGAGAATATGTACGTCACCGCTAAATTGCAAAAACCGTTATTGTAATCTAACTAGCGAATTTGTAAACTGTCGACAGATTACAATTTAACGTGTTACTTTTCGGTAGATTGTAATCTGTTAGGTATATCAACCCGATAACACCTATGTGCCCGGTTATTTCTGTCGAACCCTAACCTAACCTACAAGAAAGAGACAAGAAAACGTAAATACAATGAGTATTTGTATATTATGTATGTATATTAGTACTTTTTTTTTTTGTATGTATGTTATTAAATTATGTGTTTCCTGTATATATTATATGTAAGTATATTTCATGATATTTATCTTCTTCTTCTTCTTCTTGCCCTTTTCCCGACATGTTTTCTTCTTCCACTCACTTCTGTTATCCGTCAACCTCTTATTCACCCCTTTTATACGCATATCCTCTTTCAATAAGTCATAATTTAAAAAATCTATTCTCTAGTTTATAAGTGCCTACTCAGCTTTATCTATTTTTCACCATTCTCACATCCTAGGGCTGCTGGAAGAAATCTCTTCAAGAGATAAGTTGTCCTTGTACATGTCCTTTAAATTTGCATGTTTAGTTTTTAAGTTTGGTACCTGCTTATTTCTGTCCAGTGGTGTGCATAGGTTATGAAGCTAGGGTCTAAGGCATTCGTTAGTCAGAATACCTATTTACTAGCTGTTTTGATGAAAATGAGCATTGACGTATATCCATTTGGGTAACCAGTGCTTTTATGCCTATATGAACTGCACGCCACTGTTTCTGTCGAACCCTAACCTAACCTACAAGAAAGAGAAGAAAACGTAAATACAATGAATATTTGTGTATTATGTTTGTATATTAGTACTTTTTTTTTGTATGTATGTTATTATATTATGTGTTTCCTGTATATATTATATGTAAGTATATTTCATGATATTTATCTTCTTCTTCTTCTTCTTGCCCTTTTCCCAACATGTTTTCTTCTTCCACTCACTTCTGTTATCCGTCAACCTCTTATTCACCCCTTTTATACGCATATCCTCTTTCAATAAGTCAAAATTTAAAAAATCTATTCTCTAGTTTATACCAGTTTTCACCATTCTCACATCCTAGGGCTGCTGGAAGAAATCTCTTCAAGAGATATGTTGTCCTTGTACATGTCCTTTAAATTTGTACGTTTAGTTTTTAAGTTTGGTACTTCAAAAATTTACATTGAACGGTTCACAATCAGTCGACAGTTTACAATTTCGCAAGTTAGTTTACAATCTAACGGTTCTTGCAAGGTGGCACGTACAAAGGGTTGTGCCAGGTCGAAGGTAAAGGTACCAGGTCACTTTGCGTATTCATTGCAACTTTATTTCCCCTCGGCTCAGCATCGCAAATGGTGACGCCCGCGATGGACATCTACTCGTTCGGCATGTGCGCGCTCGAGACCGCCGCTCTTGAGATACAGGGCAACGGCGACTCCGGCAGCCACGTGACGGACGAACACATCGCGCGCACCGTCGAGTCGCTGGAGGAGCCCCGGCAGAAGGACTTCATATACAGGTGATTTAAAAAAAACTACAGGTACCGTGTCGGACGCCGGGGGGGAGGGGGGGGGGGCGGAATGCTTTCCGCTTTGATGCAGCAGTGGTGCGAGGACAATCGTAATCATAATCACAATTTTGTTGTTGGTTTTTTTTTAATTTATATAGCATATACAGGTAATTAAAAAAAACGGACGCCGGGGGGGGGGGGGCGGTGGGAACGGAATGCTTTCCGCTTTGATGCAGCAGTGGTGCGAGGACAATCGTAATCATAATCATGATCTCAATTTTTTTTTATTTTATATATATGGTAATTAGGTTAGGCTAGCTAGATAGTCTATTGTATTATTTTCTAGATATTGAATATCTCAAATTGAAAAGAAAAACAAAAATTCGAAAGTATTTATTTGCAGAAATATTTATAAAAAAAAAAGAAGTACATTTGTTTGTATTAAGATTTACTTAATGAATTTGAAAAAAACATCTATTGTGTCCTAGTCAGTCCTCAAGTCTAACTTTAGGTACTTAATCATAATACGGTCTCCGCGATACAGGTTCCCTAGTCCGGAGACCAAAGTTAAACTAAATTGACTGTAACCTGTTTATGGGTCATAAATATATTTTTATTTTATTATGATTGTGATTTATGATTATGATTGTGATTACGATTTATGATTATGATTGTGATTTATGATTATGATTACGATTGATGGTTGCGAATGCGATTGTAATTTATGATTACGATTGATTACGATTGATTGGATTTATTGAATCGTTTATCGGTATTTCTTCAATTTTCATACCCCACTCAGCCCCCCCCCCCCCCCCCCCCGCATCTGTTTTTTCAATTTTCATACCCCACTCAGTTTCCTTTCCTTCAGAGGAAACATGACAGTCCCGATTTCCTCCCCCCCTCCGGTCTCCGCTCCGGTGGAACCGCGCCCTCACTCCAGCAGGTCTCGGGTAAGCCCGGTTGATTCTCCATAGGTCACGCGTCGGTACGGAACCGCTGAGCGGGGTGGTGATCCTTTGCGCTAATGGTTTCAGGTGCATACACAAGGACCCGGCGAAGAGGCCCACGGCCCGAGAGCTGCTGTTCCATCCGCTGCTCTTCGAGGTGCACTCCCTCAAGTTGTTGGCGGCGCATACGCTCGTCAACACCAGTGGTGAGTCTCAGTACACGTCTCTAGCTCTTTCTGTGTTGGATCAACACTTGTAGATTGTCACAAACTTATATGACCTGAGGTGCGATTATGTGAGAATTGCCGATCCAATCGTCAAGATCGGCGTCAAAGTAAAATAAACCATAACTGAATTAGTTCCAATTTTGGCCACAAGACGTGCGATTATGTAAGAATTGCCGATCCAATCGTCAAGATCGGCGTCAAAGTAAAATAAACCATAACTGAATTAGTTCCAATTTTGGCCACAAGAGGTGCGATTATGTAAGAATTGCCGATCCAATCGTCAAGATCGGCGTCAAAGTAAAATAAACCATAACTGAATTAGTTCCAATTTTGGCCACAAGACGTGCGATTATGTAAGAATTGCCGATCCAATCGTCAAGATCGGCGTCAAAGTAAAATTAACCATAACTGAATTAGTTCCAATTTTGGCCACAAGAGGTGCGATTATGTAAGAATTGCCGATCCAATCGTCAAGATCGGCGTCAAAGTAAAATTAACCATAACTGAATTAGTTCCAATTTTGGCCACAAGAGGTGCGATTATGTAAGAATTGCCGATCCAATCGTCAAAGATCGGCGTCAAAGTAAAATAAACCATAAGTGCATTGAATTAGAGCTCAATTTCGTGTTTCCGTTCTCATACGTTTAGGTATGTTCGATACCTAAACGTATGAGAATGGATATGTCACCGTAAAGATTACAATTTAACGCATTATTTTTCGGTAGATTGTAATCTGTTAGGTATATTAACCTGATAGAACCTAAGTGCCCTAACTTATATGTGTCGAACCCTGACCTAACCTACAAGAAAGACAAGAAAACGTAAATACGCAGTCGAAATTCCGGGGGCTCGTACGAAGCGATTTGCTTCCTCGTTTCTAATTAGAACCGCTAGGATATGGAATGCCCTTCCGGCTTCCGTTTTCCCCTCCTCTTTTAATATAGGTACCTTCAAATCAAGAGTGAATAGGCATCTTCTAGGAAAGCGCGCTCCACCTTAGGCTGCATCACCACTTTAAGCACGTCTGATTGCAGCCCAGCGCTGGCCTATATAATTAAAAAAAATATATATATAATGAATATTTCAAAAATTGATACTCAGAACATTGAACGGTACAATATTTCAACAGTTTACAACTTCGCGAGTTAGATTATAATCTAACGGTTTTTACAATCTTATGGTGACAGATACACGAAATTGATCGGTAGATACGATACCATAAACTTATGAGAAAGGATACACGAAATTGTGCTCTAATTCAATGCTGTTATGGTTTATTTTACATTGACGGCGATCTTTGACGATTGGATCGGCAATTCTTACATAATCGCACCTCTGGTGGCCAAAATTGGAACTAATTTTTATGCCTGTTTAGTTTGGTTTCTTTTTCATACATACTAGCGACGCTGTCATCGGGTCAGATAAATTTGTCGGACTGTAGCAATAATATGTTACTTAAAATCTTTTCATTTTGGTTTTATGTTATAGATATCTAACCGTTTTAAATGTACATTTGTTAACCAAAATTAGGTATTTACCCAAATATTTAGTTAGAAAATATATGCAGGTATATAGCCGATCGCCCAAACCTTAATTTCTTTCTGTTTTTCTTTGTGCAGACAGTGAGGCAAATTTATCACCATAATTATTTTCTCGAAAGTCTCAAGATAAGATAAAAATCTGAAATTTTTAATTTGACTCGTTTTTCTTAAACGTCATATTGTCTGATTCTATACCTGGTATGAACGGCGTCAAAATCTGAGTACTAGTTATTATAGGCCTATTGCACTGCACTTTTCACAGGGACCCTTACACTTGAATCAGTGTAGTGTAATAAGATTTAGGACGCGCTAACTAGCGGCCACGCTCACCCTTACCACAGGGCCCTGTAAAAAGTGCAGTGTAATAGGTCTAATAATCAAAGTCAATTGAAAATCTTATAATTTTAAACTAGTGTTTTCTCACATTATAAAAACTAGTGTATTTTGAAGTTAGTTCCACGTGTAACTTTCATCAAGTCAACTTTGGACGGCCCTTTGGTGAAATATTATACATTTTTCATTCGAACTCCATTCCACAAAATAACACAGTTGCTATATTTAACTCGGCGAGCCCTCGATTTAGTAACGTTGCAGCTATATTTAGCAAAACGTGGGGTTAAGTGTTTCCGCCATGTACTTAATTATGTAGGAGGCGCCAGTTTTAAACCACTTTCTTTTAACATATTCACTCAGTTACATATGTATATGTCACCGTAAGATTGTAAAAACCGTTAGATTATAATCTAACTTGCGTAATTGCAAACTGTCGAAAGATTACAATTTAACGCATTATTTTCCGGTAGATTGTAATCTGTTAGGTATATTAACCCGATATAACCTAAGTGCCCTTAAGTATTTATGTCGAACCCTAACCTAACCTACATGAAACAGACAAGAAAACGTAAATACAATGAATATTTCAAAAATTGACACTCACAACATTGAACGGTTCACAATCTTTCGACAGTTTACAATTTCGCGAGTTAGATTATAATCTAACGGTTTTTAAAATCTTACAGTGGCATATATTTGCAAACTTGTTTCATGCCTATTTATGTAGTTTTTTAATAGTTTTGTATATAGAGGAGATATCTGGTTCAGGCGTAATATGGTACACTATATTTCTTACCATACTTTAGTTTAACCAGCAGAAGTTGTTAAAACAAAGTTTTATTATTATTTTTTAATTGCCTGCACGGGAGAGATCCGCGGATCTTCCGCGTTGATTTAGTTATTTATCTTTCTCCATTCTCATTCTCATACGTTTATGGTATCGTACATACCTAAACGTATGAGAATGGATACACGAGATTGAGCTCTAATTCAATGATGTTATGGTTTATTTTACTTTGACGATTGGATTGGATCGGCAATTCTTACATAATCGCACCTCTGATTCTGTAGTGCACAATCTCTAAACTAAAATTTTATTTTATTTTATTTTATTCGACCAACCAACAACATTCATTCATTCAACCTAATTAAAGTATACATAAATTACAAAGAGACTTATAGACAAAAGATATATAGCACAAACATAAACAACTGGTTAGTACAAAAGATTTTTAGATAAAAACATTTCAAAGCTTAAATATGGTAGCTTTACAAGATGCAGTGAGGAATGAGAAAATTACAATAATAGTTATATGAATAGTAATACAAATCATATTATACAGAATAATTACAGAACTTAACTAATTGGCTAACTTACGTAGGGATACCAGTACGGTAAAAGCAAGCCTTCGACGAGTTAAATATATTGAGGTCTCGGTTGTTGTGATGAAGAGTATTAAATTGACGACAAATACGGTTAATGCAAGAGTGGTGCGCTAAATTAGTTCGGCAGGGTTTAGGTGGAAAGACGTTATAAGTGCAAATTGAGCGTTTAGGGATTTTACAATTTAGGTTTATTTTTGATAGAAGGATAGTATCCGTTTGACTATTAGTGATTTTGTGAAGTAGCATCGCATCATGTAGAATACGACGCATGCATAGAGAATCGAGTTTAAAATATTTTAGTTTATCTTCATAAGAGGAATGGACTAGTTTTCTGTTATATTTGTAAAGAAGTACTCGTAGGAATCTCCTTTGCACGGACTCAGTAGAGTCAGCATATGTTTTCTGGAATGGGGTCCAAACTGGGGTACCATATTCTAAAATACTGCGAATAAGACTTCTATAAAGATGCAAAAGACTTAAAGGGTTTTTAGGAAACCTTTGGTAGTTCTGAAAATAAAACCCATCATTTTATTAGCTTTTGTGATAAATGACAGAAACCCTATTACTACCCATACCCTGTGTCACGAAAGGGTCTTGCAAGTGGTGATGCAACCTAAGGTGGAGCGCGCTAGCCTAGAAGATGGCTATCATAGTTTATGCATTTTTCAAAGGGCCCTGTGATAAGGGGGGACGTGGCCGTTAATAAGAGCGTCGCTTATTACACAGCAATAAGTACCAATTTAGGGACCCTTACTCCCTATGACTTACACTGATTTAAGGCGAAGGGTCCCTGTGACAAGTGCAGTGTAATATATTTTACCGCTCTTATATCACAAACTACTATTTTTTATCCATTACAAGTTAGCCCTTGACTGCGATTTCGCCTGATGATAAGTGAAAATGGAGTCTAAGATGGTAGCGGGCTAACATGTTAGGGCACGGCAGGTATATTTTAACCCAAACCCCTATTCGGTTTCTACACGGCATCGTACTGGAACGCTAAATCGCTTGGCGGCACGTCTTTTACCGGCAGGGTGGTAACTAGCTACGGCCGAAGCGTCCCACCAGGCAAAATATAATAGGCCTATAAGGACCAAATTAGGGACTAATTTCCTTTTTTACTGAACATTTGTCAAACCTTCATTGAATTAAGGCAGAAAAGTGCTCTTTTGGTGTTATTATGGTGAAAAAATATTTTGTTAGAAAAACTGTTTTGTTATGGTTCACGTCTCCTTCAGAAGACTAGGTTTGAGTTAAAAACAATCTGTCTTATTTTAAGTTTTTCCGGTATTAATGACCGCGTGTTAGCTTAGCGAGTGTGCAGTACAGACTGCCCCCCCCACCTCCCCCTCCCCCAGCGAACATCTCGGATTGCAAAAGTGTAAAGGGCCTATTAGTTATATTAGTTAAGAGAGTGTGCAGTACAGACTGACCCCCCACCTCCCCCTCCCCCAGCGAACATCTCGGATTGCAAAATTGTAAAGGGCCTATTAGCTTAGCGAGTGTGCAGTACGGACTGCCCCTCTCCCCCTCCCCCCAGCGAACATCTCGGATTGCAAAAGTGTAAAGGGCCTATTAGTTTAAAGAGTGCGAGCAGTACTGAGTGTGCCCCCCCCTCCCCCGCCAGCGAACATCTCGGAGACGATAACGGACGAGGTGTGCGGCGGCTCGTCGGGCGGCTGCCTCGCGTGGAGCGCGCGCGGCGGGGAGCGGCGCGAGCTGTTCAGCAGGGACCTGCCGCACGCGGAGAAGCTGGAGAAGTTCGTCGAGGACGTCAAGTGAGTGCGCTCATACCTGCACATATACACCATGCCAACACAACAATGTCAGACCCACTACATCCAGGATCTACACATACCATGCCAACACATCCATGCCAACACAACAATGTCAGACCCACTACATCCATGATCTACACATACCATGCCGACACAACAATGTCAGACCCACTACATCCATGATCTACACATACCATGCCGACACAACAATGTCAGACCCACTACATCCATGATCTACACACACCATGCCAACACAACAATGTCAGACCCACTACATCCAGGATCTACACATACCATGCCAACACAACAATGTCAGACCCACTACATCCAGGATCTACACATACCATGCCAACACATCCATGCCAACACAACAATGTCAGACCCACTACATCCAGGATCTACACATACCATGCCGACACAACAATGTCAGACCCACTACATCCATGATCTACACATACCATGCCGACACAACAATGTCAGACCCACTACATCCATGATCTACACACACCATGCCAACACAACAATGTCAGACCCACTACATCCAGGATCTACACATACCATGCCAACACAACAATGTCAGACCCACTACATCCAGGATCTACACATACCATGCCAACACATCCATGCCAACACAACAATGTCAGACCCACTACATCCATGATCTACACATACCATGCCGACACAACAATGTCAGACCCACTACATCCATGATCTACACATACCATGCCGACACAACAATGTCAGACCCACTACATCCAGGATCTACACATACCATGCCAACACAACAATGTCAGACCCACTACATCCAGGATCTACACATACCATGCCAACACAACAATGTCAGACCCACTACATCCAGGATCTACACATACCATGCCAACACAACAATGTCAGACCCACTACATCCAGGATCTACACATACCATGCCAACACAACAATGTCAGACCCACTACATCCATGATCTACACATACTATGCCAACAATGGCAGACCCATTACATCCATGATCTACACATACCATGCTAACAAAGATGCTTCGACTGAATAAATACCAAAATTGAATCGTTTAAAAAAAATATCAATCTAAGCTAAAATTACAGTAACAACAACAAGGTTTACTCTACAAAATAGAAAGAATAGCAATTCGGAAAAAAAAACAAAAAAAAAACAAAAAAAAAATGTCTGTGACATTGTATTGTTTGCTGACGACACATCACTTATTTTCAGAGTGGATAAAAGCAGGGTGTTGTAAACAGTTGACAACAGTCTAGAAACCGTATTTATTCCCATCACAGACAATCTTGATCAAAGTGACAGTGACAGTGACAATTTTGTGACGACATAAAAGAAAGGGCAGTTCAAGTACACACTGTGACCTTCATTAATCATCTTTTATAACGGACATCAGACTTTTTACTTAACTCCAAAAATATCTTCGCGAGGAGAGAAATTTAACCAGCGCCTGAGGTAGCTAAGTCTTAACACAAGGTCAATTTTGACGATGTAAACAATGCAATATCACACGTCTCACAGTGGTTTACTGTCAATAATTTGTTATTGAATGCTTAGAAAACCAAGTACTTACATTTAAAGACTGTGTTAAACAGCATTTGTTAAGTCGAGGCTATTACACTATCAATGATTTTCTGAATGACAAAGTAGCATGGAAGCAACCGGCCTCGCATCCAGTGACCCACAAGTCAGTGTAATACTTGTAACGTATGTGTTGTGTTGTCTACATATTGTAGCCTTTTCTTTTCTATGAAAAGAGCAGCTGCTGAGTTTCTTGCCGGCTCTTCTCAGTAAAATCACTGGTGGTAGAGTCTTAACGTTTCATAAGTGACACAAGTTGTCCTACATGTAATAAATAAATCATTTATCATATATAAAGGAAAACCTGACTTGACTGACTGATCTATCGAAGCACAGCTCAAAACACTGGTTAAAATTGTGTGATGTTATGGCACCCTAATTAGCTTTAATATTCAATAACTGTCATAATCATAATCATTTATTTTTTGCCAGAATAGGGTACGTGCAACATTTTGACAAAGATGTTAACAAATATATAAAGCCCACATATCCTGCCAGGTCTGGCGTGCAAAATAATTTTCATTCATAAGCTTAACAATGAATTAATATTTGACAATTAAACCCCTATGAAATTATACAGATATGCAGACTCATCGTAACAGTTACATTACAACATTATTCAGATTCATCATACGTATATGTCGCAAATAAAATGAACAAAATAATACCTATACTAACAATCAAGCCAAAGCCAAATTAATAAGTTAAAATTAAGAAATTACAATAAATTAAATGTCAGACATCAATAAATTACGGAAATTCGGTTAAATTTTTCAAGTAAGTAGTCATCAGTTTTGTAATATAGCCTATCTAAGAGCAAGTCAAATAAGGTTTTCTTAAACCTTTTTATAGGAAAACTTTTTATTGAGTTGGGCAGGTGGTTAAAAAGGCGGACTGCCATACAGTAAGCATTTTTACTAGTAACAGCCAGCTTCTGCGTAGGAATGCATAACCTGTAGTTCAAATGTTTATTTCTAACACTTTTTATTGCACTTTCGATTTTGAACAGGTGTGGGTTTTTCTTTACAAATACACACATTTCATAAATGTATAAGCTTGGCAACGGTAACACTTTAAGGGATTTAAACAGTGGTCTACAGCTATAAAGCATGTCTACGCCATACAATGCCCTAATGCATTTCTTTTGTACTTTAAATGCCCTTTCCCATTCTGTTGAGTTACCCAACAATATGATGCCGTATCTTAAAATGGAAGACACATATCCATGGTACGCCATGAGAGCGGCTTCATGTGTTGTTGTCTGTTTAATACACTTTCTGACATATACAAATTTATCTAATCTATTACATACTCCTTGGATGTGAGATTTCCAGTTACAAAACTTGTCAATAGTTACACCTAAAAATTTTACTGATTCGACATTATCAATAACAGTTTCATTATATTTAATATTATAGTCAAAACCACGACAGTTGTGTGTTACGAATTGTATGAAATTCGTTTTTTCTATATTAATTTGCAAATTATTTCTGTTTAACCAGTCTATTATTTTAGTCGATCGTTTCTTTTTCCATGACACGTTTGTTTACACATTTAATAATCATTGTTGTGTCATCGGCAAACAAAATGCATTCATGTTTGATTACGTCTGGCATGTCATTGATGTAGATCAGAAAAAGTAAAGGTCCCAATACGCTACCCTGCGGTACTCCATACGCATTATGCCTGAAGCTAGATTGAAATTGACTCCTTTGATTCCCAACTGTCTTTATTACCTCCACGCATTGCATACGGTCTTTAAGGTAACTTTGTATCCAATCTAGAGGTTTTCCTCGAATACCATATTTGTATAACTTGTCCAAAAGCAACTTGTGACGGATAAAGTCTAACGCCTTACTCATATCCAAAAATACTGCAAGCGGATATACCTTTTTATCAAAGCATTCAGTTATAGTTTTTATGAGAGAAAAACATGCTAAGGTGGTGGAGCTACCCTTTTTAAATCCATACTGAGATCTTTTTAATAAATTAAACGTAGTGAGAAATTGGTAGATTTTGTCATTTATCACCTTTTCAAATACTTTAGACATTATAGGAATTAGTGTGATTGGTCTATAGTTTCCAAGCACACGTGTGTCGCCTTTTTTATGTATGGGTTTTACTATAGATTTTTTTAATCTTGTGGGAAACTTCCCTTGCTCAAATGATAGATTCACTAAGTACTAAGTATTGTATCGACTGTGATGAGTTTCCTGACCTAATGAAACATAGTAAAATAATTCCACTATTTAAATCAGGTAGTACCAGTGACCCCACTAATAGACCGATATCTGTACTACCAACTTTGAGTAAAATTTTTGAAAAAATAATTTTAATTCAATTACTTCAACATTTTGGTAATAACGACTTATTGCATACCAAACAGTTTGGTTTTACTCGGGGTCGCTCAACAATCGATGCCGGTGTTGAGTTAATTCAGAATATATTTGAAGCCTGGGAGGAATCACGCGATACACTTGGTGTCTTCTGTGATTTATCCAAGGCTTTTGATTGTGTTAAACATGAAACGTTGGTCAGAAAACTGCACCATTATGGAATTAGGGATGTACCACTGAAGTTAATGAGATCCTACTTAAAAAATAGAATACAAAAGGTCGACGTCAGTGGAAAGCGGTCTTCCGGGTCTTTTGTAAAAATAGGGGTTTTTTTTTTATTGAAGGACATCCAACAGGTTATAATAGAATAACAGGAAAAAATAAAGCTAGTTAAAAGAATAATATGCATAAACCCACTTAGAGGCTGCCACAGCTTGCAATATTATATTAAAAACAATTTATATTTTATTTTAATTAATGGTTTCCCAACAGATAATATAGCAAGAAAAGATTATAATTGTTTTGCTATAATCCGCCAACAGAAAAAAATGCTGTTTGGTCAAGCATGCAGTTACAAGCGAAGCACCGTTTATGCGAGATTATCTAGACAATCTTGCATTGTAAATTCGATATCTCCTGAAGATGCTTCGGTGTCCGGGTGAAACGTGCGTCGAGAATAGTATAAGTCTTTTGTGGTGGTGGGTGTGAATGGTGGTGGCATTGCTTGCTTGGGAACTTGGCTCTCTTGCTTGGTTGGGAAGGTTGGCGGATTATAGCAAAATAATTGTAATCTTTTCTTGCTAAATCATGAACTTCCACAAAGTAACGCCTGATTCTATCCAACAGCTATTACACAATCACATAATAAAAAGAAACAAATCTGATTGTACACCCTGGCAAGCCGGCATACATTTATCTGATCTCGCAAGAGCGGGGTTACCTACCACTCAATTTACAAATAGCGTTAAACGTAGAAATAGGCAGTATATTTTACAATAAAATCTATAATCTAATATATGAAAGGGAAAAAAGGACTGACTGACTGACCTATCAACGCACAGCTCAAAACACTGCAATAAGTTATTTTGATGATTTTCTAGTTCCGGAGAACCTGGTTAGTGACCTGGGCTATTTATTATCTCGAAAATCAAAGCGTTTCACCGGGATTTTTAAACCTATACCTACGCAGACGAAGGACATCGTCCGTTCGTCCGAACTCATACAATGCGAGCTCTTAGTTCGGGGTGAACCACTAGTATAACTACATTTGAATTATTCGTTTGTCCTATACACTCCAGTAGTGTTAGGGCTTCAACCAGCTCGGCGATGCAAAGCAGGAAGCTTAGTTAAATACCCTGCTTTGCCTCGCTGAGCTGGTGGGTGAGTTCACCTGGGCCCATAGGACAGGAGAAGTCCTGGTCGCTGAGAGACTGGGCCTTTATACGGACAGGCTTATTGCTATTACTTAACCTATTAAATTACTTAACCTATTAAATTATTAGACCGGGGTTGCATACCTTGGTCTTCACCGCTGCTGTCTAGGGAGTTGATGAGGGTGTAATGGGTATAGGTTGTGAAATGTGTGAGGTAAGAAATAGTGTTAAAGGTGGACCCTCACTCAGCCTTGAGTTATGGGTATCAGGCCGCTGCTGGCTTCAAACTGGCTTGGTACTCAAATCCACTGATATACTGCACTAAGAGAGTGTCCTATCACGGATAATTACACTAATTTAAACACTTTGTGGATCAACCGGCGCACGTGGCCGCCACCAAGATTTTGCCTTCGGGCAATCAAAGTTACAAATAACTCTTGTCACAATAATCGTACTGACAGCAATGACAGCGTAATTCGAACAACCAAATTCGCGTGAAATTACCAAGCAAAACGCGTGTTGCAAGAAATTTCAATTGTCCCCTTATTCACAAACCTCCCATTACGCCATCTTGTCCATAACCAATTATTTGTCTGTCAAAGACAAAAAACGAAGGATGACATAATAATAGACGTCAGCTATCAAAGTCGAAAGGCTACCGTAGAACTTATCATTATTATTTAATCAAAGCGGTTTAACGGCTCTGGATTCTAGTTCTTCTGAATAACATTGACAATTACTTAGCGCCATAGAATACGACGCGAACAAGTAGTTTTAATCGTACGTCGTTGGAGAACTAGCAAATACTGTTGCTCCGAGCAAATACTTTTGCTTAAAACTACTGCAGTTGTCGTCGGAGAACTCTAGAAAGAAAGAAAGAAAGAAAAGAAATTTATTTCCAAATTGTGCCATACATAACAAGCATACCTAAAGAGGTAGATCACCCCTGCACCTCAACGATCTAAACAAGATCTAAACGATCTAAGCACATGCAAGTACTCCAAAGGTGCCAATGAAGCCTGAGCCAGATAGACAGCCCCTTCTCGAAGTTATGCACATCCCAGTACCGAGAAAAGCGGCCAGAGAAGGCAGGAGGTTTTAGTCCGTAGGTCTCCAGCATCTCAGTGAAGTCGGGCATGTCAGCAGTGACATCCATGAGGATTTTTAGGCCTATTACACTGTAATTTTTACAGGGCCCTGCGGTAAGGGTGGGCGTGGCCGCTAATGAGAGCGTCGCTTATTACACAGCAATAAAGATCATATTAGGGACCCTTTCTCCCTAAATCTTATTACACTACACTGATTCGAGTGTCCCTGTGAAAAGTGCAGTGTAGGCCTATTCCTCCTGCATAGAAGAAAAAAAAACACTCCAAAGGTGTGGGTCCCTGTGTAATAGACCTATTCCTCGCCTCGCCTCATCCATGAGGAAATCCTCATGGATGCCACCATAAATTGGTGGTATGTCCGACTGCACCTTTTTCGGTGCCCTACGGACTAAAACCTCCCTTCACTGGCCGTCCTTCCCGTACTGCAAGTGTGCAAAGCTTCAGGAGGGAGGCTGTCAGGTTAGGCTTCCTTACTCTTTTGCCTATCCAATTCGTCCTTTACCCGTCTAGCCATTATATTGCGCAGCATATTCGTACCTTTGCTCCATCCTTCAACACTACTCAATATCAGCGGCACTAGATTTCCTTTAGTGATAGGTTCACCATCTCCACTTGCGTTTCTCCTTTACTCTTCGAACTCCTTGCACTCAAAAAACTTGCAATCCTCGCCTCTTCCTGCCTAGAAAAAAAAACCAAAGGTGTGGGTCCCTGTGAAATAGGCCTATTCCTCGCCTCTTTTTTTTCCCCCGTGGGGAGGAGGAAATCCTCATGGATGCCACCATAAATTGGTGGTATGTCCGACTGCACCTTTCTCGGTGCCCTACGGACTAAAACCTCCTCCCTTCACTGGCCGTCCTTCCCGGTACTGCAAGTGTGCAAAGCTTCAGGAGGGACGCTGTCAGATTAGGTTTCCTTACTCTTTTGCCCGTCTAGCCATTATATTGTGCAGCATATTCGTACCTTTGCTCCATCCTTCAACGCTACTCAACATCAGCGGCACTAGATTTCCTTCAGTGATAGGTTCACCATCTCCACTTGCGTTTCTCCTTTCCTCTTCGAACTCCTTGCACTCAAAAAACTTGCACTCCTCGCCTCTTCCTGCCTAGAAAAAAAAACCAAAGGTGTGGGTCCCTGTGAAATAGGCCTATTCCTCGCCTCTTTCTTTTCCCCCCCGTGGGGAGGAGGAAATCCTCATGGATGCCACCATAAATTGGTGGTATGTCCGACTGCACCTTTCTCGGTGCCCTACGGACTAAAACCTCCTCCCTTCACTGGCCGTCTTTCCCAGTACTGCAAGTGTGCAAAGCTTCAGGAGGGAGGCTGTTAGGTTAGGCTTCCTTACTCTTTTGCCCGTCTAGCCATTATATTGTGCAGCATATTCGTACCTTTGCTCCATCCTTCAACGCTACTCAACATCAGCGGCACTAGATTCCCTTCAGTGATAGGTTCACCATCTCCACTTCTCCTTTACTCTTCGAACTCCATGCACTCAAAAAACTTGCACTCCTCGCCTCTTCCTGCCTAGAAAAAAAAAACCAAAGGTGTGGGTCCCTTTGAAATAGGCCTATTCCTCGCCTCTTCCCCCCCCCCCCCCCCCCCCCTCCTCCCCCCACCCCCTTTAGTGATAGGTTCACCATCTCTACTTGCGTTTCTCCTTTCCTCTTCGAACTCCTCGCACTCCTCGCCTCTTCCTGCTTAGAAAAAAAAGAAGGTGTCGCATAACGTGAGTCCCCCCCCCGGCGCAGGTACGGCATCTACCCGCTGACGGCGTACGGCGTGGCCCGGCGGGCCGCCTCCCCGTGCGAGCGCGCGCGTGCCAGCTCCGAGAGCGCGCCCGCCTCCCCCGAGCCGCGCGACCTGGAGACGCGGCGCGTGGTCAACATGATGTGCAGCCTGAAGCCCGCGCCCGCGCCCGCGCCGCCGCGCATGGACCCCGACCACGCGGACCTGCTGGTGAGTGTGCAGTGTGCAGTGTGCAGTGTGCATCTCCCCCGAGCCGCGCGACCTGGAGACGCGGCGCGTGGTCAACATGATGTGCAGCCTGAAGCCCGCGCCCGCGCCCGCGCCGCCGCGCATGGACCCCGACCACGCGGACCTGCTGGTGAGTGTGCAGTGTGCAGTGTGCAGTGTGCAGTGTGCAGTGTGCATCTCCCCCGAGCCGCGCGACCTGGAGACGCGGCGCGTGGTCAACATGATGTGCAGCCTGAAGCCCGCGCCCGCGCCCGCGCCGCCGCGCATGGACCCCGACCACGCGGACCTGCTGGTGAGTGTGCAGTGTGCAGTGTGCAGTGTGCATCTCCCCCGAGCCGCGCGACCTGGAGACGCGGCGCGCGGTCAACATGATGTGCAGCCTGAAGCCCATACGGTGACATATTCAAGCCCCTTTCAATGTTCCTGTGTGTTAACTGCTCTGGAGTTAGATTATAATATTACAACAGTTTTTACAATCTTACGGTGACATATTCAAGCCCCTTTCAATGTTCCTGTGTGTTAACTGCTCTGGAGTTAGATTATAATATTACAACAGTTTTTACAATCTTACGGTGACATATTCAAGCCCCTTTCAATGTTCCTGTGTGTTAACTGCTCTGGAGTTAGATTATAATATTATAACAGTTTTTACAATCTTACGGTGACATATTATTCAAGCCCCTTTCAATGTTCCTGTGTGTTAACTGCTCTGAAGTTAGATTATAATATAACGGTTCTTACAATCTTGCGGTGACATATTCAAGCCCCTTTCAATGTTCCTGTGTGTTAACTGCTCTGAAGTTAGATTATAATATAACGGTTCTTACAATCTTGCGGTGACATATTCAAGCCCCTTTCAATGTTCCTGTGTGTTAACTGCTCTGAAGTTAGATTATAATATAACGGTTCTTACAATCTTGCGGTGACATATTCAAGCCCCTTTCAATGTTCCTGTGTGTTAACTGCTCTGAAGTTAGATTATAATATTACAACAGTTTTTACAATCTTACGGTGACATATTCAAGCCCCCTTTCCTGTGTGTTATCTGCTCTATAATGTTACGTGAAGTGAACACGGTACTGCCCCCCGATTATGTAAGGAAATCGTAATCGTAATCATATGTCAAACGTATAATTTGGCCTGTTTAAGAAGTTCATAGACGCATGCGCGTCAAAAAGCATGTGTGAACTCCTTAAAAAGTTCGAGTTACACGTTATGAACTGTCAAATGATTACGATCGGCTTACATATTTGGACTTCTGGACAAATACATTCAAGCCCCCTTTCCTGTGTGTTATCTGGTGTGTGTTCTAACATGATAATAGTCGTTAAAGCCCGCCAACCCGCATTGGAGCAGCGTGGTGGGTCTAAGCTCCTAATTCCCTCTCTCCTATGAGAGTGGAGGCCTGTGCCCAGCAGTGGGACGTTAATAGGCTGTAGTGGTGGATCTGTTGTGTAATGTTACGTGAAGTGAACACGGTACTGGTTGTGGTTGCCAGATGACGATCCTGCTGCGCATGGACGACAAAATGAACAGGCAGCTCACGTGCGCCGTGTCACGCCGAGACTCGGCCAACGCGCTCGCGCATGAGCTGGTGCAGCTCGGCTTCATACACGAGGTGACCATTTCTTGTTGCTGCATTTTTTTTTTCAAATAGGGATGATGTTCTTTTTTATTGAACCGATTTCGTACAAAATCGATATCTGACGATCCCTAGGATCACATAACAGGAAACTGTTACTGAAATTTTACAAAATCAGCGCCATTTTGATTTTCTTTGTTTTTGAACCAATTTTGTTCAAAATCGATATCTGACGATCCCTAGGATCACATAACAGGAAACTGTTACTGAAATTTTACAAAATCAGCGCCATTTTGATTTTCTTTGTTTTTGAACCGATTTTGTTCAAAATCGAAATCTGACGATCCCTAGATCCACAAAACAGGAAACCAGTACCAAAATTTTAAAAAGTCAGCGCCATTTTGAAATTCTTTGTTATTGAACTGATTTCGTTCAAAATCGATATCTGACGATCCCTAGGATCACAAAACAGGAAACTGGTACCAAAATTTAAAAAAGTCAGCGCCATTTTGATTTTCTTTGTTTTTGAACCGATTTCGTTCAAAATCGATATCTGACGATCCCTAGGATCACATAACAGTAAACTGTTACTAAAATTTAAAAAAGTCAGCGCCATTTTTAAATTCTTTGTTATTGAACCGATTTCGTTCAAAATCGATATCTGACGATCCCTAGGATCACAAAACAGGAAACTGGTACCAAAATTTAAAAAAGTCAGCGCCATTTTGATTTTCTTTGTTTTTGAACCGATTTCGTTCAAAATCGATATCTGACGATCCCTAGGATCACATAACAGTAAACTGTTACTAAAATTTAAAAAAGTCAGCGCCATTTTTAAATTCTTTGTTATTGAACCGATTTCGTTCAAAATCGAAATCTGACGATCCCTAGGATCACAAAACAGGAAACTGGTACCAAAATTTAAAAAAGTCCGCGCCATTTTGATTTTCTTTGTTTTGAACCGATTTTGTTCAAAATCGATATCTGACGATCCCTAGGATCACAAAACAGTAAACTGTTACTAAAATTTAAAAAAGTCAGCGCCATTTTTAAATTCTTTGTTATTGAACCGATTTCGTTCAAAATCGAAATCTGACGATCCCTAGGATCACAAAACAGGAAACTGGTACCAAAATTTAAAAAAGTCAGCGCCATTTTGATTTTCTTTGTTTTTGAACCGATTTTGTTCAAAATCGATATCTGACGATCCCTAGGATCACAAAACAGTAAACTGTTACTAAAATTTTAAAAAGTCAGTGCCATTTTTAAATTCTTTGTTATTGAACCGATTTCGTTCAAAATCGATATCTGGCGATCCCTAGGATCACAAATCAGGAAACTGGTACCAAAATTTAAAAAAGTCAGCGCCATTTTGAAATTCTTTGTTATTGAACCGATTTCGTTCAAAATCGATATCTGACGATCCCTAGGATCACAAAACAGGAAACTGTTACTAAAATTTAAAAAAGTCAGCGCCATTTTGATTTTCTTTGTTTTTGAACCGATTTTGTTCAAAATCGATATCTGACGATCCCTAGGATCACAAAACAGTAAACTGTTACTAAAATTTTAAAAAGTCAGTGCCATTTTTAAATTCTTTGTTATTGAACCGATTTCGTTCAAAATCGATATCTGACGATCCCTAGGATCACAAATCAGGAAACTGGTACCAAAATTTAAAAAAGTCAGCGCCATTTTGAAATTCTTTGTTATTGAACCGATTTCGTTCAAAATCGATATCTGACGATCCCTAGGATCACAAAACAGGAAACCGGTACCAAAATTTAAAAAGTCAGCGCAATTTTGAAATTCTTTCTTTTTGAACCGATTAAACTGTTTTCCGTATTTTAAAGTATCGAGATTAACCGACGCCATGAGATACTTATTTAATTTGTATTCGTAAACTAGCTATTTCAATTCGATTAATTGATCACTACAGAACATAGAATGTTTTAATTAACAAAAACAAAATTAAACCATAAAACATTAAAAGTGACAACCCTATTGCTTCAATGGAGCGTAGGTAATTAATTTATCAACTTGGCTTAGTTTCCATACTGGTTGTATCTGTTTACTGTGGTATAGTCCCACAAACTTAACTGGCCCGATGGCGAAATTTGGAAATCGTATTTATGCCGGTTTAGTTTTTGTTGTTGACCGAGCGAAGCGAAGTTCTCTGAGTCTACTTGAGTGAATTTGCACTTGTCCGTCCGTCCGTCCGTCCGTCTGTCAGAGCCTTATAACTTCTGAATTACTAAACGTAATTACTTCAAATTTAAATATACTATGTAAACCGATGGCTTCCAGCCGAATATGGCTTAAAAAGTTATAAAAATCTTTATTTCAAGGGGGCTCTCATAGAAGCGAATGCGAAGTAAAATATTTATATAGCGTTACATAGGGTTGCGGTATATCATTTTAAAGATAATCAGGAATAGAGTACAAAAATTATTATTTTTTAATTTTTCGCCTAAAATGGACGAAATATGGGGGGCTTTCAAATTGGAGACTTTCGTCCAAAGTTGACCTCAGCCCCCCGATTATCTAAAAGTTGCCTATCCAATCGTCAGAGTTCGGCGTCAAAGTAAAATAAACCATAACAGCATTGAATTAGAGCTCCATTTCGTGTATCCATTCTCATCCATTTATGTTATCGTACATACCTAAACGTATGAGAATAGATACACGAAATTGAGCTCTAATTCAATGCTGTTATGGTTTATTTTACTTTGACGATTGGATCGACAACTCTTACATAATCGCACCTATGAACTCTCAACTGGACAATAGGGATGATGCCTATATCAAAAATAAATTATTTCTAACTGATTATTGAGTAGAGGGTCTTCTATAAAACCTAAAATTCACATCCTCGGTTAGTTTTAAGTTTGATAACCATTTTATAATATAGATTAAAGAAAAAAAGTGCAATGGAAATTTGATGACGTCACAATTGCAAATTTCATACAACTTCCATACTAGAAGTGCGTTTTTAAATTGATAAAGAGTTGCTGATTTGATTGAGTTGTCATCATCCCTATTTTTCAACTTTTCTCCCTTAAGAGATGTTCCGCCTGATCTCCACCCTCCATACACCTGTCCTACGTGTAATCAATAAATGCAGTATCGATATTGATGGTGGTTGTTTGGCGGCAGGCGGACCGCGACAAGATCTGCCGCCTGATGGAGGAATCCCTCCGCAGCAGCTTCGGCCAAATGCCGCGTGCGCAACACGTGGCCAGCTAGTAGCGCGCCGCAACCGCAACCGCAACCGCAACCGCAACGCGCGGCAACCGCAACCGCAACGCGCGGCAACCGCAACCGCAACCGCAACGCGCCGCAACCGCAACCGCAACCGCGCCGCAACCGCAACCGCAACGCAACCGCACCGACCGACGCGTGAGACCGCCCGCACACCGCCACGCTAACTGTAGCGCACTCGGTACTATATTAATTGTAATCTCTCCTTGTAGTATTTTCATGTTTGAGAAACGTAAATGAACGCTCGAATTATTTTGAAAAAAAAAAACGCTGCGACCGTAGTGAAACTTCAGTAGTGTGTGTGTTCACTTCAAGTGTGTGTGTGCACAGATTTCACACACGGCAGTAGTGAAACTTCAGTAAAGTAGCCAAAAGTGTGTGTGTGCACAGATTTCACACACGGCAGTAGTGAAACTTCAGTAAAGTAGCCAAAAGTGTGTGTGTGCACAGATTTCACACACGGCAGTAGTGAAACTTCAGTAAAGTAGCCAAAAGTGTGTGTGTGCACAGATTTCACACACGGCAGTAATGAAACTACAGTAAAGTAGCCTACGAGAGGAGCGGATAAATATTACTTGTATTCTATCTCGTACTACATGAATTCTGAATCTGAGAAACGTAAATGAACGCTTGAATTATTTTGAAAAAAAAAAACACTGCGGCAATAGTGTAACTTCGGAAAAGTAGCCTACGAGAGAAGGAAATAAATATTACTTGTATTCTATCTCGACGCCAAATGTAGCGTACTCGGTACTATATTAATTGTAATCTCTCCTTCATTTTCATGTTTGAGAAACGTAAATGAACGCTCGAATTATTTTGATAAATGATAAGTGATTTATTTATTTCATGTAGGACAACTTTTGTCACTTATGAAACGTTAAGACTCTACCACCGGTTCGGAATGTTCTACTGAGAAGAGCCGGCAAGAAACTCAGCAGTTGCTCTCTTTTCATAGAAAAGAAAAGGCTACAATATGTAGACAACACAACACATACGTTACAAGTATTACACTGACTTGTGGGTCACTGGATGCGAGGCTTTGAAAAAAAAGTGCGTGTGTGCAATTCCCAATACCACACACGGCAGAAGTGAGACTTCAGAAAAGTAGCCTACTAAGTAGGAGATAAATATAACTTGAATTCTATCTCATTCTCTCGCAGGCTAAACCCTTTGTCTCTTTTTGGTGTCGCTTTTTCGTTTCGTTGAATTTTCAAATCACAACGATCCTCAAGAAGTTTCACTTCAACAGTTTCACTTCAATAATGACATAATCAGTGATCATTATACTAGGGATAAACCTACAGAACTACCCTACAACGGTGTTGATTCAGATGCAACGTAAAGTTTTGGTGTATTAGCATATTTCTTTCTTATAAAATCAGATGAATATCTGTATTAAAAATTTGTTGTTAATATTATACTCGCGTTTTTACGTGAACAGAAAAATATGCAAATACTTAAAAACTACATTATTGTAAGACGGTAAGTGCGCATACAAAACACCGAAGAATTGTTCCGCTACGTTTGTTCCTAGTCTGAAAACTGGCTTAAACTTTAGAAGTTCAGCTTTTTTACTACTCCGTCACAATTAGAAAACCATTAAAGTACAATTTGAATTCGTTTGTTTACGTTTTCTCATTGAAAAGTTGATAACTTTATTGTTTCATAATTATATTTTGAGTTTTCAGGCAATTTGTTATAAGTATAGCATTATCATAATTTTTTTTCAAATTTTTTAAATTTGTACAATTAACTGTATAAATACTATTAAATTATTCTGTATATATTATCTAAACTTTTAAATTGTATAAATCTTTCTTTTCTTCATAAATTTACTATAGATTTGCAGTTTACTTTCAACAGGGTTGCATGGACTGAAAATATAAAATTATTTAGGTAGTGTTTAATAAATTTCTAAAAGATTCGCAGACGTTTACGCATTATTATCATTTGTATCGACTTTGTAAAAAAGTGGTATTAGAGTGCTACCCTGAAGGACGCCCAAATTATGCAGCAATCGTAGTATTTTATAAAAATATTTATTTATTTCGCTCATACAGTATTATGTTATTGAAACAACTTCGGTCGGTCGAACTAAAATTGAAAGATTTATTCAACTAATAATTAGTGAATCGTATAGTCGGACGCTAACGCTGGCATTTACAATAATATTCTACCAATTTAGAATTTATAGAGGTATAAATAAGATCCGACGTTTTCATGGCCTTTAGCGTTTCTGTGAACTTTCACCGTTGGGGCCACGGGGTTGTTGCACGAGCGATTATATATTGCAAATGGCGGCATGAAAACAATGTAATGATAACTGCTTAAGCTATACAAAACCGTGACCCGGTGATAAAAGTACACTGCTTTTACAGATCTACCGAGATCTTTAGTAGCCATGTAGAAACGGGACAGAGATTTTCATGAACATTCTAAATCTATGAGAGTCGTACCCGTGTATTATAAGATTAGAGTTGATTACGCATATTATATTAAAAATGGTCTTATGAAAGAGATTTAGCATCTAGGACATGTATTTTTGCATACGATTGATATTGTGTTCGATTGAACGAGTACAATCGACGATGGAAATCGAGTAACGTTAATAGTTGTTAGCTGTTAACACGTCGGGACTTGGCTTGTTAAGTTTAGACATCGATACGAGGATCGGTAATCGATTTTAACAGAGTTTCAAGTCGCGAGTTTTTGACGGAGGTAGCTTTGGAACGGGATCTTTGGAAATCCACTGGAACAGGGGAATATCATAGCGCCCCTACTATTCGAGAAGCTTCGGTGTCTTTATAAATACTAGATAAACGTTATAGGGATGTTGCCACCTTATCTGTATAGTTGTGGATTTAAAAAAAAAAAAAAAATTTTTTGCATCTCTTTATCAAACATCAGAAGTCAATGCTATAACAATAATATGGGAGGCGGGAGATCTTATGAAACCACCACCACCACTACAGCCCATTAACGTCCCACTGCTGGGCACAGGCCTCCACTCTCATAGGAGAGAGGGAATTAGAGCTTCGACCCACCACGCTGCTCCAATGCGGGTTGGCGAGCTTTGACGACTACTATCATGTTAGTGATAATAACCGGGACCGACGGCTTAACGTGCTCTCCGAGACACAGAACTCTCTTCCTCGTATGAAACACTGAACATTAATTGACGTGCTTTCTTACTATCATTAAATGTAAAATGGTCATCACTCATCACTTATTAAAATTGTTATCAAACTCCCAGAGGACGTGGATTTAACGTCTTTCCGAAGACCCTAAATTTAATAATCACTAAGAAATATGTATGTATACACCACAAATACACAATATGTTACAAACAAGAATACAACTATAAGTAGGTACAATAAGGCGGTCTTATCGCTAAGCAGCGATCTCTTCCAGACAACCTTAACGTTAGGGAGAAAATGAAAAAGGAGATAAAGGGAGGTTAAATAATTAATTTTTGGTGCAGGCAACATCCCTAAAGTCACGTCTACTCGTTCCACCTCCGCGAAAACGGTCTACTAGTCGAAAGTGAATCTAATTCCGAGCAACCACGACGGTATATTGTAAAACATTCGAACCGCTTTAAATAACGAAAACTGCTATACTCAGTCCAATTAACTGTTATCTTTTTGACAGTTGCTTATGATATTTGAAACAGACCAGCGACCGCGTATCTTCTGCATCAATCATTGTTACAGTATCAATTGTTGCGATTGGCTGAATTTATTGTATTCTTGCTGCGTCAATGGATTTTGTCCAATAGTGGAAGAGTGTTATCCAATCAGCGGTGATTGCGATCGTTACACTGTAACTGTCAGAGATACGCGGTCGCCCAGCTGATGGTATGACAGTTTGACAGTTGATATTGCGTAATAATGCTGTGCTTATTCGGTTTTACATCTAAACTGGTCATAATAAGGTGCCGTCTCATTCTACAGATCCAAATTCCAAATCTAAACTTTGATCATTATTATCTTATTCTTAACAACTTTCAAAATTAGCCAATAAAAACTACTGTAATATGGACGTCATAGAATTACTAGTCTAGTAGTGTTCAAATCCTTTAATCAATCTGTCAAATAGGGAATTGTCTGATGGGCGGAGTATAGCGTGACGTCACCATGTAGCCTGTCAAATCCTTTAATCAATCTGTCAAATAGGTGATAGTCTAATGGGCGGAGTATAGCGTGACGTCAACATTAGATAATCTATTATGATAACTGCGAAAAAGTCAGGTCTGATGTGATTCGTAGTGGTTTGCTAGGACATCGAGAATGCTTTAGTAATTTAGAGTTTGTATGAATGTGTAAATGTAAACAAATGATATTTAAAACAAATATTTAATTTAAAATATTACATTAATAATAATTAATTATCATAATTATAATTATGCGTGGCATCCGTCGCGGATGAAGTTTAGCTATAACGGCCGGTTCACATGGTTCTAGTAGTAATCCGGTCCAGTATGATTAATTTAGTGAACAAACTTGTACACTAACTGGATTAACAGTCTACTTCTTTCCGTGTCTTTCCGTGTTCTATGTCAGTAGCTAAAATAATATCTATAATAGTAAAATAAGACAAGTTGTGGTTCTCTGAAAAAACAAAGTTTTATTTATGTAAGTACTTAAAACGAAATATTTTATCAACATCATTGCCTATTTATTTACAAATGTTTGACATACCTGAAAAAACAAAGAAAACAACATTTGGTGCACTTAATTTACTATCCTAATAATCTACGAAACTTAATAATACTTTTAATCTATCTAGTATCTACTGAAATAATGTCGCCATTGACGTTCCATTCCAGCACTGGAATAAATTGGATTTAGCGAGGATAGTCATGTGAACCGGCCTTTAGTAAGGTTTACTTCACTTAGCTGTAGCGATGGAAACTACTAGGTATATGAAAAGGACGTTTGGCAATGCAAGCTAAGCTAAACTAAGCTATAAATAGCTTAGCTTCGTCCGCAGTGGATGTTGCACTTTATAATATATGTATAGTGAGGCTTCCTCTTAGAGCTTTATGGATATGGTTATGTAAGTATACGGAAAATTGAACATACTCACTATTGAATTAAGGTTGAAATTCGTACAGCGCTCACGTTCGATAGCCTGGTCCGGAGCGAACGACTAACAACAAATTGTTTAGTTTTTGAATTAATTTGAACGACTCAAACACGATATTCGCACTACATCCGATATTTTGAAAAACATTGTAGATTCTGATTGATATAAGTCATTACTGAGGGTTACGACTACTTCCATCAGTTGCGTAAACTAAATGGAAAATATTGTCTAGGCCAATCACGAAATTGTGGTTATTTTTTATAAATAAAATAATAAAATATATATAATGTGTATCCAAACGGCGATGTTGTCAATAGGCATGATGACAGTAACTAACTCAATGCAGTTATAGTTTATTTTACTTTGACGCCGAACTTTGACGATTCATGGGTTATAAAAAGCGTATTTATTTTTCTATTTCGAGTGAGATTGCTATTTATTTTGATAAAATAAAACTATAAAATACAGCGATCCGCCATAATGGATTAAAGGCCTAGAAGCGAATGACGTCACAATTGTTTGTTTTCGAGCTTTGACAATCACACTATTGTTTACTGCACACTGCACAGAGTGCATTGGTAAAAACAATAGTGACGTCACAAACGACGCTATGACACCGGCGAGCGTTTTGGCGTGAAATTTAAAATTTAAATTTCAAATGCCAATTTATTTAGTACCAAAATGTTATAAAATAAGAAGAAAAACATACGCAGTGGACAAGGAAGCACTTATCTCTATAAGAGATCTCCACCAGTGACCCTTGGCAGTGAGAAAGGTTGTGGAGGAAGAATAGGTACAACAAGACATGAGATAGAATGAACTAAGATATTAAATCATAAACTTACATAAACACACAAAAAATTATTTTTTCGAAATAGTGGATACTTCCGAACATAATCTGACCATTTTTCAAAATCAATCATCATGCCTATTGGGCTCAGTATCGTGTGATTCCGAACAAAATGTTAATACAACAAGGTTTGCATTTAATACAAACATACATTCATTTCCAACGTTCAGGGCAACCGCAGACTGTAGACATTTGATCGGTCGATAGTCGCTTTAGTTAGTAGTGTTTAAACACTTGCACCCTAGGTTCTGTTAATCTATAGTCTATAGCTCTATACCGTCGTACAAAAATTAACACTATGTACCTTTTAAATACTTTCGTATGGTGTCCTGAGAAATGACATCATTCCTAAATGTCGCAAGAAAGTTCTACGTTTAATTGAAACGAAGCAACTACATTTTTACTCCATCTTCAGACTTTAAAACCTTGTTTATGTCTTTGACCTACCTGCTCCATCAATAGACCCTAGTAAACCTACGATGTACCCTATTCGTCATCAGAACTCTAACAATATATAGCTAGCTCAACGAGCATAGATACCTAGAAGACATCGTATATATATGTCACCATAAGATTGTAAAAACCGTTAGATTATAATCTAAATTCTAAACTGTCGAAAAATTGCAATTTAACGCATTATTTTCCGGTAGATTGTAATCTGATAGGTATTTAAACCCGATAAAACCTAAGGGCCGGGCACTACTTGATTATTTATGTCGAACCCTAACCTAACCTACAAGAAAGAGACAAGAAAACGTAAATAAAATGAATATTTCAAAAACTGACACTCAGAACATTGAACAGTTTACAATCTTTCGACAGTTTACAATTTCGCGAGTTAGATTATAATCTAACGGTTCTTACAATCTTACGGTGACATATATACGATGTCTTCTAGGTATATATATACAAGTTTACTTTATTGGCCAATGAAAATGTTTGAAGCAGTGCCCAATTGGCTTTTACTTGACCCTGGGTACAAGAACTGACAATTTAGACGACACGAGTATAGACGGGCATTTGGTCCAAAAACTACAAGCCGGTCTGACTAACACACACAGCACACTGCACTTCTTACAGGGCCCTGTGGTAAGGGTGGGTGTGGCCGCTTATTACACAGCAATAAGGACCAATTTAGGGACACTTTGTTTCTAAATCTTATTACACTACACTGATTCAAGTGGAAGGGTCCCTGTGAAAAGTGCAGTTTGACGACCTCCGTGACGCAGTGTGCGCGCTGTTGTCTTAATATGCGGAGGCCCCGGGTTCGATCCCCGGCAGGGTCAATTTAGGAATTTATAATTTCCGAATATTCCCTGGTCTGGCCTGGTGGGAGGCTTCGGCCGTGGCTAGTTACCACCCTACCGGGAAAGGCGTGCCGCCAAGCGATTTAGCATTCCGGTACGATGCCGTGTACGGGTATGGGTTTTAATATAACTGCCATGCCCCTAACAGGTTAGCCCGCTACCATCTTTGACTGCAACACTTACCATCAAGTGAGATTGCAGTCAAGGGCTAACTTGTAGTCGTTAAAAAAAAAGAAAAAAAAGTGTAATAGGCCTATAAACTATCAGCCGATCAAAAGTCTGTAGACTGTGTGCCCTCTCACTATACGTAACTCAGTGTGGTGCTAGTAAATAGTTAATACGGTATTCATATCTCACCGTAAGATTATAATCTAACTCGCGAAATTGCAAACTGTCCAAAGATTACAATTCAACGCATTATTTTTCGTTACATTGTAACCTTTTAGGTATATTAACCCGATAGAACCTAAATGATTATATATGTCGAACCCTAACCTACAAGAAAGACACAAGAAAACGTGAATACAATTAATATTTCAAAAATTGACACTCAGAATATTGAACGGTTCACAATCTACCCCCCGATTGTGTAAGAATTGTCGATCAAATCGTCTAAGTTCGGTGTGAAAATAAAATAAACCATATCATTATTGATTTAGAGCTCAATCTCGTGTATCCATTCTTATACGTTTAGGTATGTACGATACCATAAACGTATGAGAATGGAAACACGAAATTGAGCTCTATTTCAATCATGTTATGATTTACTTTACTTTGACGCCGAACTTTGACGATTGGATCGGCAATTCTTACATAATCACACCTCAGTTTACAATTTCGCGAGTTAGATTATAATCTAACGGTTTTTACAATCTTACGGTGAGCCATACATAGGTCCGCTGAAAACTAACAGTAGTGGCTTCAGGGGCACCAAGTTCCTAATTATTTTGTATCGGTGCTCGCTGAAAAGTTTTTTTTTGTTTTTTTTTTTTAATTGGTTAATACGCGATGTCCAGTTGAAGCTAAGCTAGTGATAGCTATTATAGCTAACTATAGCTACACGAAATTGAGCTCTAATTCAATGCTGTTATGTTTTATTTTACTTTGACGCCGAACTTATACGATTTGATCGACAATTCTTACATAAATGGGGGGGCTGGTTAGCCAGCATTGCAATGAATGTGTTTCATAGTTTTGTTCGAGTTAAACGCTTCGGCGTTCTTATTTTTGTTGATTTGATTTGATTCACCGCTGTGACGGATAACTTATTACCTACCATCTCATATGATAGCTGACAAAGATCCAATCTATCAAGTATTTGTCACCAATGGAAATGACAAACTGAGGGTGTCTATTGATGTGGTGGACGTTCAATAAACGATTCGTGTAGGTTAGAGCATTACCATTAACGATGTAGCCACATCATCTCCACTGTCATCCAGAAGTTTTTACGTGACACCAACAGTAGATTGCTAAGAAATATCCAGATGGTTTTGTTTTAATTAATCATCCAACTTGTATAATGTGGAATACCAAAACGCGGAAAACACTCGTTGCTATGCGAGCTAAGCTTAATTCAGCTAGCACAAGCTTAGCTTCGCTTGCACTGGACGTTGAGTTTTATTAATAGCGGTGCCAAATATACTAGGTGCCAACTTGGGAGGTTTCTTTAGACAATTCTATGTACTTCAAGTTTTTTATTTCTTGGCTTTTGAAACTTTATTTATTAAAGTTTAAATATGTTCTACTAGCATCTAGCAATTTTCCCCCACGCTCTAAATTAGACTGTTTAAATAATTCAAAATCAATAGGTTGTTTTATGCGTTAAACTTTATATTGATGGTAGTACCCCGATAATTATATTAAAAAAAATCTATACATCTCCAATCATCATTAGTTGGACATTGGCCATAGTTAGTTTAACTTTAGTATATATTTCAAAATTACTAAGTCTTTAAATCACCTGTTTTGGAATGGGCCGTTTTCAGTGTCAGGAACTTTAAAATCTTTTCGTGCGATGATTGGAGGTTTACTACAGTGGTTAAAAAAAAACAGGGGTGTTTACATTATGTTCCGTCGTGCTCCATATCCATATGATATACGTAGCGATGTAAGGGGCGATGTCGGGGGTGGGGCGCGGAGGGGCGCGGTAGGGTAGTGCAAACGAAAGACTGGCTAATGTAATGCTAACGAGTGGCGAGCTTCGACTGACGCGAGTGTGCGACCAACCTAACAGCCGAACTTAGCGACCAACCTAACAGCCGAGCTTAGCGACCAACCTAACAGCCGAACTTAGCGACCAACCTAACAGCCGAGCTTAGCGACCAACCTAACAGCCGAACTTAGCTACCAACCTAACAGCCGAACTTAGCGACCAACCTAACAGCCGAGCTTAGCGACCAACCTAACAGCCGAACTTAGCTACCAACCTAACAGCCGAACTTAGCGACCAACCTAACAGCCGAACTTAGCTACCAACCTAACAGCCGAACTTAGCTACCAACCTAACAGCCGAACTTAGCGACCAACCTAACAGCCGAACTTAGCGACCAACCTAACAGCCGAACTTAGCTACCAACCTAACAGCTGAACTTAGCGACCAACCTAACAGCCGAACTTAGCGACCAGCCGAACTTAGCGACCAACCTAACAGCCGAACTTAGCTACCAACCTAACAGCCGAACTTAGCTACCAACCTAACAGCCGAACTTAGCGACCAACCTAACAGCCGAACTTAGCTACCAACCTAACAGCCGAGCTTAGCGACCAACCTAACAGCCGAACTTAGCGACCAACCTAACAGCCGAGCTTAGCGACCAACCTAACAGCCGAGCTTAGCTACCAACCTAACAGCCGAACTTAGCGACCGAAAATGATGAGTAGATTCCAAAAATATATTACACTATGGTTCAATATCCAGTGATTCACAAAAAAAATATCGTTTTATAAAAATGTGAATAAGATTCTATTTAACTAGCTTAATTATATTTTTCGTGTTTTTTTAGTTTTGTTTTAATTTGGTTCAAATTAACTTTTATCAAAGCACTATCAAACTTTCATATTGTTTCGAATATTTCAAAGAGGTTAAGTTGTATTAAATAAAGTGGTTATTATAAATGGCGGGGACCATTATATTGTCAGAAAAAAAGTAATATTGGCGGAAGAATGCGTTTCTCAGAAATACCGAGTTTTATTAAGTACATACTACCGGTAACCGGCATTGAACCGGTGGATAAACTTGCATATCCTGTCTAGAAGAAAATGTTTTCTCACAAAGGGTTTGGCTATGAATAATGTATGTATTTTAATATTAATTATTATCAATGTAGTATTCATAAATTATTGCACTAAAAATATTGTGTACCTATCAATACATATGATTAGAAACCTCAGTATAGTCACTTTCCTACCAGTCGTTCAACGGAGGTGTGTAGACAGACTGACGGAGTAACGCGGAGAGGTGACAGGGACATGACTGTGGAAACTGACTCAATTTTATTTTATTTTAATTTTACCTTATTCTGAAAACATACAGTAACCTAAAATACAATAGGTAAAACAAATATAGCATTACACTTAAACCATAACAGTTTTCAACGTATTTTTTCAATACAAAGTTCGGTCATCCAAGACGTCGGGTGACCGAAAACGTTCGGTCACGGTTATGTCAAATTTGTATGTAGTGTCCCACCTCTCTCAACCATCTAGTTCTAGGCGCTACAACAGCTGGCATAGTAGTCAGGTCTGTCATTAATTGTATGGACGTATGAATAATTAAAAAAAATAAAAAATACTACTGCCCTGCCAAAAAACGAACTAAAAAATTAAAAATCTAAATTAATCTAGTTAAATTAGAATCTTATTCACATTTTTACTAAATGATATTGTTTTGTGAATATTGAACTATAGTGTTATATATTTTTGGAATCTACTCATCATTTTCTAGATGATGATTGTATAGTTAATCTTATTTTCGACTTTTTTTTAACTTTAGTCTTTAATGCGAGACCATGGTCACCCTATCAATTTTTTTTTTAATTTTACCAGCCTATGTGACCCGGAATAAACTAGGGATTCTAACGATACCTCATTTATCTAAATCGATTCAGGCGTATAGAAGTTATAGTGGAATATACAAACTCACATACATACATACATGAACCCTGAAAAGAATATACTCCTTTTTTCAGGCAGTCGTATAATAAACACTTACGCTGTGGTAAAGTTATGTTCTGTTGCGGTTGGTCGTAGACATGCGCGAGCAAAGTCGGGAGGCAGATATGTAGCTAGTACAGGGACGTGCCCTTGTAAATATATGCTTTTAGTCTAAAACTATACTATAAATGATTATTATTAATACAAATACTACTATTAAAAGTCCCTCCTTATACTTCCTGAAGTTATTTTTTTTTAATTAGTTATCGCGAAGAACTACCGTAGTTAAAACGTAAGTCAGTTCATTATTTAAGTGCTTTACTTAACCAAACGTATATTTTTTAGTTTGCGAAATCATAATACCAGCTTATGGGAAAAAAATGTTATCCTTCCCCATATATTTTTTCGAAAAATAAAGAACAGCCTTTTATTTATTACAAAACCATCGTTCTCTATCATATGATATATCAAATATCGTTTGGTAAATAATGTGGCACTTTTTTTCCATTTACTTAGACTTATTTTTTATACTTCAACATCTTCATTTAAAAAGTTGCACCTATTAGTAAATGTGAAAAAAAAAACATCGCTAATCTTCACCATTTTTATTAAGAAGGGGATTAATATTTTAATTTGTTGTGCTTAACCGCAAAAATAGCTGTTATTTCATGACGTAGAGTTATTTTTTTTTATATTTTCATAATATACTTAGTCAAAATTCAACCATTAAAAAGTTATAGTTACTAGTTACGTTATTATAGTCATAATGTTATCACATGATAATAGCTAGGGTACTACTAGGCGGACCACCAAATTATCTAGGGTCGTACTTGGAGTTAAATTAGAACGTTTAAGATCTAGATTTGCTTATAGCGTTCGTCGTTGAATGGCAGACGACTGCTCCTGCAGATCTTTAAAATAATATTAGTCTATGGAATTTTAAACTGATTTTTTATACGGAAATACCTGCTTTGATACTTGATTTACTTAATACTTTTATTCCCTACTTTACAGTTCGGTAAGAGCAGACTTGCATCATTTGCGTTATGCGTGTAATTGGGTTTTTGTACTAGTGAAATAAATAATTTTTTAGTGATTATTAAATAAAGGATCTCCCAAAAGTCGTAATATCCACATCCTCTGCTAGTTTTGTGTGGAATAACCATTTTAAACTAACAATTAAAGTAAAAAAGTACATCGGAATTTGATTTTTTTTTTAAATCCCATACTAAGCACGTGTTTTGACGTTTGAAAAAAAGTTGCTGATTTGACTAGTTGTCAAATACCCAATTATAGCAACTCTATATCGATACGTAAATGAACTTGGCTGCATGTTTTCCTAATAAAAATCACTCATATTTGCATAAGGCTTTCAACACATCTACAAGTATACAAGTTGCTCTCTCAGATATTGTGGCTTTTGGTGTCGTACATCTCACAGTATTAAATTACACTTGACAGGTTATCTGGATTACATAGACTCTATGTCATCTAACCTGTCAAGTTATCTAGATAGCTCTATGTCATAGAGCTATCCTTCCTCCGTTATGCATCATGAGGGGGATAGCAATACTAAATGTATTCGACTCTTCAGTTGTGCAACATAATACAATAGGCATGATGACTTATTTTGAAAAATGGTCAGATTATGTTCGGAAGTATCTACTATTTCGATAAAATATCTTATTTCAACGAAAAAATAAGGTTTGGTAGAAAAAATTTGCATTTGAAATTTAAATTTTAAAATTCACGCCAAAACGCTCTTGAGTGTCATGGCGTCGTTTGTGACGTCACTATTGTTATTACCAATGTACTCTGTGCAGTGTGCAGTAAACAATAGTGTGATTGTCAAAGCTCGAAAACAAACAATTGTGACGTCATTCGCTTCTTGGTGTTTAATCCATTATGGCGGATTGCTGTATTTTATAGTTTTATTTTATCAAAATAAATAGCAATCTCACTCGAAATAGAAGAATAAATACGTTTTTTAGAATCCATATTTCATTAGATAAATTCATAACTTCATTGATTCTTGGTTACTGTCATCATGCCTATTATTGGATAGAAGCAGGCGTTACTTTGCGGAGGTCCATAACAATGAAGAAACTAGAAGTTTAATTCGCCATAATCCGAATTATAGCGAATTAAACTTCTAGTTTCTTCATAATACAATTAGCCTCATTATTAAAATTTAAGCGCTCCTAGATTTACCTACGATCTAGATCATAGATCGCATGTAAATCTAGGAGCTGTACCATTTACTTACTGGTGCCAATATGTGCATAAATGAGTGACTTTTAGATACCTTTTTAGCTCTGTCGACATATTATCTAGCTCTAATTTGGCTATTTTGCGTTGTTAGTATTCAATTTTGTAACGCTCTACACTTTGCAATATTATATAGAGATTGTCTCGTGTACCTTCGTCCTTACCTGCCTTTATTATTTTATTTTTATTGTAATATAAACTTTTTTTTATGTCTAACGCGACATTTGTAACAATTTATTATTTTTTTAGTGAAAATGGACACATGCGTTTATTATACATGGGTTTTATTGTGAAACTATATATACATATTACTGGTAGTCGCGACTGTTTTTGTTTTACTTTTGCCAATCAGAGGTGTGATTATGTAAGAATTGGCGATCCAATCGTCTAAATTCGGCGTCAAAGTAAAATAAACCATAACGGAATTTAATTAGAGCTCAATTTCGTGTATCCATTCTCATTCGTTTATGATATCGTACATACTTGAACGCATGAGAATGGATACACGACATTGAGCTCTAATTAAATCAAGTTATGGTTTATTTTACTTTGACGCCGAACTTAGGCGATTTGATCGACAATTCTTACACAATTGGGGGGCAGAATGGATTGCGATCATCGTTATCAAGGTTTCGCAATAAGGCCACTGTCGTCTTCGTATTGTATATAATCAGCTGTTTTTTATTATTATCCAAAGAGGAATGTGTTCATTTATGAAATTGCCTTTTTTTATTTCGTTTGTTTTATTTTTGTTTTTAATTGAAATTGTAACATAAATATTTATTGGATCCAGACTGCATTTGCGCTCGTTTAGTTCCCTCCAGAGTGTACGTTATATTTAGCTTCCGTACCATATTATGATTATATTTACTGCAATGTATTATTATGCTCAAAGTGACATAACCAATTACTGAAGACCGAACGATCGAGTGATGTCTGCAATTCTGCGTACTATTATAAAATGAAAATGTCAATAAAATGGTATTTTAAACGGCCAACTGTGTTTTTGTCCACGGCCTCTTTAACTGCAGGGCTAATTTGAAAAATATTTGAAACCTCTTGAAGGTAACTTCCCTACATAATAATAAATACACCAAAACACAGTCTAGGTGTCTTTTTTTTTTATCCACTACAAGTTAGCCCTTGACTGCGATCTCACCTGGTGGTAAGCGAAGATGCAGTCTAAGATGGTAGCGGGCTAACCAGTTAGGGGCATGGGAGTTATATTAAACCCATACCCCTATTCGGTTTCTACACGACATCGTACCGGAACGCGTAATCGCTTGGCGGCACGTCTTTGCCGGTAGGGTGGTAACTAGCCACGGCCGAAGCCTCCCACCAGGCTAGACCAGGGAAAATTCTGAGATTATACATTTCCAAACCTTGCCGGGATCGAACCCGGGACCTCCGCACATTAAGACAACAGCGCTACACACTGCGCCACGGAGGTCGTCAAAGTGTGTCTGAAGTCTAGACACTCTCCAACTCAGTGTTAATGGTCTTAGAGCAACCAATATAAATACTTCAAAATGTAATTTTTACTCATTTTTTTTTAAAACTTAGAACAAAAGATCAATTAACAATCAGTATTACGTATAGTTATACTGACTGATAATTGATAACTGCCTCGTTGGTCTAGTGGTTAGCATGTTTGACTGCGGCCGACGAAGTTCCGGGTTCGAGTCCCGGGTCGGGCCATAATTAAGTATCGGGTTTTTCTGATTAGAAATTCCCAGTACTAGCCCGGAGTTAGGAAGTTGGCGGTGTTTCACCCCCGTGCCTCGGAGAGCACGTTAAGCCGTCGGTCCCGGTTATTATCACTAACATGATAATAATCGTTAAAGCCCGCCAACCCGCATTGGAGCAGCGTGGTAAGTGTAAGCTCTAATTGCCTCTCTCCTATGAGAGTGGAGGCCTGTGTCCAGCAGTGGGACGTTATGAGCTGTAGTGGTGGTGGTGGATTACGTAGCGAAGCTGTCCTGAAGAGGTTATTATCTAGTATAAGTATGTATTTCGAAATAAACCATGTAAGTATAACTATGAAAACTGAACCAGGAACAGCAATCTGTGCCATTGATTTTGTATGAAATCCCCTCTTCACAATCAAGAAATTAAGGAATGAAATGAAGAAAGGCACGGTTCTCATGTCTCGGACAAGACCTCCCTTAAATCTAGAGCATTACTATCTAGCATTATTAGAGAGTGTTAGGAATAATCACTAATGTATGGCATCGCTGTTTCCCTGTACATCACTAGTCAGTTGTCTATACTGATGGGCTTCACTACGACTCTATAGTAGTTGGTGGTTGGTCTTTGTCTGTTGTCTTTGGTGTGTATTACGAAAATAAATGATAATTTTATCGGCCACTGGATTATTATTCATATATTTAAAAGAGAGATTATAATCTAACTCGCGAAATTGCAAGCAATCTGTGCCATTGATTTTGTATGAAATGTCCGCTTCACACAAGAAATTGAGGAATGAAATGAAGAAAGGCACGGTTCTCATGTCTCTGACAAGACCTCCCTTAAATCGAGAGCATTACTATCTAGCATTATTAGAGAGTGTTAGGAATAATCACTAATGTATGGCATCGCTGTTTCCCTGTACATCACTAGTTAGTTGTCTATACTGATGGGCTTCACTACGACTCTATAGTAGTTGGTGGTTGGTCTTTGTATGTTGTCTTTGGTGTGTATTACGAAAATAAATGTTAATTTTATCGGCCGCTGGATTATTATTCATATATTTAAAAGAGAGATTATAATCTAACTCGCGAAATTGCAAGCAATCTGTGCCATTGATTTTGTATGAAATCCCCTCTTCACAATCAAGAAATTGAGGAATGAAATGAAGAAAGAAACGGTTCTCATGTCTCGGACAAGACCTCCCTTAAATCGAGAGCATTACTATCTAGCATTATTAGAGAGTGTTAGGAATAATCACTAATGTATGGCATCGCTGTTTCCCTGTACATCACTAGTTAGTTGTCTATACTGATGGGCTTCACTACGACTCTATAGTAGTTGGTGGTTGGTCTTTGTATGTTGTCTTTGGTGTGTATTACGAAAATAAATGTTAATTTTATCGGCCGCTGGATTATTATTCATATATTTAAAAGAGAGATTATAATCTAACTCGCGAAATTGCAAGCAATCTGTGCCATTGATTTTGTATGAAATCCCCTCTTCACAATCAAGAAATTGAGGAATGAAATGAAGAAAGAAACGGTTCTCATGTCTCGGACAAGACCTCCCTTAAATCGAGAGCATTACTATCTAGCATTATTAGAGAGTGTTATGAATAATCACTAATGTATGGCATCGCTGTTTCCCTGTACATCACTAGTTAGTCAGTTGTCTATACAGATGGGCTTCACTACGACTCTATAGTAGTTGGTGGTTGGTCTTTGTCTTTTGTCTTTGGTGTGTATTACGAAAATAAATGATAATTTTATCGGCCACTGGATTATTATTCATATATTTAAAAGAGAGATTATAATCTAACTCGCGAAATTGCAAACTGTCGAAAGATTACAATTTAACGCATTATTTTTCGGTAGATTGTAATCTGTTAGGTATATTAACCCGATAGAACCTAAGTGTCGGGTACTACCTGATTATTTACGTCGAACCCTAACCTTAGGTACCTACAAGAAACAGACAAGAAAACGTAAATACAATGAATATTTCAAAAATTGACACTCGGAACATAGAACGGTTCACAATTTCGCGAGTTAGATTATAATCTAACGGTTTTTACAATCTTACGGTGACATATACCTATATAGAAGAAAGTCTTCTATTTATATGTCTTTTTTATATAATTTTTAGTCGTGTTACTCACACTATTGAACCGATTTAGCTGAAAATTGGTGGGGAGGTAGCTTAGAACCAGGAGACGGACATGGGATACTTTTTATCCCGGAAAATTAAACAGTTCCCGCGGGAACTAAAAAACTCAATCCAAGTCTAGGGCATCAGCTAGTCAACGATAAAATTCTCGTCTCTTCTCTGTTGTTTTCCACATTATTGTGGAGCGGGCATTTCACACAAAATTACAGGCACAGAAGTAACCGGCTGTTTATAGTCGAGGGACTGAACACAGATCGAGGAAGGAGAGAGGAAAAAAAAGAAAAAAAAATTGCAATATCGGCACGTTGATAGATGACCGGGAAGCTTCAAGATGTCTTCTCGTCCAAGATTCCTCAGTGTCTGAAGACCAAAGTCTTCGAACATTATGTATGTTGATTAGATAAGGTAGGTAAGTACCAACGTTTGAAATTAAATCGAAGCACAAACATATCATTTTCAAGTAAGTGAAGCTTAAACATATCATAACATCAATAACTGCAGTACTTAGAGCCGCTTAATCATTGCTTAGTTTATTATCTCTACTGGACCTCATTATTATTATTATTTCCTCACCTGATTTTGTTCTGAAGTTTGGTCAGCACGAGGCTGATGCTTTTTCCCACCATGATCTTCTATATCTTTCATATAAAGTCCGTCCTCCTAAAGCAAAATCGAGAATCCTTCTGCAACGTAATTTTAGTGGAATGGACAAAGAACTTCTTTTGGAAGATGCCCGTCAGTTGGATTGGTCAGTTGTTTTAAATGCTGCTACGGTCGACATGAAAGTTGAGTTATTTAATTCCTTTCTCATAAAACTATATGACAGTCATGCTCCAGTTAAGCCAATTAAAATAAAACATTTACCTGCGCCCTGGCTGACGGACGATTTAAAATGCCTTATCTTGAAGAAAGGCTTCGCCAAAAGCAAGCTTAAGGCTGAATATTCTGATAGAAATCTGCGGAGGTATAACAAAGCTCGGAATCGCTGCAACACATTGTGTAGGGATGCACAACGACGCCACATTCATAAATCAGTCGAAAACGGCGACCCAGCCAAAGTTTGGAAGTTTCTTGAAACTCTTGGAGTTGGCAAAGCATCCCCTCGTTCGCCTCATCAGAATATTGATATTGAACTTCTTAACCAACATTTTACTTCTTCTAGTACAATAGACGGCTCGGATAAAGATCGCACGCTGAGTATTCTTTCTTCTTTGCCAACTCCTGCTTTCCAACCGTTTAATTTCACTCCTTTCACTGAATGTGATGTTAAAAAGAACATATTATCAGTCTCGTCTAATGCCGTGGGTGATGACAGTGTAAGTCGTAATATGATCTTACCAATCCTTGAAGTTGTTACTCCTATCCTAACCCATATCCTGAATGTATCTATCTCTACGTCTATATTTCCCGAAGCTTGGAAAAGTGCTCATATAATTCCTCTCCCAAAAAAGGCTCATGCTTTACATTTATCCGAATTTCGCCCTATCTCTATTCTCCCATTTCTATCCAAAGTATTAGAAAAGCTTGTTTTCCATCAATTAAATCTCTTTCTTAACAGAAATTGCCTTTTGAATCCCTTTCAGTCTGGTTTCCGGGCAGGACATAGTACGACTACAGCGCTGGTTAAAGTCACTGACGACATTCGACGGGGAATGGATAATAAACAGCTCACCGTATTGGTATTGTTGGATTTTAGCAATGCCTTCAATTCGGTTGATTTTGACATCTTGTTGAGTTTGTTGCGTTCGATTAACATATCTCCATCAGTGGTTGGATGGTTTCAGAGTTATCTTAGGGGTCGTCGGCAGCGTATTCGCATTGAAGATAAGTTTTCTTCTTGGTGTGAAATATCAGCTGGCGTACCTCAAGGTGGTGTGTTGTCGCCTTTACTATTTGCTATTTTCATTAATTCAATTTCCCAGAAAATTACTTCTCCCTATCACATGTATGCAGATGATCTCCAAGTTTATTCACAGTCAACTCTTGAAGATCTGCCTAATGCCATTTCTACTATTAATGGTGACTTAGCGGCTATCAATGATTGGAGTAAGTGCTATGGTCTAAAAGTAAATCCTTCTAAGTCACAGGCTATTATTATTGGTGGTTCTGGCATGATTTCCAGAGTTGACTGGGATAACCTTCCGCCAGTTTCATTAAATAGCATTATTATTCCTTATAGTTCTACCGTCAAAAATCTTGGTGTACATTTTGATACTACTTTCTCTTGGTCTCATCATTTAAAAGAAGTCAGTAGGAAAACTTTTGCAGCCATGGCTTCACTAAGGCGTCTGCGTTCTTTTCTTCCTATTCCTACTAAGATTATGTTAGCACAATCCCTACTGCTCTCCATTCTCGATTATGCGGACGCAAGCTATCTTGATTTAACTGAGGACCAACTAAATAAACTTGAGCGAATTCAAAATTTAGCTATTAGGTTTATATTTGGTTTGCGCAAATATGACCATGTCTCCGAATTTCGTTCAAAGCTCAAGTGGTTACCCATTAGATTTCGCCGGAATCTACATATTGTTTCTCTTCTGTACTGTGTATTGTTCAATCCCATGACTCCTGGTTATTTAAAGGATAAGTTTAAATATCTCGGGCATGATAGACCAGAGTGGGTCCTCCGGTCGGCCGGTAAACTTATTCTTAAGGTCCCTACGCATCGGACTAAATATTTCCAAAGTTCATTCGCGCTCAGGGCCACAATTCTATGGAATGAACTTCCCTCAAATATTCAGCGTGCTAAAACCCTTAGTAAGTTTAAAATTGACGTTAAAAATTATTACTTATCTCTTTGTTATCATAAGTAACGACATATTTATTGTTTTCTTTCTAAAAGTACTTATTTATGTATTTATTGGAATGCCTATTTAGTTTATGTATGTCTATTATTATTACTTTGTATATATTAGTTTATTAAAATATGTTGTAATATATGGTATTCGTTAGTTTATTTAGTTATTAGTATTTAAGTTTATTATTATTTTTGCACCACCTCCCTTTATCTTCTTTTTCATTTTCTCCCTAACGTTAAGGTTGTCTGGAAGAGATCGCTGCTTAGCGATAAGACCGCCTTATTGTACCTACTTATAGTTGTATTCTTGTTTGTAACATGTTGTGTATTTGTGGTGTACAATAAAGTATATACATACATACATACATATCTCCTTAGTATAGATTTTGTTCCATATGTAATGAATAGCTAATGCCCGCGGACAGCGTGGATCAATGTTTTTTGGTTCCCCCGGGAACTCCTTAATTTTTCGGGATAAAATGGGCCTATGGGCTATACCAGACTATAATCTATCTCTGTGCCAAATTTCAACCAGATCCGTTCAGCCGTTGAGGCGGAATTGAGTAACAAACATCCATACATCTATCCAAACTTTCGCATTTATAATATTAGTAAGATTAAGCGACCCTTTTGTTTGTAGGTAGGTATTAGTCAGTCCTCTGAACATTCAAGAAAAAGTGCTTTTGTTGATCCAGGTATGTTATCAGAAAATAAAAGTAAGTACAATTTTTACACAATTTTTATTAAAATAATCTAAAATCATCATCACAAAAAGACACCATCGAGTACGTACCTATATACCTCACTTAATTTCAATCACACGTCTTTATCTTCAATTTTTGGTGCAACTAACTACATACTACTTACTTAAATATAAAATGTACCTAAATACATATTTTACATTTAAGAAAATTTATTATACCTACTTACATTGATCTATTCACAGAAACATAATATTTGAAGTTTGAACCCGTTGAATTTGTTTTATTTCTTAGAAGTTCTGGTAGATAAGTGCTTAGAAGTATGTGAGATATGTTATTTATTTATTTACATCAAACATATTCACAAGAAACAAATAATAAAATAAATGTATAGTAATATAATACTGAAACAGTTAGTCAAAACTTTCACAGCTTATAATTCTTAATCTAACTTATTTCTGAAGTCACAATCTTCACCTTAATTTAAAAATAAATACCTGTATTTTTGGTTTAACTTGTTCATACAAAACCAATCCTACTAAAGCAGTATTTACATCACGTTACATCATTTCTATGTTTAATGATCCTGCGGAATACTTGTAACCTTACGTTTGGAACAATTAATTTCATAATGTATACTTGTAAGGCAGTGTAACTGGTTGGGGGGCGGCCACTTCTTTTTCTTCCTGATCGGGCACGTAATAGTGTAACTCGTAAGCCGGTGATAACTCCACAGTTAATTTTTCACAATTCGGTTCACATGACTTATGCGACGAAAACTTGGGTTTAAAAATATCACTGTTATAGGAACCCCGCATGAAAGCTCTCGATGAAGCTAAATTTCTACCGTGGTGCATGCCTCCATGAATGATGCTGCTGTTAAATAAAATCGGAAAATCCGACCTGTACCGCTCGGTATCCCGATTAAAATTATCTACAAATCTTTGCAGGACATCTTTTCGGAATTGCGGTTCGTATTCGTACCCACTGTCTATTGTTCTCGGTTTTTCTTTCTCGTACCTAATAAAGTCTTTAGTCACACCCTCCACTGGAGCCTCTGTAAAGGGTATGTAACCCAAATTCTTGTCATATTCAGCGTCCTTTGCCGCCTCGTGTAAAAAGTCCTTGTAGTGTTTGATAACATAAGTGCCTCTATCGTAGCTGCCATCATTGATTAGTGCGACGCTTGGATCGGTCGTGAGGTGCGGTTGAGTTAAAATCAAACTCTTAGTGTAATCTGGTTTACTGGCAACAGTGTTAACAGTCGTCGGCCGGTCTATAGAAACAGGTTTCTGCACATCGGTCGGCGTTGTGAATGATTCCATTTTATACTTGAAGCCATTATCATATTCGTTAAAGTTAACTTTTTGTGTTGTCAAAGGTGGGAAATACTGCACGGTGGCTTTTCTTTCAGGAAATGCGTTGCTCGAAAGTTTGTTGCTAATTTTTAGCCAATCGGGTTGCTTTGCCACTATTGTCGAGGGATGGAATGGAGTGCTAGACCTGAGTGAAGTAGTGAATTTCTTTAAGTCTATCTGAGCCATATTTAAATAATCGCTATCGTCCTCATCCGTACTGTCGTAATATTCATGGAGGAATTTGTTGGGTTTCCTGGTTGAATACGAAATTCTATTAACATTTTCTGTTGTTACAGGTGAAGTTATTTTTGTAGTCGTTTTTGGTCCTTCCGTTGGTGGGCTCTCACCTTGGTTAGTACTTTGCAGAGCAGGTGAATATGTACTAACGGTTGAGGTAAGTTGGTCTATCGTAACTCCTGCATGTTCCGCTGAGCTACTGTTCTCTTCGTAGTCAAAGTAAACGACGTTACCAAACGAGTCTATCTTCTTTCGTTTAGATTTTCTCTTTTCAGCCATCTTTTGCAATCTTTCCCTTAGATCTGGCAATTCGTTTTTAATGTCTTTTTCTGACATATTATTCCATTCTGTCTCTGTCTTGTTTTTTAAGACTTGAGTGAAGGGCTTAGAAGAGTTTTTTGGTTTAAAAACAATGCCTAGAGAGCTTAAGCTTTCATTTCTCCAACTGTTGTCATCTGGATCTCTCACAAATTGCTTAGGAGGTAAGATTTCAATTTTTTTCATCGGCTTATAATTAGGATTGACAGCATACAACGTGTTATTCTTTGATCTGTCGCTATTAATTGGCTTAACGCTTAGTTCCGAAGACGAATTGGTTTCAGCGGAATTCTCAGAATTTATGCTTATTATTTCTGTGAGATCAAATTTATCAACGGAATCTTCCCGTTGACGTTTAGAGTTTTCTTGATTATCATTAATTAACTCCTCCTTCAGTAATTCTTCTTTAATAGCATCCTCGTTCTGCAAAATAAACAAAAACACATAAAAAAAAATATGGTATGGCATAATTCTAAATAATTTTAAAAATAAAGACGACAACATAATATTAAATATTACTATGATTATAAAAGTTGAGTAATAGTTCATACTCACCAACACGATTTGTGATTCAATTTTGCTCTTATCTTCTTTAACATTAACACCGGGACTCTCTGTCTCGAAAATTTTTGGTTCATTAGTCGTTGTCAAACTAACATATTTTTCTATTTCTGTAGTTGCTGCATCCGTTGTTATTTCTGAAGTGGTAATATCAGTTGTCAACTCTGTTGTAATTTTTCCTGAAAAATTCAAAAACCCAGCTCTTTTTGATTCGTGACCAACTGCTGACATCGTTTCTGGAGAAGATATTAAAGGTGTTATACCAATAGGGGTACTTATGCTTTCCTCAGTTACCAATTCTTTCAAAGTTGATGTCCAAAGAGTTGCTGACAGGAGATCATTTTTTAATGATTCAAGCGATGGTATATCAGATGTTACTGTATCCTGTAATGCAACACGCACGTACTTAGATTCTGCTTTCAAAATATCTTCTTTATTATTTTCTTTAATTATTTCCTTGATTTTATCTTCAGATTCATGCGACGGTCGTTTTCTTTCAATTATTTTATATTTCTTCCATTTAGGTATGGGTCGAGATTTTTTTGGGCTCGGTGATAATAGTTTCAGATCTTTAGCATCGTATGCAGGTTTTGCTGTTGATTCTAAATCCGTTAACTCCTGTTTATTTTTAATGTTCTCATCATTAGACGTTTCCTCAGTAGTAGTTCCATTTGATGCAGATATATTCAGTGGTACAGAATCTATCGTTGTAGCTTCATTGATATCAATTCCACTCGATGGTGATAGATCAATTTGGTAAGTTGTAGTTTCCAGATCAGCCATCTTATCAACTAATATCGGAGGAGTTGTGTTTTCTAAAATAGAATCAGTAATCGTTTTAAATTCTGAATTTGTAGCATCTACAGAACTTGTAATTAATTTACCATCAACTGTGGTTTGCTCTGACACTAAAGTCTCATGTGGTATACTTTTAGCTGGATCGTATGAATTATTTTTTGAATCAGGTTCCGTTACGATATCTCGTTCAAGATCCACTGTAGGGTTTGTAGGTGTAAAATTATCATGGTTATTGATGTCTTCAATCGTTTTATTCTCAGTTATTGGTATTGTAACAGGTACGTTTAACTCCCTCTTCACTTCCAGTAGAACACTCTCCTCTTGAGCAAGATCTCTATTGGAATCGATGCCTCTGGTCGTGCGACGGAGCGTGAATGCTACTACCGGTGCGTCAATGCTTGACAACACGATAATAACGCATACAACGGATAACCTGAAATAGAAAGGAGCAGTTTTAGTAACATGTAAACATAAAGCAATAATAAAAACTGAAGGCTGTTAGTCTACTTTGAGGCTGGCAAACATTGATGTAGAATTTTAGTACCTATTTCTATTTCAATGCTGGCAAATAAAGCTATCGAACTGGAAATGAACACGCACATTTCTAAAAAAAATATTATTAAATAAAAATCGACGAAATCACGCAGACCGGACCTGTTGATATAGAGTTAATAGAAAAAGTACCGATCCTGATAATTCCGTATGAGTATGATTCAAACGAACAGAATACATCCATATTTATATTTAATATTACATAAACGAATTTGATATTATAGTTATTATGTGTATAAAAGGAAACGGATGGAAACTATTGTTATATCTTATACCAATTTTATTATTAAACAATTGCACCTGCATAGTATTTTAAAGCGAGGACTCATTGTAATATTCTTTATAAGTTCTCACTTATGTTTAAAAATAATTCAAATAAATCAATTGTTTCCGATTGTTATGACTGCGTACCTATTGCACATACGGCGAGGGTCTTACACGATGCGTTGTAAGTTTTCCTTCATCATTGTTAGAAAAATTGACCTAAATTGTTTCAAGCAATTTGATTATATATTTATTACATACTTATTATTTTGTGTATTAAGTATTTAGAATTTATTATTTTTCTTAATGCCTGTGTGCCTATGTAATGACGAACCTATTCAATCTATATGGTTTTATTTTACTACTAATTCCTAAATTGAAAACATACTCTTGTTGGTTGGTGCCTGTAAGTACCTTGTATGGTTCCATTGAAATCCTCTCTCAATGAAAACAATGACCAGTGTGAAAAATTACGCCTTCCCGATAATTTAACCTTTGCATGGTGACCAACACGATACTTTTATGAATATGACCGTATTTGGCTGCCTAGAGAAGCCTCGTAGACGGACGCTACGTACGTATGATTACTAATACGTATGATTTTAGAATTGCCGTTCCATCGGATATTAATATGAGAGTGAGGTAATGAGAATGCACCTGTAACGCTGCACTTAGGTACTTGTGCAAATTATCTCCTGCGTTGTAAGGCTATTAGATGAAATGGACGATTTTATAACGCGATGCAGCATTCAGGATAGGCAGTTCCAATAATAAATAAAAAAAAGAAATTACAGTGATTTCTTTATTAATCACAGTCTGTACGAGTCAGGATGAAAAAATTTAGTTATTTTAAACAGGCCTGGCAGGAAAGTAAATGAATTAGGATAGTGGAGCAAGCTTACTGAAATACTAGGTAGGAATCGCGTCCAGTAGTTAGTCTGAACTAGAGGAGAGTTTTGAGCTGCGAGATTTATTCTCAGAGAGACGCAAGGTTCGAAATTCGAATCCTGCTGGTTCCGCATGTTTTTTTTTTTATATGAAACTAGCTAGCGATGCCTGCGACTTCGTCCGCGTGGATTGAGGTTTTTTTGGATTCCCGCGGGAACTCTTTAATTTTCCGGGTTAAAAAGTAACCTGTCTTTATCCTATCAGACCAGTTCAGCCGTTGGGGCGTGATTGAGTAACAAACATCCATCCATCCATCCAAACTTTCGCATTTATAATAATAATAGTAAGGATAGATAAATATTGATTTGTGACTCATTAAGGTCTGAGAAGAGTTTTATGGATATTTAAAGGGTTAGGGAAGTTTAAGGAAGCACGATGTCTAAATCCTTGTGATAGACAAAAATATAGAGCACCTAACAGATTCAAACTTCTCCGGCTCAGGCACAGTGTATTAAAATTGTAAGTAGGTATAGTTAGTGGTCGAACGAACGCTTCTCCTAGTCCAATATGAATATACTTACAAAAAAGTGAAAGGGTAAAATAATTAAGTAACTATTAAATAATATATATGTATTTTTTAATATGCCTAAAATAGTTACTGAGAGAAAGCTAAACATTTTTAACAAACAAGTTTATTATGGGTGCATGTAGGTAATAGTTAAGGTAAGCACAGATTATCGCGAGCCGTATCCGCATAAATCGCTTCTATACAACTTAAATGAACTAACGTATATTACGAGGCCTGATTAGGTAGGCATAATTGCGTGGTGGATTTCTGTACGTGCGATGGGGACCACCTCAGAAAACGTTTTTTGTCTGAATTTGGATTAAAATATATTTTCAACGCCGCCAACAGTTTTAAGTCCGTGCTAAAAATCCCGTCAACGTGATGCGACTGTGGCCAGTTCGCGGCTCGAGTGCGAAGTACGCTACAATAGGGATGATGACAACTCAATCAAATCAGCAACTCTTCTTTATCAAACTTAAAAACCCACTTCTAGTATGGAAGTTGTATGAAAGTCGCAATAGTGACGTCACCAAATTTCAACGCACTTTTCCTTTAAACTATATTTTCCGAGGATGTGAATTCTAGGTCTTTTCTAGGTCCCTCTGTTTAATAATCAGTTAGAAATAATTTATTTTTAACATAGGCATCAACCCTATTGTGCACGTTAATGTGTGCCTACCCTTATTATCCATGTTAATATTGTTGCTGCAAGAAGTCAATCCGCTAAGCTTGCGCAGTTAATTTACGTTACTTTAAGTATCCGTTGTGGAACGATTGTGCTCGAAGAAATTGGTAAATTGAGGATGCTAATTTCGTGTAGTACTTAATAGGCTTACTTAATCGTGTTCTAATCTAGCACTTCCATTATTGAAGCTGAAAATACCTACATCAGTTACAAATATAATTTACTTAGTACCTAGTTAAATAAATTTTGATGTTTCGAAAATTTGTTTCGAAAAAAAATTTATACCTTACTACTTCTAAAAACAATACTTTATTATTTAGAAGCATTGACGTAATGATATTAGAAGTAAAGAAGAACAAAAAGTATAGAGCGATAAATAAATAAAAAAATTAGCGTTATGTGGCATATTTTTTTAAAACAAAAAAACGTTGCGTTCAAAAATCTATAGGTAAGATGAATCGAAGCGATAATCCATAAATAACATTGAATTCGTATCACTAGTGAGTAAATGTTATGATCGGTAACTCGTAGTCACGCCCTGATTGGCGCACGTACCTGAAAGTGTTGCACAGTGACATCTTCAGTTCGCGTTGCGTCACAGGTTCCACATGACAGCTTATAGGTATATTCTGTGATAGTTAACACGCGCGCGCACCGCCGCTGTCGATCGATCACTGAATCCTACTCTACGATCCACCGCAGCCGATATCGGCGATATACCAATGTTGAGCGATTAAAGCAAAGTGTCGAACACTTCCTTCCACCGACCAACTAACTAACTAAAATTAAGGATACCTATACATATGGCCTTTAAGCGCACGATGCTTCCATTTTGTAGCTACGCAACGGCCTTCGGTCATTTCAGTTTTCAGTTTCCATCCGAAACATTTAATGGATCTTACGGATTCACACAATTATATAGCAGTTATGACTAACAATTATTATTTAGGTAGTTCTACAATAACAAGAAAGTTTTAATATGAAAATTATTATCATTTTGCATATATTATTATTACAGCAATAAGAGTTCAATAGAGCCTATAATTTTTTTTTTATCCACTACAAGTCCGTTGACTGTAATCCCACCTGAGGTAAGTGAATATGCAGTCTAAGATAGTAGTGGGCTAACCTGTTAGGGGCATGGCAGTTATATTCAACCCATACCCCTAATCGGTTTCTACATGGCATCGTACTGGAACGCTAAATCGCATTGCGGCACGTCTTTGCCGGTAGGGTGGTAACTAGCCTCGACCGGAGCCTCCCACCAGGCCAGACCAGGGAAAATTCAGAAATTATAAATTCCCAAATTGACCCTGCCGGAGATCGAACCCGGGACCTCCGCACGTGAATACAACATCGCTCAACACTACGCCAGGGAGGTCTTCACTAAGACTTAATATGGGGCTTATTGGTTTCCAATTATGCTCTGGAGCTATGCTGTGCTGGAGGCTAATGCTAGGCGTCTCATGGACTGAATTTTGCACCAACGCTTTCCAAGAACTTGATAATAGTACAGTGTCGCATATTTAAAAAAATCTGAACGTGAAATTGGCTCCATCGAGCACCTCATCGTGCAGGGCAAGCTGATATGAGGGCACCAGACGGCGAGGAAGGTCGCAGGTCTGTCTATCATAAAAGTAGACAGAGGAAAATATCAATAAAAAAGGAAAATTATAATGCAAACATCTAGTACTTGTTGGCGTCAAGACAATGACTATCAAGGACATAAAGCCTTAAATTATTTTTTAGAAGGCGAGCTCATAATGCCTTCTGAAAAGTAAATCAAAAATTTGTTTTTGGACGAACGTCAAATGTCATCAATGTCATTGACAACCGTAGTTGTCAACATAATAATTTCCGTTATGTTGTCAAATATTCGAATTTGAAAATTACGATCGGTACGAAATATATTAAAATTTGAACGACTTACTGTGTCATAAGTAACAATTTATTGTTTTATGTGGTTACAGAGTTAAAATAATACACTTTGTATTAATTTTTGTAACTTGTGAAGTCGTGAATTGCTTAGTGAAATTTAAACTCACCGGCTAGGTATGTCTGAATTCCGGACGCCAACCAGGGTCAGAACGAAAGCTATCGACATCAATGAAACGATCACGATTCCTCCGTCACCGTTTCTTAACAGACTTGGCTATGGCACAGGTACTCACTAGTACTTTATAACGATTAAGAATTGAGCACTTTCAATATTTAAGTTTTACGTTACTACGACTACGTAATTATACTTAATAACGTATAGTCTCTACCTAAATGTACCTACTCAAGCCCTACGCATGAACGTTCATGGCCCTAGATATATCGTACAGCAGCCATACACGGATTCTGCGAGCTGTTAAAAAACGCAGATACTGTATATTGGATTTAGGCTCTTAGAAAGTACAAGCCCAAGGGAACTCTGATGCACCAGTATAAAAAAAGGAACCTATATAACTTCTGGAATGCAAGCTATCTGGCTACCATGTGGGTCGAAAGAAGAGGTCAGACATTTCCACTTATGACATTAAGTATGGATTCTATAGTTCCTATTGTTAATAAGTAAGCATTCAAGCAACATTTGAAATTGAAATAGACTTATACTTTTTAATGCAAATCTATACTTATTATGTAATATTGTAAATGCAAAAGTTTGGATGAATGGTTAGATGTTCGTTAGTCAAATCATAGAAGAACGGCTTGACAGATCTGCATGGAATTTAGCACTGAGATACATTATAGTCTGGGATAGCACGTAGCCTACTTTTGAACTAAAAAACCTCAATAAACACAGAGAAAGTCACTGGCATCAGGTAGTAAACTTATACTTTTCAAATTGTATATGCACTGATCTAACACTGTCACATTCACAGGTGTATCAGTAATGCAGCTAGTGAGATCTCCTAAAGCGGGGCAGATCCGCTCGCCGTGGGCATTAAAAATGCTCAATAAGAGAGTGAAGCCTAACAAAGTGTACACAGAAAGGCTTCAAGCAGAGGCGGAGCTCCTACAGCGCATGTCACACCCCAACATCGTGGGCTTCAGAGCTTTCAGCAAGGGGAAGATCCTATACTTGGGTATGGAAGCCTGCGACCTCTCCCTGGGTGATTTGATTGAGAAGAAGTTAGATGATGACTGTGAGCCCTTTGCTCCTAAGAAGATATTGAAGGTAAGATCTTGTTTTTTATCTGTGTCATATTATGTGTGTGATAAGTTGAGGTTTATACAGGTTATTTAATGTTAGACAATTTTAACATAAGTACATAGCTATAAGACTAATTAAAATAAATAAAAGCAAAAGGTGACTGACTGACTGATCTATTAACGCACAGCTCAAAACACTGGGTGGGTCAGGCTGAAATTTGGCATACAGGTAGCTTTTATAATGTAGGCATCCGCATGTCAGGGTCAATTTGAGAATTTATAATTTCTGAATTTTGTCTGGTCTGGTCTGGTGGGAGGTTTCGGCCGTGGCTAGTTACCACCCTACTGGCAAAGAGTTGCCGTCAAGCGTTTAAGCGTTCCGGTACGATGCCGTGTAGAAACCGTTTAAGGGTTTAATATAACTGTAACCATACCCCTACCAGGTTAGCCCGCTGCCATCTTAGACAGCATTACCACTTACCATCAGGTAAAACATTTCAGGTAGCATTAGACATAGGCAACGCCCTAGAATACCTGCACACAAAGATGCAAATCCTGCACGGGGACATGAAATCCTACAACATATTAGTGAACGGAGACTTTGTGGTGTGCAAGCTGTGTGACTTCGGAGTCACCCTGCCACTAGACCAGAACGGACAAGTTGACAAGGAGAAGGCGGGGAATGCTGTTTATTTCGGTGAGAATCATTAATTGGAAATAACTTCTCAAATCTCGAAAATCTTACAGAAGATAAGATTACGTAATAAGATTTTTCAATGAGTTTAAGTTTGAACTTATTCAGAGACATTTTCAGCATGTCTTCTGGGAGCTTATTGTAGAAGCGGACACTGTTTCCAACAAATGAATTGCTAGTTTTACTAAGCCTAGAAGCGGGCATTACAAGATTGATCCATTAAGTTCCTAGAAGCTCAGAAGAATCTCCTTTCCGAACTGTTAGTAGAGTCAAAACATAACATAACATAAGAGACACTTTTCTGTCCACAAGGAATGAATAAATTGAGTATTTTTCTATGTATATTGCAGGCACAGAGGCTTGGAGCGCTCCGGAGGTGATAAGCGGAGGCACCATCACCAGGGCAGCAGATGTGTGGCCGCTGGGGCTGACCCTGTGGGAGATGTTGGCTCTGATGCCCCCGCACAGCCAGGATGAAGACACGTTGCAGGACATGAGCATGGATAGCCTCGATGAAGACAGTGTCATGGAAATCTTCCTTGAGAGATACGGTACGTTGAGCTTCTTCGATGCAAACAATCCGACTTTATTTCAAACTAGTGGGCCCGGCAGACGTTGTCCTGCCCTATCTTCCTCGCAATTTTTCCATACTTTCTCTCCGCTTAAACCTTACCTGGACTGCGACAAACATTTCAAAGCTCAAGCTCAGTCGTTCTCTAGTTTTAGCGAGACAAACGAACAGCAATTGATTTTTATATATTATATAGATATTCACTGTCAACTTCCAGTACATAGACGCAGTGTATTCTATTCTTTGGTTGCAGGCACGCGGCCCGCGATACCCGCGAACATATCGGAGGCCGAGTACGGGGCTCCGCTGACGCTGTTCTCGTGCTGCACGGAGCCCGAGCCGCACCGCAGGCCCCCTGCGGGGCACGTTGCCGCCACTGCGCAGCACTTCCTGGCTGACGCGTAGCACACACACACACACACACACGCACTCACACACACACACGCACTCACACACGCACTCTCACACACACACACACGCACTCACACACACACACACACACAACACACACACACACGCACACACACACACAACACTCACACACGCACTCACACACACTCACAGACATACACACACACACAACACACACACACGCGCGCGCACTCACACACACACACGCACTCACACACACACAGACACACACGCGCGCCCACACACACACACACACACACACACAGAGTAACGAAAATAAACCACTTGCCATCAGGTGAGATAGGGATGATAGGCCTATTACACTGCACTTTTCACAGGGACCCTTACATTTGATTCAGTGTAGTGTAATAAGATTTAGGAAGAAAGAGTCCCTAATTTGATCCTTATTGATGTGTAATAAGCGACGCCCACCCTTTCCACAGGGCCCTGTAAAAAGTGTAGTGTAGTGTAGTGAACCCTGATGTATGATTGACTTTTTTGTACATTTAATTTGTAAATTAGTTATGTTAGTTTTCTTATACATTCTTATTATGTTTAAAATGATTTTATGCATACTACTCGTAATATAATCTTTAAATAAATATTTTATGAATACAATATAGTTTTATTTAATACGGCGACATTAAAAAAATTGGCAGTCATAGGGACGACTTTTTTTTTAATCCACTAATTTACCCTCAACCAAAAAATGATCAACGCGGCTAAAGAAAAAACTTTAACAAATTAAAAATTAATGTCGTGCCCTTTATTTACCACGACTTTCGAAATTAAAAAAATTGCCAGTCATAGAGACGATTTTTTTTTAATCCACTTGTACATATTTATCTATGCTTACCCGCTCAACGCGACTAATAGGCCTATTGCACTGAACTTTTCACAGGGACCCTTGCTCTTAATCAGTGTAGTGTAATAAGATTTAGGGAGAAAGGGTCCCTATATTGGTCCTTATTGCTGTGTAATAAGCCACGCTCTCACTAGCAGCCACGACCACGCTTTCCACAGGGCCTTGTAAAAGGTGCAGTGTAATAGGCCTATAAAGAAGTTTTCACTTCAAAAATTAAAAATTTATGTCGTGCCCTTCATTTACTACGACTTTCGACATTAAAAAAATTGGCGGTCATAGAGACGATTTTTTTTAATCCACTTGTCCATGTTTATCTATGTTTATTCGCTACCAAAATGTGATCAACGCGACTAATAGGCCTATATTACACTGCACTTTTTACAGGGCCCTGTGGCTTACTAGTGGCCACTAGTGCGTCGCTTATTACACAGCAATAAGGTTAAATTTAGGGACCCTTTCTCCCTATATCTTATTACACTACACTGATTCAAGTGAAAGGGTCCCTGTGAGAAGTGCAGTGTAATAGGCCTATAAAGAAGTTCTCACTTCAAAAATTAAAAATGGTATAGTTGATCATTTCATTAAGTACCTAGTCGAGAGCATTTTATGAAATGGTGGCGTAAAGCTGAATAAGGGGGCACGATAGATTTAAGGGTAAATAACATAAAACAACGATTATTAAAAGTTAAAACAACTATATTATTTATGTAACATAAATAAAAATTCAACAATGTAGGTAGTCCTTAAAAGTAGTAGTTAGAATACATCGCTTAACTATTATACACTTATACCACAACTGTATACAAAATTGTGATTTATACACATAATATTTTACATTATGTATATACAGTATGTACTTCTAACGTGAAACAATGCTCAAAAATATAGGTGTATATTATATTATAAGTATACATAGTAGATATTTCGAGTTTTCGGTTGAAAACAGATCTTATATATTTATATATACAGGCTGATGTAAAAACAATTAAACGACGCGACGTTAAAACTTGATTTTATAATTGCTTAACAGGTTTAAATATAGGTTCTTTCGTCCTTTATTTATAAAGTATGAAAAATGCTACTTTTTAACTCAAAACTAATTTAAATAGTGTAAAGTGTACTTATATGTTTAGACTTATAAGCCTATTACACTGCACTTTTCACAGGGACCCTTACTCTTGAATCTAAGATTTAGGTAGTAAGGGTCCTTAATTTGGGTCAATTACCACAGGGCCCTGTGAAAAGTGCAGTGTAATAGGCCTATTAACTGTCAGGGTCAATTTCATCATCAATGGTTAATGGTTAAGGTTAACGTTAAATTTGACCACCGAAAAGCCAAAGTCTAACTATACCTAGTAAAAAATAATCTGATTGGGCATTCCAAAATGGTTTTTAGGTGTTTAAATTCATAACATAAGCCCCTAATTGTGATCTTATCCAAGCCATACATTTTTATAAATTCACAATATGAAATAAAAATTAAAAAAAAAAACATGAAATGACGTTCAGTCGCATATAAAAGTAAATATAAATATATGTTTTAAGTAAAAATGTACTTTTGAAATTCCGAGAGATTCATGGCGGAAGGTTTTCGACATTACAATATAAACTAAAATGAGCTGTTTAATTGACTAGTTAAACTTAACTGTACTTGTGAGATTTTAATTAGTACATTACTTAGATTATAATTTTAGCTTAAAATAAAAAGCACCGATGTACCACGTGATTTGTTACTTTGGATTCGTCTCATGTGAATGTCAAAATTGATGTATAAAGATGCATTCTTGCAATTACAATTAAAATAACTAAATATACAAACCTAGATAACTTATCAATTGGACAGGACGTGAAATGAGATGAATATGTCCCACAAACATATCTGACCCGGTGGCCAAAATTGGAACAAATTTTAATGCCTGTTTAGTTTTTTTTTTTATTTTTTTTTTCATTTACTAGCGACGCCTGTTTAGTTTTTTTTTTTTAATTTTATTTTTCATTCACCGGGTCAGATATGTTAGTGGAACTATACACGAATTAAAATCTCCAACTTTTATATTAACGAGACTGCGGTGTCACGTTTTTTAAATAATTTATATGACAAAATAACTAGTTTACATTTAAGTATGTTGTATTAGTGATAATTGCATGTACTTATGATGTATATTTTATTAATAACTTAGTAATAATATTTACAGTTTGTTACTAGAAGCAGGTTTACATACATTGCTTGTCGAATCGCCTATGCTTGAAATAATATAAAGAATAACAATAATATAATATAAAGAATAGAGAGAAATAATACAAAAATATAAAGAATACCAGCGGATCATGTTATTGTTAATAATTAATTGTACGAATTGACAATATCCCTAATATTATTATGAACGTACTTTTCAATACAAGAAGTACATTTCAAGCTCGAATAAGTTTTTGTCACAAGTATATAGGCGATAAGTAAGCATTTAATAATACGTTTTGTCCATACATTGAAATAAAAAATGAATAGGTATTTATTTTTAATACAGTTAATGTCTATAAAATATTGATTTATTTAGTCATTTTGTTATTTAAAATACTTTTAATAAAAATATTATTCCGTGAGGTATGCATGTAAGGCGATGGCTAAAGTGTGCTTATTATTCTTGTTTTCTTTTTTTTTATTGTGTATGCTAGTTTTTTGCTTTTATTGTTTACTTCATTTATAGAAAAGTATAATGCGGTTTAGATGAGTTGATAATTATTATTGAAGTAATCCTTCATAAGTATTCATACTAATATTATTATATACCTGTACGTCTGTCTGCTACGCTTTCACGGCCCATCTGTTTATTTGCGATTTTGACGGAATTTGATACAAATGTAAGTTGCATCTAAGGTATATAGTAGGGAGATTCGAGTATGAATATAATACAGTGGGTTACATCACACACGGTGCGTGTATCATGAGCCCAACATTTTCGCGAGTTAATGTATAATATGGAGATTCGAGTATGAATATAATACAGTAAGGTTACATCACACTCGGTGCGTGTATCATGAGCTCAACATTTTCGCGAGTTAATGTATAATATGGAGATTCGAGTATGAATATAATACAGTAAGGTTACATCACAGGGTGCGTGTATCATGGGCTCAACATTTTCGCGAGGTAATGTATAGCATGGAGATTCGAGTATGAATATAATACAGTAAGGTTACATCACACGGTGCGTGTATCATGGGCTCAACATTTTCGCGAGGTAATGTATAGCATGGAGATTCGAGTATGAATATAATACAGTGGGTTTACATCACACACGGTGCGTGTATCACGAGCTCAACGTTTTAGCGAGTTAATATATAGTAGGGAGATTCGAGTATGAAAATGAGGTGTTTATGAATATAAGACAGTAAGGTTACATCACACGGTGCGTGTATCATGGGCTCAACATTTTCGCGAGGTAATGTATAGCATGGAGATTCGAGTATGAATATAATACAGTAAGGTTACATCACACGGTGCGTGTATCATGGGCTCAACATTTTCGCGAGGTAATGTATAGCATGGAGATTCGAGTATGAATATAATACAGTGGGTTTACATCACACACGGTGCGTGTATCACGAGCTCAACGTTTTAGCGAGTTAATATATAGTAGGGAGATTCGAGTATGAAAATGAGGTGTTTATGAATATAAGACAGTAAGGTTACATCACACGGTGCGTGTATCATGGGCTCAACATTTTCGCGAGGTAATGTATAGCATGGAGATTCGAGTATGAATATAATACAGTAAGGTTACATCACACGGTGCGTGTATCATGGGCTCAACATTTTCGCGAGGTAATGTATAGCATGGAGATTCGAGTATGAATATAATACAGTGGGTTTACATCACACACGGTGCGTGTATCACGAGCTCAACGTTTTAGCGAGTTAATATATAGTAGGGAGATTCGAGTATGAAAATGAGGTGTTTATGAATATAAGACAGTAAGGTTACATCACACGGTGCTTGTATCATGAGCTCAACATTTTCGCGAGGTAATGTATAGCATGGAGATTCGAGTATGAATATAATACAGTAAGGTTACATCACACACGGTGCGTGTATCATGAGCTCAACATTTTCGCGAGTTAATGTATAATATGGAGATTCGATTGTGAATATGAAGTGTTTAGGAATATAATACAGTGGGTTACATCATACACGGTGCGTGTATCACGAGTGTTCCAGCTGCTTGAGGTAAGCGGCCACATTTCGCTTGCCTGCTTGGGCGGCGGCCTGCAGCGGCGTATTGTATTTGTCACTACCCACCGTGACGCGTGAGCGCAGCGAGCTCAACATTTTTGCGAGTTAATGTATTTGTTACCGCACTCATTTAATTTAATATGGAGATTCGAGTACGAATACGGAGCGACTACAACGCATAACACATACTCATCATATACGGTGCACGTATCGAGCGTAGCGAGGTAAACAGTTTTGAAAGTTGATTTACTTGTGATCGCACATATGTAGTATGGAGATTCGAGTATGAATATAATACAGTGGGTTACATCAAACACGGTGCATGTATCATGAGCTAAACATTTTCGCGAGATTCGAGTATGAATATGAAGTGTTTATGATTTCGCGAGTTAATGTATTCAGTGTGGAGATTCGAGTATGAACATAACACAGTAAGGTCACATCACACACGGTGTATGTATCACGAGTGCTCCAGCTGCTTGAGGTAGGCGACCACGTCCCGCTTGCCCGCTTGCGCGGCGGCCTGCAGCGGCGTGAGGCCGGCCGCGTTGCGCACCGCGGTCGCGGCCGCCGCGTCGCTCCCCGCACTCGCGCGTGAGCTCAACGTTTTAGCGAGTTAATGTATTTAGTGTGGAGATTCGAGTATGAACTTAGTACAGTAGGGTCACGTCACATCACACACGGTGTATGTATCACGAGTGCTCCAGCTGCTTGAGGTAGGCGACCACGACCCGCTTGCCCGCTTGCGCGGCGGCCTGCAGCGGCGTGAGGCCGGCCGCGTTGCGCACCGCGGTCGCGGCCGCCGCGTCGCTCCCCGCACTCGCGCGTGAGCTCAACGTTTTAGCGAGTTAATGTATTTAGTGTGGAGATTCGAGTATGAACTTAGTACAGTAGGGTCACGTCACATCACACACGGTGTATGTATCACGAGTGCTCCAGCTGCTTGAGGTAGGCGACCACGTCCCGCTTGCCCGCTTGCGCGGCGGCCTGCAGCGGCGTGAGGCCGGCCGCGTTGCGCACCGCGGTCGCGGCCGCCGCGTCGCTCCCCGCACTCGCGCGTGAGCTCAACGTTTTAGCGAGTTAATGTATTTAGTGTGGAGATTCGAGTATGAACTTAGTACAGTAGGGTCACGTCACATCACACACGGTGTATGTATCACGAGTGCTCCAGCTGCTTGAGGTAGGCGACCACGTCCCGCTTGCCCGCTTGCGCGGCGGCCTGCAGCGGCGTGAGGCCGGCCGCGTTGCGCACCGCGGTCGCGGCCGCCGCGTCGCTCCCCGCACTCGCGCGTGAGCTCAACGTTTTAGCGAGTTAATGTATTTAGTGTGGAGATTCGAGTATGAACTTAGTACAGTAGGGTCACGTCACATCACACACGGTGTATGTATCACGAGTGCTCCAGCTGCTTGAGGTAGGCGACCACGTCCCGCTTGCCCGCTTGCGCGGCGGCCTGCAGCGGCGTGAGGCCGGCCGCGTTGCGCACCGCGGTCGCGGCCGCCGCGTCGCTCCCCGCACTCGCGCGTGAGCTCAACGTTTTAGCGAGTTAATGTATTTAGTGTGGAGATTCGAGTATGAACTTAGTACAGTAGGGTCACGTCACATCACACACGGTGTATGTATCACGAGTGCTCCAGCTGCTTGAGGTAGGCGACCACGTCCCGCTTGCCCGCTTGCGCGGCGGCCTGCAGCGGCGTGAGGCCGGCCGCGTTGCGCACCGCGGTCGCGGCCGCCGCGTCGCTCCCCGCACTCGCGCGTGAGCTCAACGTTTTAGCGAGTTAATGTATTTAGTGTGGAGATTCGAGTATGAACTTAGTACAGTAGGGTCACGTCACATCACACACGGTGTATGTATCACGAGTGCTCCAGCTGCTTGAGGTAGGCGACCACGTCCCGCTTGCCCGCTTGCGCGGCGGCCTGCAGCGGCGTGAGGCCGGCCGCGTTGCGCACCGCGGTCGCGGCCGCCGCGTCGCTCCCCGCACTCGCGCGTGAGCTCAACGTTTTAGCGAGTTAATGTATTTAGTGTGGAGATTCGAGTATGAACTTAGTACAGTAGGGTCACGTCACATCACACACGGTGTATGTATCACGAGTGCTCCAGCTGCTTGAGGTAGGCGACCACGTCCCGCTTGCCCGCTTGCGCGGCGGCCTGCAGCGGCGTGAGGCCGGCCGCGTTGCGCACCGCGGTCGCGGCCGCCGCGTCGCTCCCCGCACTCGCGCGTGAGCTCAACGTTTTAGCGAGTTAATGTATTTAGTGTGGAGATTCGAGTATGAACTTAGTACAGTAGGGTCACGTCACATCACACACGGTGTATGTATCACGAGTGCTCCAGCTGCTTGAGGTAGGCGACCACGACCCGCTTGCCCGCTTGCGCGGCGGCCTGCAGCGGCGTGAGGCCGGCCGCGTTGCGCACCGCGGTCGCGGCCGCCGCGTCGCTCCCCGCACTCGCGCGTGAGCTCAACGTTTTAGCGAGTTAATGTATTTAGTGTGGAGATTCGAGTATGAACTTAGTACAGTAGGGTCACGTCACATCACACACGGTGTATGTATCACGAGTGCTCCAGCTGCTTGAGGTAGGCGACCACGTCCCGCTTGCCCGCTTGCGCGGCGGCCTGCAGCGGCGTGAGGCCGGCCGCGTTGCGCACCGCGGTCGCGGCCGCCGCGTCGCTCCCCGCACTCGCGCGTGAGCTCAACGTTTTAGCGAGTTAATGTATTTAGTGTGGAGATTCGAGTATGAACTTAGTACAGTAGGGTCACGTCACATCACACACGGTGTATGTATCACGAGTGCTCCAGCTGCTTGAGGTAGGCGACCACGTCCCGCTTGCCCGCTTGCGCGGCGGCCTGCAGCGGCGTGAGGCCGGCCGCGTTGCGCACCGCGGTCGCGGCCGCCGCGTCGCTCCCCGCACTCGCGCGTGAGCTCAACGTTTTAGCGAGTTAATGTATTTAGTGTGGAGATTCGAGTATGAACTTAGTACAGTAGGGTCACGTCACATCACACACGGTGTATGTATCACGAGTGCTCCAGCTGCTTGAGGTAGGCGACCACGTCCCGCTTGCCCGCTTGCGCGGCGGCCTGCAGCGGCGTGAGGCCGGCCGCGTTGCGCACCGCGGTCGCGGCCGCCGCGTCGCTCCCCGCACTCGCGCGTGAGCTCAACGTTTTAGCGAGTTAATGTATTTAGTGTGGAGATTCGAGTATGAACTTAGTACAGTAGGGTCACGTCACATCACACACGGTGTATGTATCACGAGTGCTCCAGCTGCTTGAGGTAGGCGACCACGTCCCGCTTGCCCGCTTGCGCGGCGGCCTGCAGCGGCGTGAGGCCGGCCGCGTTGCGCACCGCGGTCGCGGCCGCCGCGTCGCTCCCCGCACTCACGCGTGAGCTCAACGTTTTAACGAGTTAATGTATTTAGTGTGGAGATTCGAGTATGAACTTAGTACAGTAGGGTCACGTCACATCACACACGGTGTATGTATCACGAGTGCTCCAGCTGCTTGAGGTAGGCGACCACGTCCCGCTTGCCCGCTTGCGCGGCGGCCTGCAGCGGCGTGAGGCCGGCCGCGTTGCGCACCGCGGTCGCGGCCGCCGCGTCGCTCCCCGCACTCACGCGCCGCCGCGCCAGCAGCCGCACGCACGGCAGCTGGCCGAACATCGCCGCACCGTGCAGCGCCGTCTGACCGTTCTGCGGACACGCGAACGTATGGTTTTAATCACATTTACGCTTTTTTTACGCCATTGCAAGTTTGCAAGTGACCCTCACACCTGAATTAGTGTAGTGTAATAAGATTTAGGGACCAAGAGTGTCTGACCGATCTGCGGACACGCGAACGTATGGTTTTAATCACATTTACGCTTTTTTTACGCCATTGCAAGTTTTTATAGGTTTATTACACTACCCTCTTGCAGGGACCCTTACACCTGAATTAGTGTAGTGTAATAAGATTTAGGGACCAAGGGTGTCTGACCGATCTGCGGACACGCGAACGTATGGTTTTAATCACATTTACGCTTTTTTACGCCATTGCAAGTTTTTATAGGTTTATTACTTTTGCAAGGGACCCTTATATGCCTATTATACTGCACTTTTCACAGAGCCCTGTGGGAAGGGTGGGCGTGGCCGCTAGACTGATTCAAGTGTAAGGGTCCCTGTGAAAAGTGCAGTGTAATAGGCCTATAAGGACCTATTTTGGGACCCTTTCTCTCTAACTCTTACTACACCACACTGATTCAAGTGTAAGGGTTCCTGTGAAAAGTGCAGTGTAATAGGCCTATAAGGACCGTTTTAGGGACCCTTTCTTCTTAAATCTTATTACACTACACTGATTCAAGTCGAAGGGTCACTGTGAAAAGTAGCGACCAATTTAGAGACCCTTAATACCTACATTTTATTACACTACACTAAATAAATAAATAAATATATAATCATTTATTTGCAAGAATGTTTGTAGGTACATAATGTTGGTAAGATAATAATCTGATCATAAACATTCAACTAAATTAATAGTGTGCAAATATTATATAATTAGTAGGTAAATTAATAAATTATTAGGATTTCAGTTAAAAATATCAATTAAATTAATTAAATTCAATATAAAATAAACTAATGTCAGAGAAATTACAGGAAATCAAAATCAAATAAATTATACAACGCGATCAAAAATAACAATGTCAGTAATTAACAGTTATTGCTTACTGCGTTAAATATTCCTTCACATCATAGTAACATATTTCTAATAGTAATTTGTTGAGTTTGCTCTTTAGCATATTTAAAGTCAACTTTCAAAGTCAGCTGGTAGCCTATTAAACTGGTTTTAATGTGAAGGGTCCCTGTGAAAAGTGCAGTATAATAGGCCTATAAGGACCAAATTAGGGACCCTTTATCCCTAAATCTTATTACACTACACTGATTCAAGTGTAAGTCCCTGTGAAAAGTGCAGTGTAATAGGCTTATAAGGACCAATTTAGGGACCCTAAATATTATTACGCTACACTGATTCAAGTGTAAGGGTCCCTGTGAAAAGTGCAGTGTAATAGGCTTATAAGGACCAATTTAGGGACCCTATATATTATTACGCTACACTGATTCAAATGTAAGGGTCCCTGTCAAAAGTGCAGTGTAATAGGCCTATAGGACCGCTTTAGGGACCCTTCCTCCCTATATCTTATTACACTACACTGATTCAAGTGTAAGGGTCCCTGTGAAAAGTGCAGTGTAATAGGCCTATAAGGACCGGTTTAGGGACCCTTACTCCCTAATTTTTAGTCTTATTACACTATACTGATTCTAATGTAAGGGTCCCTGTGAAAAGCGCAGTGTAATAGGCCTATAAGGAAGAATTTAGGGACCCTAATTCTTATTACGCTACACTGATTCAAGTTGAAAGGGTCCCTATGAAAAGTGCAGTGTAATAAGCCAATAAGGAAGAATTTAGGGACCCTAATTCTTATTACGCTACACTGATTCAAGTGTAAGAGTCCCTGTGAAAAGTGCAGTGTAATAGGGCTATAAGTGTTATGCACTGACCGGCAGTACCCCCAGGTTGGGTTTGTACTTTAGCAGCTCAGCAACCACGGCTGCATGCCCCTTGTGAGCCGCCTTGAACAGCGGAGTAGCTCCGTCCTGATAAATGATAAATGATTTATTTATTTCATGTAGGACAACTTGTGCCACTTATGAAACGTTAAGACTCTACCACCGGTTCGGAATATTCTACTGAGAAGAGCCGGCAAGAAACTCAGCAGTTGCTCTTTTCATAGAAAAGAAAAGGTTACAATATGTAGACAACACTACACATACGTTACAAGTATTACACTGACTTGTGGGTCACTGGATGCGAGGCCGGTTGCTTCCATGACACTTTGTTATCAATAAAATCATCGGTAGTGTAATAACCTCGACTTAACAAATGCTGTTTAACACAGTCTTTAAATCTATGCAATGGCAAATCCAGAAACTCTTTGGGAACCATATTATAAAAGCGTACACTCGACCCCACAAAGGATTTCTGCACTTTGCGCACACGATACGACGCTGTTACTAGCTTATGGCGGTTTCTAGTGTATCGATTGTGAGTATCACCTATTTGCTTAAAAAGATAGCTTATAGATAGAAAAAATTTGCTTAGAAAGTGTTCTGCCTAACAAAGACAAAGACTGCAATATAGAACTATTAAAGTGACTTCTTTAGCCGCGTTGAGCAATTTTTGGTACGGGGTGAACTTGTGGATTCGCGTCACCGACATGCTTGCGTTGTTACGAAGACAAGAGGTCTTAAATATAAATTTAATACATTCTAAATTAAACTGTAATGCTCTGGTGTTACGGTATAATTTCGAATTTCGTTTGCGAAACGGACGTTTTTTGCCGGCTAAGGCACCCCTCCGCATCGTCCCATTACGGAACTTCGTTCCAATATACTACATTCGTAATTTTTTTTTATCCACTATAAGTTAGCCCTTGACTGCGATCTCACCTGATGGTAAGTGATGATGCAGTCTAAGATGGTAGCGGGCTAACCTGTTAGGGGCATGGCAGTTATTTTAAACCCATACCCCTATTCGGTTTCTACACGCTTAAGCTTAAGCTTTAATGCCTTAGTTTTAAGGTCTTTCTTTTTTTAACGATTTTTTTTAATAAAAAATAAAATAAAATATAAACCTTAACACTAAGGGACTAAAGTTTAATTTCGAATGTAGTATATTTATATTTAAGACCTTTTGTCTTCGTAACCACGCGAGCATGTCGGTATTCGCAAGCATGTTGGTCACGCGAATCTACATTTTTACCTTCTACCAAAAAGTGCTCAACGCGGCTAAAGAAGCTTTCACAAAAAAAAATATTAGTTTTCACTTATATCGGCATTTTTTTATAAATATACAATATGTAGAGAATTTTGTACAGCTGTACTATTACCTGTTCTGTGGTACAAGTAACAAAAAAGGTGCTGAGCTCGCGTTTAGTGCATTTAAGAATACTAGAATCATTAACTATTATAACATACAAAATTAAAAAAAAAATGCACTCGCTTGTCTGTGCTTGTACAAGCTCATGATAATGTTATTTTAATGGTAAGTATAAGAAGAAAAATATTTTAGGACATCACACTATGAACATTTTGACACTACAGATCAAAAATACCTTGTTTGTTGATGTTGGTGCCTAAATTAAGTACCTAATCTAATAAATGTACTATTTAGATACGTTTAGCTACAAATCGACAACAAGTGTAATAAAACTTGGAATACTCCAAGGAAGCATACTTGGTCCATTGTTGTTCCTGGTTTACATAAATGACCTGTTGAAACAAACCTCACACTCATCGATTCTTTTTTCAGATGATTACACAATAATAATGAAATGTTATGGAAATCTTAAGTAAGTACATGATGCTCACAACTTCAACAGCGTGGTTTAAGGTTTTTGATTCCTGCTAGAACTCCGGGATAAAAAGTAGCCTACGTCGTTTTTCCCTAAAATCAGTCAAAAAGACAGGCCTTGAACCACTTATAATACATAATATTAGCATGAACATGGATAGTATTATGTATGGAGTTATTTACATGGACCACACATCGATTCTTTTTGCAGATGAATCTACAATAATAATGATACTTATCGCTGTACCAAATTTCGTTAAAATCAATGAAAAGATGGGCCGTGCAATACTTATAATACACAATATTGGTATGAATATGGATAGTATTATGTATGGAATTATTTACATGGAATTTCTGACTATGCACGCACTAATCGTCGCCAAATTGTTATAAATTAAACGCTACAAGTTTGTGGCTTAAGTAGTTTTATTAAACTTTTTTCTTTGCACTTTATTTATAAAGGTTATTTAATTTGTTCTGATTTTTTCTATCCAAAAAGCTTCACTACAGAGTCTAACGTCACAGACCAAAACTACATACATAGGCAAAAATACCACAGACAATATACTACACCCCCTCTTAGACCAAAAGCTGTATACGCCTATACCTGTCTCAGCTTGTCCACGTTAGCCCCGGTTCTAACTTGCCCCCCCTTAGACCAAAAGCTGTGTACGCCTATACCTGTCTCAGCTTTTCCACGTTAACCCAGGTTCTGACTTGCCCCCCCTTAGACCAAAAGCTGTGTACGCCTATACCTGTCTCAGCTTGTCCACGTTAGTCTGACTTGCCCCCCCTTAGACCAAAAGCTGTGTACGCCTATACCTGTCTCAGCTTTTCCACGTTAACCCAGGTTCTGACTTGCCCCCCCTTAGACCAAAAGCTGTATACGCCTATACCTGTCTCAGCTTGTCCTCGTTAGTCTGACTTGCCCCCTCTTAGACCAAAAGCTGTATACGCCTATACCTGTCTCAGCTTGTCCACGTTAGCCCCGGTTCTAACTTGCCCCCCTTAGACCAAAAGCTGTATACGCCTATACCTGTCTCAGCTTGTCCACGTTAACCCAGGTTCTGACTTGCCCCCCCTTAGACCAAAAGCTGTGTACGCCTATACCTGTCTCAGCTTGTCCACGTTAGCCCCGGTTCTAACTTGCCCCCCTTAGACCAAAAGCTGTATACGCCTATACCTGTCTCAGCTTGTCCACGTTAGCCCCGGTTCTAACTTGCCCCCCTTAGACCAAAAGCTGTGTACGCCTATACCTGTCTCAGCTTGGCCACGTTAGTCTGACTTGCCCCCCCTTAGATCAAAAGCTGTATACGCCTATACCTGTCTCAGCTTGTCCACGTTAGCCCCGGCGGCCAACAACGCCCTGGCCACTCGCTGGTGTCCACACTGAGCCGCGATCCACAGCGGCGAGGCACGGTCACTGCGCACTGCGTCCACACTCGCACCGGCCGCCAGTAGTGCGAGGCAAACCTCCTCGTGCCCGTTCTGTGCCGCTATGAACAGCGGGGTGGCTTTATCCTGCACATTTGAACATAAACGACACTGGAATGGATCTATCACACCTTGTCTGTCATATCAAGAAGCACACATAGCATAACATTTTACCACATGGCTTTATAGTTCATCAATCTGCACACGATATAAAAAAATGTTCGGATATCAGCTGCTCTGCTCCACGAATGATATGACCTACGGCATAACACTGTGGAAGTGCCATAGAGGCTTAATTTCAGCAACAAAGTTTTGTGATCAACACAATCAAATGCCTCAGACAGGTCACTGATCAACATATAAATAATAAAAGTAGGTGTAAAGAATATAAGTAACAAAGGTCTCCGACAATCAAATCGGAGAAATCCTGGTCCCTCTTAAATCAGAGGATAATAAAAAAAAGACAGGTCACAAATAACATTCTGTGAACGCTTCATGTATTGGAGTTCAGTCATTATGATAAGGAGTAATTAGAACATAGTAACTAAAAAACAAAATAAAATAAAATTATACGTTTTTGAATAACACAAAATTGATTTCAGTCTGCTACACTTTTCCGTCCTAACTTTTCAACCGGTATTTTGACTAAATTTGGCACAGAGGTAGGTTGCGTCCCAAGGACAGGCTTTTCATCCCGGAAAGTTAAAGAGTTCCCGTGTGAATCACAAGACAGTGGATCAGTGACTTACCTTCATACAAGAATTAACATTAGCTCCCCTCCGTATGAGCTCCTCGACGACTGGCAAGTGCCCGCATTGGCATGCCACGAACAAAGGAGTGCCACCGTCCTGAAATATCATATTTTATTTTATTGAAAATGTACACAAAACAGGTTGCCATATTTACGCTTGAATTTTATAATGTTGTGTACACATACTAGGGATTGTTACTTCTGATCCTAATGATATGATATTCTTATACTTTGTCCATGTTTTGATTGCAAACCGTGAGGAGTATTTATCGTTACAGCTACAAATACTTAGTAGTAAAATGTTACAACCTCTCACTGCTCTTTGATTTCACAAATAAGCTGCCACGAGCGTTTACTACCTATAAACAATTATTTTTTTCTTTAATGTTTCTGCAAATAATTAATTAAGATAAATGATAAAATAAATAATAGATTTAAAAAAAATATCCAAAATTTTCGTACAAGACTTTGAAATGATAAAACAAATAATAGATTTAAAAAAAATATCAAAAATTTTCGTACAAGTCTCCGAGTGACCTAAATAGGTCACTCGAAGTCTTGTACGAAAACAAACAACAAAATATAGTACATTACTGCAGCGGCCAGCAAAAGAGGCATTGAAGTATTGGCACACATACGTGAGTCCATCCATCAATGCCTAGTTGTGGCCAAGGCTTGTATAGTGCTTTTCTCAAATAATGCGCGGAAATTAAAACTAAGTAGTACCTAGACAGAACTTTTTATTTTAAAATATTTTTCTTACGATTTTGGCGGTAACAAGTTTTCTATTACGGCTCTTGCCGCCTCTTGATGGCGTTAAAGTAAGTTCATCACACTCATTGTCTTCACTTGAACTCATTTTGTCAAATAAATTTCAAAATCAATGATGAACAACGAGCAACAATAATTTTTCCCGCGTTATAGTGTTCATCATCGAAATATTACGCGTTATTAGTCTAAGGTGTTCATTTGTTTTTTTTCAATAAACAGCTGTCTATTTGCAAGCTAGTTCTAAATTTAAATAAAACCTTTGATAAGTTACCTCCTTGGTTGAAATTAAACGACAGATATGAATTTAATATGTAATTTATTTGGCCGCTAAATCACGACAGATATGGATTTTCATACAACATTTGCCGGCCGCTGCTCTCATGTATTTGGCCAGTACGGCAAGTTCGATTTATCTAGAAGAAGGTTAGATAGATAGATAGATAAATACTTTATTGCACACATGAAAAATACAAGGTAAAGTTAACTATAAACTAGGTATGCAAAGGCGGCCTTATTGCTTACTGAGCAATCTCTACCAGGCAACCTTTGGTGAGAGGATCGAATAAGGTGTGTAGGGCAGTGTGGCACAATAGAATACACGTTATTATTAAGTAAGTAAGTACAAAATATAAAACATAATAAACGTATTGTATATATACATTACATGTAAATAAAATACATAAATATAACAATAAAAATATTATGCATAAACATACACAAATTACACATTTAAATATAAAAATTAAATACGCATAATAACGAATTAAGATAAAAGTATTATTTATTTATTATGGCATGACTTGGTTAAGGAAATATTCTTTGAGACTATTTTTAAAAATAGGTAAGGATTTGGAGTCTCTAATATTTTTGGGTAGTGAATTCCATAACTGCACAGCATACACCGTGTACGATTTGCTGTAAAATTTTGTACGATGAATAGGAGTTTTGAGTTTATTATCCATGGTAGAACGCAGCTGCATATGACGATCAACAGCACCGAGAAAGTTGAAACGTGAAGGTTGTCAAAATAATGCTCAAATTTCCAAGCATGTTTGGGAAAAACAAATAAACAACATAAATGTATTGAGAAGAATCAAGAAGTGAGATAGTACCGTGCTGGGTGCGTCGATGGCGGCCCCACAGTCGAGCAGCAGACACGCGATGTCGAGGAACCCGCCCTGCGCCGCGAAGAACAGAGCGCTCGTCCCTGTCTGACACCACCGCGCATACTCAATGTTATCATACCATTCATAAATGTGTGTGTGTGTGTGTGTGTGTGGGTGTGGGTGTGGGTGTGTGTGGGTGTGGGGGGGGGGGGTGTATGTGTGTGCAGCTCATTCATATCAAACGTGAATTGCGATGAAAAGAGTCGTAAGCGAGCGCTTTGCAAACTTGGGTACTTGGCGAGCTACATTATTCAGGGCTTTAGAAACAACAAAGGGGAGCTTTACAGATGAGGACGCCTTGTATGGATTATGATTGCTTGTTTGTGTGTGTGTGTGTGTGTGTGTGTGGGGGTGTGGGTGAGTGAGTGTGTGTTACGATTTAAATATTCTGAGCAAAAAGTTTCTCTGCACTTTCATAATCATAGTTTTTAAGCCACGTTCTAATGTAAGTTTTTATTAAATAGATTAAATAGTATTGATATAAGAATGGTTACTAATACTCACTACTAATTATGAAATGTTTTATGGAGGGTAGAGGTAAGGAGGATCATATCTTATGGGAATAAAGTTGAACAAGTGTCCAGTGGTTGCTAGTGGTTGCAAAAACCTTCCACAATGGAGCTGGTGTAGGTAAAGGATGTAGAATGTAGCAATTGTAGATGAACTGAAGTGTGCCGAGTTAAAAAATTTAATATTATTGTCGTATAAAGTAGTTAACTATTGAAAATTTCAACAACTTACGTTGTACACAATTATGATGAATGTTTTCATTGTTTGTTTATTTCTCAAATCTAATAATATTTGGCGCTTCCTTTTAAATTTACCCTGATGCTAATGTGGCGCCCAATTTAATGCATTTCGACGGACACATGTCATATACACAAATGACTCTCCTTACCTCTACCCTCCATAAAATGTATGTACAACGTATTGTAATAAGCGAGCACGAAAAATACTGGTTTACGGACAATCCCGATCACGTTTTTAATACACCGTAACAGATATTGTAAAATGTTATTTTTGGAAATAGACACTTGTTTTTAAATAAATAAAAATAAATTTACATACTAGCTAACCCGACAGATGGTGTTCTGTCCCAAATTATATATATGTAATGACTAGCTGATGCCCGCGACTTAACTTAGTCCGCGTAGACTGAAGTTTTTGCGCGGGAACACTTTAATTTTCCGGGATAAAAAGTAACCTTTATGTTATTGCAGACTATAATATAAATCTGTGGCACATTTCATGTAGATCCGTTCAGAATTGATTGAGTAACAAACAAACATACATCCATCAAAACTTTCGCATTTATATTATTAATTTAGAAGTATAGTTCATTGGTCCCAAAAAGCCCATAGAAAAATCACTTCCAGTTTTTTTCCGAATTTTCCAGAAAACTTTTCCAATTTTTCTTTCCCACAAAACCTTATTCGGCCTATCACGTACATTTAAACGAAACATCAGCCACATCGGTCCAGCCGTTCTCAAGTGATGCATATGGTACCAAGGAACAACATTTGATATAATTTTTTATTATATAAAAATTATACCAATTTCCTTCCCTTCTTGGACATTAATTATTACCATCATTTCTAACTATTTTCACTACGAGTCTCCTTTTATTCAATTCAATTCAAATGTTTTTTTATTCAAATAAACTTTTACAAGTACTTTTGAATCGTCAAGTGAATCTACCACTGGTTCGGAATGCCATTCCTACCGAGAGGAACCTACAAGAAACTCGGTGGTTGCTCTTTGTAAATAATGAATTGAATTGATGATGACTAAGGTGTACTATTCTCTCAGAATGAATTGAATTGATGATGACTAAGGTTTATTATTCTCTCAGAATGAATTGAATTGATGATGACTAATGTTTATTAAATTTGGGGCAAAATAGCTGGAATTGTGTGACTGAGTGTGACTTGTGTTCTCCGCTTTCATTAAAGGTCTCAACGGTTCTAACTTTATCCGCATTTAATGCAACTAGTTCCTACTACAGATACAAAGTTCTGTAGGTCAAATGCTGTTTTAGGTATTTACCAAAACGCAAGCATAAATTACGAGTGAAAGAACTTAATTAAAGCCGACACACATCAATTACTAACCCGGTCTACATTCAGAACATAAGTAAGTCAGAAGGTATATTTCGCCACGAATGCAGCTCATTCATATCAAACGTGAATTGCGATGAAAAGAGCCGTAAACGAACGCTTTGCAAACTTGGGTCTTTGGCGAGCTACATTATTCAGGGCTTTAGAAACAACAAAGGGGAACTTTACAGATGAGGACGCCTTGTATGGATTATGATTGCTTTTTTGTGGCGAAAATTGCTCTTTTTTTTCATGAAGAGTAGTTTTGATTGCCATAGTTTGTGTAGGAGACCTACTGCTTAAATATCTGATATCTGCTGATATTGTTATACATGCGAAAGTTTGGATGGATGTTTGTTACTCATAAAATGAAATTTGGCAAAGAGATGGATTATAGTCTGGAATAACACATAGGCTACTTTTTTCTAGTAGTAACTAAGGGCCCCCATCGACCCCCATCGACCGCAGGGCCCTGGACACGTGCCCAGAATGCCCAGTGTAAAAGAGGGGCCTGATTATATCTCAATATTTGCTGAATATTTGAATGTAACCACTTCTACTTCTTTTATATTTACAGTGATATAATTTTTGTTAAACAGCACATCCATATTTACAAAAAAAATGCGATCTGCACGACAGGCAAACTAGAGGCCGTAATAGGCTCGTGACTCTATCGCTCCGCCTCAAAAAAGTCAGAAGGTCATTCGTGGGAATGAGCATTCTTTTCTATATTATTATTCTTCTTATTTTATTTATCTTTTTGGTATCTACTAAATAAATTTAAAAAAAAATGATAGAGGAGCATGGATTTGATCACTACAGCAATGCTAAGGACAGCGGTTACTTATGTATGTCACCGTAAGATTGTAAAAACCGTTAGATTATAATCTAACTCGCGAAATTGTAAACTGTCGAAAGATTGTAAACTGTTCAATGTTCTGAGTTTCAATTTTTGAAATATTCATTTTATTTACGTTTTCTTGTCTCTTTCTTGTAGGTTAGGTTAGGGTTCGACAGAAATAATCAAGTAGTGTCGGTTTTATCGGGTTTAAATACCTATCAGATTACAATCTACCGGAAAATAATGCGTTAAATTCTAATCTTTCGACAGTTTAGAATTTCGCGAGTTAGATTATAATCTAACGGTTTTTACAATCTTACGGTGACATATACATTTATATAATAATTGTAAATGAAATGTTTATTTAAAAAGAGCATACACCGAGTTTTTTGCTGGTTCTTCTCGGTAGGAATGGCATTCCGAACCAGTGGTAGATTCACTTGTCGATTCATAAGTACTTATAAATGTTTATTTGAATAAAACACACTTGAATTTGAAACTAACTGCCTCGTTGGTCAAGTGGCTAGTATGTTCGACTGCGGCCGACGAGGTCCCGGGTTCGAGTCCCGGGTCGGGCCATTATAAAGTATTGGGTTTTTCTGACTAGAATTCTCAGTGCTAGCCCGGAGTTAGGAATTTGGCGGTGTTTCACCCCCGTGCCTCGGAAAGCACGTTAAGCCGTCGGTCCCGGTTATTATCACTAACATGATAATAGTCGTTAAAGCCCGCCAACCCGCATTGGAGCAGCGTGGTCTAAGCTCTAATTCCCTCTCTCCTATGAGTGTGGAGGCCTGTGCCCAGCAGTGGGACGTTAATGGGCTGTAGTGGTGGTGGTGGTGGAATTTGAAAAATTTCAATATCAAGATGAGTTGAGATGTTGGTTATGTTGTTTGATGGTGTTGAAGGAGGATTAGTTCGATAAGACTAATAGATTTATTCCATGTTTGCAAAGCGAAAATACTTTACAAGTATTTCGCGATACCTAATTATTAAGTTTATAGTACTTTAAATAACCCTATGATTGAAAATGTAACACATTATTTCCCTTCTTCTGTATGTAAACTTTAATAGGCGTAAGTTAGTCTGTAAGTATCACCATAATCATGTTAAATTTTTGTAAATTCTTTTTTTTATACGACTGCCTGAAAAAAGGAGTATATTGTTTTCAGGATTCATGTATGTATGTATGTATGTATGTATGCATGTATGTATGTGAGTTTGTATATTCCACGATAACTTCTATATGCCTGAACCGATTTTGATAAATGAGGTATCGTTAGAATCCCTAGCTTATTCCGGGTGACATAGGCTAGTAAAATTTAAAAAAAAAATGATGGGGTGACCATGGTCCCGCATTAAAGTTTAAATTTGATAAATAAAAATCGAAAATAAGATTAACTATATAATCATCATATAGAAAATGATGAGTAGATTCCAAAAATATATAACACTATAGTTCAATATCCAGTGATTCACAAAAAAATATCGTTCAATAAAAATGCGAATAAGATTCTAATCTATCTAGATTAATTTAGATTTTTAACTTTTTAGTCCGTTTTTTGGCAGGGCAGTCGTGTTTTTTAATTATTTTAATTATGACTTGTAACAAAATGTTTTTACATCATTATTTGTTGATAAAGAAGTTATAAAATAATAATAAAGTTGGATATGGCGAGTCAGCAAGATGTGGGTAGGTATGATAATGTGAGACGTACCGTCCTACAGCACGCGGGGTCAGAGAAAATTCAGAAATTATAAATTCCCAAATTGACCCTGTCGAGCCCGGGACGTCGTCAAGACAACAGCGCTCAACATTGCGCCAGGGAGGTCGTCAAAGATGATGATGTAGTATGTAATTTATGATGATGATGAAATATGTAATGTATGATGATGATGATGATGATGATGTTGTATGTAATGTATGATGATGATGATGAAGTATGACGATGTGAGACGTACCGTCCGGCAGCACGCGGGGTCAGCGCCCTGGGCCAGGAGCTCGCGTACGCACTCCGTGTGCCCCATGGCTGCGGACAGAATCAGCGGCGTTGTGCCGTCCTGAAACAACACGAGGACAATACTCACTACCGTACTAACGCCCTCGGATTGAGCTCACCTACGCGCACTTTCACTCCTTAACCGGCAAATCTTGTCCTTATGATAAATGATAATAGTAGTAATATAAGAGCGGTGAATAGGTTTTTACATACGAGTTGACTAATGTCAGCCCGATGACGCCAGCCGAGGGCTGACCGTCGTCACGAGGATGTAGAAACCTTAACGCCCGTGTATCGCACGATATTTTTCAATACATTTGTGAGAAAACTCGAAAATATAAGTCGAGTAGGTAGGCACTAGGTACTCACTAGAAAATGGTTTTTCACGCCCATACTTATTTATAAGCGCGGTTTTTTTCTCAGATCTAAAATACCTGAGTGTTGATTCAAAATATGACTCCACATTACATCTGCCATTCTGTCAAATAAATATTTATTGATAATTTTTAAGAAAAATTCAACGACTCTTTTAAAAATAGCGCGCGCTACGGCGCGTTGTTGTAATTGCGTTTTTTTAATTCGATTCATGGCTCTAGGTTCTAGTTCTTAGCTTCCAGCCTGGACTATTCAGCCTTTACTATTTTGATTTATAAAACTTAAAACAAATTTAATTAATTATAATTAAATAATTTTTTTTATTTCATGCATTCATTTCATCAATTCACATCTAAATGTCATTATTTTTTTAGGTTTTCTACAACAAAGTCAATATCATTATGAACCTTCTTGCAAGAAAACTTTTTATTTAGAAGTAACGTGGACTTACAAAAATTTAAAAAATCTGCAAATTTACTGCACGAGGGCAGTAAATATTTACTGCACGCGGGCAGTAAATTTAACTTACAAGCCCTGTTTACTGCCTCTGTAAGTGCATTTTTCGAGCAAGTGCATTGAAAATGATTTATTTATTTCATGTAGGACAACTTGTGTCACTTATGGAACGTTAAGACTCTACCACCGGTTCGGAAAACTGATTCTACTGAAGGGCCGGCAAGAAACTCAGCAGTTGCTCTTTTAATAGAAAAGAAAAGGTTACAATATGTGGACAACACAACACTTGTGGGTCACTGGATGCGAGGCCGTTTGCTTCCATGCAACTTTGTCGTTAATAAAATCATCGATAGTGTAATAACCCCGACTTAACAAATGCTGTTTAACACAGTCTTTAAATCTATGTAATAGCAAATCCAGAAACTCTTTGGGAACCATATTTCCGTATGTCTTGTCCTCTTGTCCTTAGAAGCCTAATGAATGCCATCTGGGGTGTGCTCGCGGCCTAATTCGGGTCCTAATATATTATTTTTTATACGACTACCTGAAAAAAGGAGTATATTGTTTTCAGGGTTCATGTATGTATGTATGTGAGTTTGTATAATCCACCATAACTTCTATACGCCGGAACCGATTTTTATAAATGAGGTATCGTTAGATTTCTATGTTTTTTAATATTAATTTAATATTAATTTGTAAAGAATATGACCTCTCTACGTCATCTGACGTTACCGGACAGAATTTCAAAGGCGCCATTACTGCAGAAACCTCTCCAGGCAGAGTTTGGCTGGTGCCGTTGATAAATGCGTTAACTTTCTTTATTTCTTCAATACTCTGGTTTATACATACATAGAATTGCACTTAATTTACCACGGACATTTTCCGAAAGTGAACTAGGTAGTGTGTTCAATATTTTTTTTCCAATATTTCCAAGGATTGCACAAAGAAAGGTTTTTGAATTCTAATTTTTCTGTGGCGTTGCTGAACGCTGTAAAAATAACGTATTGCAAACATGCAAATGCATATAATCCGATGTCTAATCATCACATACCTACCTATTTACTTTTATGTGAAATCATAATCAAGCCCATACAAGAAGTCATAATTAAAAAAAAATTAAAAAACACGACTGCCCTGCCAAAATACGAACTAAAAAGTAAAAAATCTTAATTAATCTAGTTAAATTAGAATCTTATTCAAATTTTTATTAAATGATATTTTATTGTGAATCCCTGGATATTGAACTATAGTGTTATATATTTTTGGAATCTACTCATCATTTTCTAGATGATGATTATATAGTTAATCTTATTTCCGTTTTTTTTTCAACTTTAGTCTTTAATGCGGGACCATGGTCACCCCATCAATTTTTTAAAAAAATTTACTAGCCTATGTCAACCGGAACATGCTAGGGATTCCAACGATACCTCATTTATCAAAATCGGTTCAGGCGTATAGAAGTTACGGTGGAATATACAAACTCACATACATACATACAAACATGAACCCTGAAAATAATATAATCCTTTTTTCAAGCAGTCGTATAATAAAAATTATTACGTATCAAAAACCAAATAATAAACTCGTGCAACCGTTCAAGGTCGGCAAACGCATATCGAAAGGCACACAAAAGCTGTAAGAAAATCAGATTGCCGCGGGCTTTCAGTGTGTTGCGTAACCGATCGTGATGATAGACAGCGGTGTCGGTCGATACCTCATAGTCCGCTGCAGCAATTACCATCTGTTAGCGATGGGTGCAACATATAAGAGGGTATATAACTGCCCTGTGTATATTTTTATACGACTGCCTGAAAAAAGGAGTACATTGTTTTCAGGGTTCATGTATGTATGTATACATGTATGTGAGTTTGTATATTCCAGCATAACTTCTATACGCCCTAACCGATTTTTATACATGAGGTATCGTTAGATTTCTATGTTTTCTATAAAAAGATGTGACGTTTGTCATTTAATATTAATTTGTAAAGAAAATGACCTCTCTACGTCATCTGACGTTACCGGACAGAATTTCAAAGGCGCCATTTCTGCAGAAACCTCTCCAGGCAGAGTTTGGCTGGTGCCGTTGATAAATGCGTTAACTTTCTTTATTTCTTCAATACTCTGGTTTATATATAGAATTGCATTTAATTTACCACGGACCTTTTCCGAAAGTGAACTAGGTAGTGTGTTCAATATTTTTTTAAATATTTCCAAGGACTTGCACAGAAAAAGGTTTTTGAATTCTAATTTTTCTATGGCGTTGCTGAACGCTGTAAACATAATGTTTTGCATGTTTGCATATGCAAATGCATATAATTCAATGTCTAAACATCACATATCTACCTATTTACTTTAATGTGAAGTCATAATCAAGCCCATACAAGAAGTCATAATTAAAAAAAAATTAAAAAACACGACTGCCCTGCCAAAATACGAACTAAAAAGTAAAAAATCTTAATTAATCTAGTTAAATTAGAATCTTATTCAAATTTTTATTAAATGATATTTTATTGTGAATCCCTGGATATTGAACTATAGTGTTATATATTTTTGGAATCTACTCATCATTTTCTAGATGATGATTATATAGTTAATCTTATTTCCGTTTTCTTTTCAACTTTAGTCTTTAATGCGGGACCATGGTCACCCCATCAATTTTTTAAAAAAATTTACTAGCCTATGTCAACCGGAACATGCTAGGGATTCCAACGATACCTCATTTATCAAAATCGGTTCAGGCGTATAGAAGTTACGGTGGAATATACAAACTCACATACATACATACATACAAACATGAACCCTGAAAGCAATATTTAAGCTTTTTTCAGGCAGTCGTATAATAAAAATTATTACGTATCAAAAACCAAATAATAAACTCGTGCAACCGTTCAAGGTCAGCAAACGCATATCGAAAGGCACACAAAAGCTGTAAGAAAATCAGATTGCCGCGGGCTTTCAGTGCGTTGCGTAACCGATCGTGATGATAGACAGCGGTGTCGGTCGATACCTCATAGTCCGCTGCCACAATTACCATCTGTTAGCGATGGGTGCAACATATAAGAGGGTATATAACTGCCCTGTGTATTTTTACATATAAGAGGGTATATAACTGCCCTGCGTATTTTTATACGACTGCCTGAAAAAAGGAGTATATTGTTTTCAGGGTTCATGTATGTATGTATGTGAGTTTGTATAATCCACCATAACTTCTATACGCCGGAACCGATTTTGATAAATGAGGTATCGTTAGAATCCCTAGCTTATTCCGGTTGACATAGGCTAGTAAAATTTAAAAAAAGTGATGGGGTGACCATGGTCCCGCATTAAAGACTAAAGTTGAAAAAAAAAATTCGAAATTAGATTAACTATATAATCATCATCTAGAAAATGATGAGTAGATTCCAAAAATATATAACACTATAGTTCAATATCTAGTGATTCACAAAAAAATATCATTTCATAAAAATGTGAATAAGATTCTATTTAACTAGATTGATTTAGATTTTCAACTTTTTAGTTCGTTTTTTCTCAGGGCAGTCGTGTTTTTATTTTTTTTAATTATTACTTACACCCCCTCATTTAAAAATAACCAACCGTCTGCTTCGTTCGCGAATCGGTGAATTCGATTTTGTGGAAACTTCTTTATCTTTAAGCTTTATTTTTAAGCTCGTATTTGTGGGAAGGTTACTAGTGCCAACATACAACAGATATTAATGCACGATTTTATATTGTAAGGAAATAGTTAAAGCTATACTATTATTATTCATCTCGAATGGTTTCAAGGTACCGAAGATTTTAAACAGCAAAGGTGATCATGAAATAACAAGTTTTAGCTGTTAGGAGTTCGATAGACACTGAGTATCCAGGAAATGCTGACTCTGCAACCTATGAATGGTTCCTAAGGACGTTCCTGTTTCGTGTCGGAGTTTTGGACTTGGTGGATCTGAGTGGTTTTGACGTTGGTGAATACTGGTTGCTTAAACTGCATTTATCTCGCCCTTTATAAAATACTCATTTTAAATCGTTTTTCAAATCAAAAACCGCTTGCGCTTGTAACTTGATTCCAAGTATCTAACGAAATAAATGACCAAAAAAACAGCACAAACAAAAAATGTAGAGCACTCTATTTTTACAATCTCAGTGATAGATTGATTTCGATTGCATATTATATGGAACTTAATATTAATTTCTGTGATTTAGTAATGAAATATTACTTACTTCATTTCTGTGATTTAGAAACAACGATGTCAAAATTGCGCTTGGGTAATGATCGTGATTTATTACAACGGTAAATGATATACTGAATAGAGTCGAGATTCTACAACTAAGATGAATTGGATGCCAGGGTGCCTGTGCCTATTAGATCGAAATATTCTTTAGATTGACAAGATGCAAGCAAGTTGATATATAATATCCACAACATAATATTATGAATACGAAAGTGTGTCTGTTTGTTTTTTAACTTTTCCCGGCCTATCCGTTTAACTGATTTTGACGAAGGTATTTTGCAGGGGTAGCTTGCATTCCGGAATTTTCACAGGATTTTTAAAAACCCTATTTCCATTGTCATTAGTTATCATTTATAACAAGCCCAATATTACCAATGCCATTTTTTTTGCAATTTTTTGGCAAAGGCGTTTTCGCCTTCAGCAGTGGACGTCCGCAGACTAAAATAATGATGGTTGATGTTGAATGATGGTTATATTATAAGTGCACATTAATTTTAGTAACGAAGTACAGAAAAAGGGTTACTTAGCGCACTTAGTCATAAATCATAATATCTAATGCCTCCTCTCACAGACACGTCATTAACCTAAAAACGGCTTCTATACTATTACGAAACGCGCTGAACAACATAAATAGAAGCAATGTTTACGTCTTACGAAGTATCTCCTATCCTATTGACTTTAATAGGATTTAAAACTTCAAGAATACAAAATAATATTGTATATATTGTAAGTACTCGATTATTATGAATCTAAAGTTTGCAATTGAGATACTAAGGTGCAAAAAAAATCTATTAAAGCTTTAAAAACTGAATGATAAATATTTGATATCACTCGACTCTTACTTGAGTAATATATTTAAGTAAAAAAAGTTTTATTTCTTGTTTTTTTTATAATTTAATTATCAGCCAAAAATTAAGAACCAGCTTCCACCTACTGCCTTCACTCAAAATTGTAAATATGCATATTTCATATGCGATTCCTCTGGTTAATGAAGTGATCCGTGGCAAGTAATCACTTATCATCAGCTGACCCAGCTGCTCGTGTGCTTGTGACTCATATGAAAAATTTACTTTGTCGACTATCAAGTAAATTACTGGAAGTAGGTTCCATTGGGTTAAAATTGTATGTTGAATGTATCTAGGAGATCTAATTACTTAATTAGTTTTCATTTTGTAGCATGACTCTTAAAAAGGGTATTAAAAGTCAGAGTATAAAGGAAAGGGCGAATACAAAAGATCCGGAGGGGTTGAACATTGATTTATGGTGCACCCTACCCATTATTGGGTGCCCTATAAAATTGCATAATAGGTCACTAACTCACTATAACTACACTTCGGCCGCGGCATAATATCGGCCGAAGAAGATACAGTAAACCACGGCCTTTATATTCTCACAATACTAGATCATGCCCGCGAATTCGTCCGTGTGGTATTGAAGTTTCAGAACTATCTCAGCTCTGCTCTGGTGGGAGGCATCGGTCGTGGCTATTACCTAACCATCCTAACCGGCCGCCAAGTCATATAGCGTTCCGGTACGACGGAAAAAGTATTGCTTCGTTCCAGTATAAAAACTGACGCTATTCATCGGGCCTTTCACTAGATATCACCTCTCAAAGACGTGATAAACTTACAAACATCAAATAATAATAAATTTTTTTACGCCTCCATAATATTTATTAGCAATCGACGTGACTAATAATTGCTAGTAATTATTTTAAGTTTGTAAATTTATCACGTCTTTGAGAGGTGATATCTAGTGAAAGGCCCGATGAATAGCGTCAGTTTTTATACTATTTACATAGGCACTGCGCATGCTTAAATACTGTATAAGAATCAGCCTTTCTAGTTATGGTTAATTTTTGTTAACTATAACACGTCTTTGAGCGGCCATATCTAGTGAAAGACCCATCAGCATGCGGGCTGACCTTCACTATCGTCATCAGTGGAGAGCCTAGGACTCACCAAATACTAAATCATCCTTTCTAGCGATAGTTACCAAAAGTGCAGAGCTATCTCTATACAGTTCGATTAGCCAACTCACCCTGTCCCTGGAGTCAATGTGCACTTTCCCCGTGTCCAACAGCTGCTTCAGCCGCTCCACATCGCCCCTTAGAGCTGCCAGGTGGAACTGCACGTCTGTGCGAGACTCTTTCTGCAACGATACAGGACATACAGGGTTGAGAATTAATGAAATCAACCAATATTTATCCATGCAAATTAGTTAGGTACACTGTACACTTTTTGACGTCCAGTAACTTATAAAACATGATGGTGGTAATCTGTTAAAACTAAAGATAAAAGGCTTCCAAACGCGCCCTGGTCTGAGAAGAGAACTGAAATTTTTTATTTCATCTAGTACAACTTGTGCCACTCATCATATGTCAGAATACTTCCACTGGTTCTGAAAGCAGATTCTACTGAGACGAACCGGTGAGAAACTCAGCAGTTGCCCTATTCTCAAAAAGAAATTGTTGCAATATTTTGATAATAATACACAATTAATACTAAATTTGGTACAGAGATAGGTTAAATCCCGGGGAAGGATATAGGACCTTTTATCCCGGAAATTCAAAAATCTCAAATCAAATAAGATTGATGCAGCTTTTCCCCTATCGAATCTAAGTCAAAGTACTTCGAAGGTTGCAAGACGCAGAAATTCAAGAAATGTTTCAGACAAAAATCGTTTTATCGGCAATTGTAATGTTATGATTAAATTCATTACCAAGTTCAATATAAACAAGTCAACAATCCAGCGTGTCGCAATCAGGTTAATGCGTATGAGCGAAAAGCGTGTCACTGATGCTCGTTACCAGTTCACACGCAATATCGCATCTCAGCGTGTTATCAAACAGTGTGATTGCAATCAGGGCTAGAGCAATGTACAATTTGGAAGTTGAAAATGGAAGCTCGTTGAATTAACTGTTGATACAATTTGTATAGTTGCAAAGACAACCACAAAAATTGAAAAAGTTGATAACAGGATTTTTGTAAAGGAACTTGAAAGAGCTTAAAGATTTTATATTAATGTGGAGAACGATATCAAAGATGTCCTAAAAATTAAGACAATTATCATGAAATATTGAAATTTTTCTTAAGTATCTTCAAGGCAAGAGTGAATATATATTTTCTAGGCAAGCGCGATCCAACCTAGACCTCATCATTGCTTTGTGTTGAAGATGATTGCTGTCAAGCGCTAGCCTATCTCGCAATAAAAAAAAAGAGATTTGAGAAATTTCACACCCTACAACCGCACGAAACAAGGAGTATCGGCTTCGTTGTATATTTAAGCTTTTAGCTCTGGTGTTCAGAAAATATTACAGCTACTATTTTGACAACTTAATTTAACGAAATAAAAAATACGACTGCCCTGCCATATTATTTTTGGAGTTTACCTCCATAAGAAGCGATTTGCATATCCTTGCGATTTGCGATTTTGCAATTGCCTTTAGGATCTTAGTCACATTTATAGGATATTGAACTATAGTGTTATATATTTTCGGAATCTACTCATCATTTTCTAGATGATGACTATATAGTTAATATTATTTGCGAATATGTTTTTTTCGACTTTAGTCTTTAATGCGGGACTTTACTAGCCTATGTCACCCAGAATAAGCTAGGGATTCTAACGATACTCTACTAACTAATCATTTATGAAAATCGGTTCAGCCGTATAGAAGTTATGGTGGAATATACAAACTCACATACATACATACATACATACATACATACATGAACCCTGAAAACAACATACTCCTTTTTTCAGGCAGTCGTATAAAAAAGGTACGTTTTGATTCGGTTTTAGTCACTAGAGAAGAATCAGAATCATAAATGACAACTACATCTAGGTCAACGAAAAGTTTAGTCTTGTGAATGTGATACAATCTAGTATCATACAAGATTGTCCGCATAATTATTCGTCAACATGTATTTCTATTTCTAGTTAAATTATACAAGAAAATAACATTACAAAAGTGTCTATGGCACATATACCGTTACACTAGTTACGTGGAGTGTGGACTAATAGCCTGCTATCGTCTAAGCCACAGAGGGTAACCCTGGCTCCAACTGTGACATTATATAACTGTTCGTTTAAGCCGCAGGGAGCAACCCTGGCACCAACTGTTACATATAACTGTTTATATGATGCCTGTCCCCGCACGTCGTTCACGTGAAACAGACATTACTACGCGAAAAGTTAGATGATGCAAATTGGCCATATATATTTGTATAAGCGAAACCTACTATCAGGTTTCTGCTATAATATAAACACAATTCGAACATGATGGCCACTGAGGCAGAGTAGTGTGTTTGAGAACTTTTTGGTTGCTTTCTATTTCTTGTTCTGAAGGAGAGGCATCTGGTCTAAATCCATCGACGTCGTCAACCGATAGACGTCCAAAGCTGGTCATAGGTCTCTTGTAGGGTCTTCCAAAAGGTCTTGCGCCGCGCACTCAATGCACCTATTATAGTCGGAGGCTGCCAACGCATGCACCAACACACACGGTCCTCTGATTTCCTCATTCACCTGGTCTCTTTTGCGTAGCAGCGGGAAATAAACGGTCTACCTATTACTATACGTTACAACTCTGTCATAAGGGTAATAAAAATATAGGTAACAATTTATTACTGACAAGTTTTTTATGTTACACTTTGGAAGGCAAGTAATTGGATGCCTTTTCCAGGCTATGGAAGTACATTCTGGGTTAAGTATATGTCATCAATATATTACGAACAATATTCGTAAAACATTAGATCTTCGTGCAGAAATGTCAGCTTTCCGTTATTATAATGGTGCCGGCTATTTCGAATAGCTATTATTAAATGCCAATGTCTGCACCAAGCTAAATTGACACGCCATGGAAGCAATTTCAGGTCTTTGACTTCTTATTAATAATATGCATCCATGCTTAATATTATAAATGCAAAAGTGTGTTTGTCTGTCTGCTACGCTTTCCCGGCCCATCTTTTCAACCGATTTTGATCAAATTAAGTACAGGATAGATTGCATCCAGGGGAAGGACATATTTTTAGGGTAAGTTTTATCAGTTCCCGCAGAATCAAAAAAACTTAATCCACGCGGACGAAGTCGCGAGCATTATTTAGTTTAATATAATTCAATATTAAAATAGGTTAGGCTAGCTAGCTAGCATTAAGTTCTATTGTATTATTTTCAATAAATGTATACAAAAAGAAAAAAAAAAGAAAAAGTTTAATATAAAGCATCTTGTACGTGATCAAGTGATAGTTAACACACGTTACATTGCGCTTGTATAAAAGTTGAAAGCCTGACATAACTAACTGCCTGACAACACCTAAATGGGATGCACGGGCTGAACATATCGTGCAGTATTATAATATTATTGCAAGTATCAGATCTACAGCAAGATAGCAATGAATATAAGAAGCAAGATCTACAGTAAACGTCACAAAAATGGCGTTTACTGTAGATCTCTATGAACGTTGAGAACGTTGAGAGATTGAATAAATAGCCACATTTAATGATCAATCATACGACATCTGCGTTCTGCGTATGTCTGTTTCATGCGAGGGCGATGGAGCGAGGAACTAGCATGTTGCAGGCGGGCTCGGCGGATGGAACTGCCAGGATGACCAAGCTCACAGGATTTCAATACTGTCCTTACTTCTCTGGCTCAGTGAATGTGGTCATCCAGTGGCTCACAGAGCATCTTGGGCTTCGACAACAATAGAAGCTGCCACGAATTTTTACCTAATACGCGATTTCATACCAATTGAGGGCTTGCAGTCTTTCTCAGCTTCGTTTTTCACAATTAATTTATGTTTACCAGCAATATCTGGGGGTCTAACAGGGCTTACAGGGAATATTTTTACCATAAGTAACACCTTTTAAGTTCTTAAAGCCACTCTGATGACAGCATTTGTGGTCATTACAATTTACAATGCAGGGCAGGCAGAGATTAAATACCCAGAGGTAGTCAACATAGAATAATTTACTGGTTCAGCCTGATGAAGAGAGATTAGGAAAGGATAGCAGGAATTAATAAAATGGGATAGGCAGAGGACTGTCTGCAGGTGCTTTATAAAAAGACAAATATAGACTGTTGATATTGATTAAGATGCGGATCATTCCAAACTTGTGGTAGATAGATTCATTTGAAGATTCAAAGGCGCTTGTAAGTTAAGTTTATTTAAAAAAAACGCTTGAATTTTGTTTTTTTTTTTATTGAAGAGGATTGTCCCAACAAAAGTGTCACCAATGGTAGTCCCAGCGGTAGGAAAGGCGATCCGATCATACCGCGCGCCAAACCGTGCGGCACTGTTATCCATATTGAATTTCTCATCGAGACTCGCCGAACCATATAAGTAGGTAAAGTAGATATTTTACATTTACAATTTTATTTACATTTCGCACAGTTTCTCCGGACCATTATGGCCATTGGATTTTAAATTATAACTTCAGAATTTTAAATTATTGTCACCGGTTTGCACTTTGCCTACCATAATCCTATCCCAATGCATCCTGAAGAAATGATCTTTTGCAACCTGTCTAAAAGTTTAAGGCTTAATATGAAGTAATCCGGAAGAGGTGCTCTATACCTGTTACATTCAATACATTTAAAAGCTTTACTTTACAATAACCTTAAAGTTTATAAATAAAATTTTGCCGATATTTCTTTAACTAAGTCAAGTCTGTTTTTCTTGACCCAAATAAATGAATAAATGATTTATTTATTTCACGCAGGACTTACTTATAAGTGACAAGTTGTTTTACTGAAAGAAATATATAATAAATATAAAAAGTTAGTAAACTGGAAAGGCATAGATAGAAAAGTAAACGCAAATAGCAAAATTATGGTAGATAAAAGAACAAAGTTAGCCCGGATGATCGTAATCAATCTCAAAGCAGAGCATTCTATGTTACTAAAAGTGGATCCGTATAAGCAATCAAAGCAAAAAGCTAAAACTAAGTCAAGTTTGTTTATTTGATCGCGGGTATATTAACCGAAACTTCACAGTTCAGTAAGTTGTGAGTGAACCACGAACTAATTAGAGTCAACGTGCTGAGGAGGTAGCGTAAACAGTTTATAAGTTTTAAGTGGTAACCCGGAATCCGGATACAGGTAAATAAACATGACTAGCTCTATTGTATATATGTAGTGATATTGATTAACAATACACAGTAAACTTTTAAGATGGACTATCATAGAAATGTTATATCATCAATCACCTCGTGAACAAGAATAAAAGCAAAAGCTATACCATGTCATCAATCAGATAGATATATAGGGATTTTATTGGGGGATATCTGAAATACACTTACTAAAGAAAATCAATGAGATCATGATATGGATCGAGATAAGTTCGAAGATAATCGCGCAAATATACTTTGATAGGGTAACCCATATACCTGCTATTTGCATACAATGACACAAAACAGTTCATATAAGTAGGTAAAACATATGTTTCTGTGCCACGATTTCCTTCACTCACACTCCTTGACATGTTACAATGAATATGCAAAAGGAAAACAGTGTTTTCTACTTTACTTAAACTGTTTAAATCAGTGACAAGTTACTTTACTGTTTAATTTTCTTTGCGTCTTGCCAAAAGTTAAAAGGTTTTGTGATTGTATAACCATGTTGATGAAAAACGCCATGGTTACCGTTAACAATTACCAAAAAGAACTGAACATCAGTCATCTAGCTATTTTTCTACATTTCGCCTCACATATAGCAATACTATACAATACACACCACATATACAATCATCTTCAATAATAATTAAGAATCCTGATGATGGATCGCAAATAACATGTTACTATGCGCGTATATGTACATTAAAGTAAGTGAAATTTTAATTGTGGTTATAAACTATTGTATGAATTTAAACATGAATTAAAGCTTATTTATGGGCTGACATTTATCTGAAATCGTTCCCTTAAAAAATTGAGTGCATCGAAAACATATTATAATTCAGAAGACTCAAGCCTGTCATCAAACCAGACGAATTCAAGACAATGCATTTTTTGAGTTGGACATCCAAGATCACTTTATTTTAAAAAAGGGAATTGAAATAGTCGCGATTTTTAACGTTTGACAGTTTATCAAAACGCTGCTCTTTACTCACTTAGTTAACTAAACCTTAAAACTTAATCGATAAGTTTTTATAGAAAACTAGACGATGGCCGCGACATACGATGTATTAAATTTTTTGATTCCCGCGGAAACAAAAAACACGCGGACATTTAAATAAAGATATATTAGTGTGATCTACAAACAACTGTTTAATTAAAAGAATTACTGCTATTATGTGGAGTGGAAAACTTAAAGTGCGTGGTAAAATTGTTTAATTAATAGCATACGATATTTTAGTAGGTAGTTATAAATTAATTTCGGTTCTTGAACACTGTAAATATCAAACGATAGTAATCTACAATAATTAAAATATTCAGGTTAATATCTTTTTGGAAATATCAGACAAGGAAATCAACTACTTTTCCCACTTTTAACTACGCATTGGCTAACATGCATGCATGTTAAACTAATAAATATGATTAAAGACGAATAAATATTCGACAATACTTTATCATCCCAGTTTTACTTATAATATATATATATGTATATAGATATGCCTCGGTGTGTAGAAAATTTTTTAGAGATTTAGATGGCCCACATAAAAATGTAAAATGCCATGCCTGCAAAGGTATTCATTAACTCGATATACCTAACTAAATCTAATTTAAAGCAGTAACTACATGGTATTCTTTTTTACAATGTTATTTTTTTATCCACTACAAGTTTGCCCTTGACTGCGATCTCACCTGATGGTAAGTGATGATGCAGTCTATGATGGTAGCGAACTAAAATGTTAGGAATATGGCAGTTATATTAAGCATACCCCTAATCGGTTTCTACACGGCATCGTACCGGAAAGCTAAATCGCTTGGCGGCCCGCCTTTGCCGGTAGGTTAACGAGCCACGGCCGAAGCCTCCCACCAGGCCAGACCAGAGAAAATTCAGAAATTATAAATTCCCATATTGACTCTGCTCGGATCGAACCCTTGACCGCTCAATTTAAGACAACAGCGCTTAACACTGCGCACGGGAGGTTGTCGAAAATGACTTGAATGTCTCGTATAAGAATGTCATGAAGGAAACCGAAGATTTTCAGTCGTTATGTCGATTTAGTTGTGTGTTTTATAAGAAGCTGCGAAATCGTACAGAAAAGATAAGAATACGTTTCTCTTATTCAGACGCGGTAGAGAATAATAAAATTAACATGAAATACCTGCTTTTATTGCATTGACCCAAATGTCTTCCTTAGAATAACAATGATAACAAAGCGAGATAAAGCGTTGCTTTTGCACTTTACGCGTAAAATAATAATACAAGGCTAGAGAGAGAAGTAAGTCACAGTTTAGTTAACCAAAAAAAAAAATACATATATACATTACTTAACTTTAGATCTTAAGTAAACTATATCATAATAATATGGTACACAGTACCTACTTACACGTACATGCTTGTTAAAAGGATGTCAAATATAACGCAGTAGAGATAGACTGACGATTAAAAGATCACAAGAAACTTGTTAACAAAGAATAACTCAAGTCACGTCTACAACTTTTACCGGATCTATTCAGATTTGCAACTTAAGATGTAGGTAAATCGGCATAGTTTCCGTGAAAACTACTTTTTTTTTAATTTAGCGAACAAACAAAACCTTTAAAAGGCGTTATTTACGTATTACTAGCTTTCGCCTGCAACTGTATAAATCCCATGTTTTTCGGGGTAAGAATATAATCTGTGTCGCCTGGATAAACCTAGCAAGTAACCTAGATAAAACTAAAAGTAGCAAGTATAAAATATGGAAAAATTGATCATTAGTATTGACTGAAGTGTGATGGTTTCGGTATCTACAAGTGTGTTCAAATGCAGTATTCAGACTCTGGGCCCAATCGTGGTCGGAAACGAAACATTTTATCTATGTTGTTTCCCAAAAGTTGGTCCACGCGTGACCTTATTTAGCCCAACAGCATACCCTGGAAATTCAGAGGCAATAGCGCCAGTGCCTGGGTCCCATGAACGATCATTTGGATAGGGTTACTAGGTTTAAATTTTAAATTAACTTAAATTTAAATGCAGTATCATTATATCATTGAACAATGTGTTGTGTGACACAGAAGGAGTCGTTATCAGTGTCAAAAGTAAACTTTCACTGAATCGTCGCGTGCAAATATGTTTATAATGCCGCCAGTACACTGTGGAAGTGCTCTAGGTGGTTATCTAGAAAGTGTTATAGCAAACAATGAAAAATTATCCACTAATTCATAAATTTTAGAAGAACAAGTCCACTATCAAGCAAGGTCAGTCAGTTTGGAAATTGAACTTCTTAAATTGACTCAGTGTGTACAAGACTTCAATTTAGAACTGCTACCGCATCGTTATCTTAGCATTTGCAGAATACGGATCTTAAGCTCTTAAATAATAAGATATAGGATCTTGTTTAGATTGATAAGTCAGCAGACTATGTCTACTAAATACATGGAAGACTGAAACTCTTCAGGGGCCATACTCTCAAACTTTATAGAAATACTTATGCAATATTACTCAAAATTACAGTTTGATATCGCGTTCATAGTCGTTCTTAAAATAAGGATTATAATTCTAAAACACGATAGTCAACAATAATAAAACAATTTGGCTTTAACAGTATGGCTCCTGAACGCAACAAACCAGTTAATTTTTTGAAAAATGAGACAAAAATTCTCGCGTAAATTTACCTCGGGTAGAGCTAAATTGGGGCAGTCTTGTTGAAGTGCTACCTTATCCTAGCCTTGGGTACGAAACATTTCAAAACAGTTTCAACTTGAACTTGATAAAGTTACTAACTTCAGAATATATACCACAGTAACTTCAGAATTAGGCAAATCATGATAATTTATGTCTGCTGATACAAATGCCACAAACATCAGCCTCATTCAAATAATAGCTCTGCTCAGTAGCAGAAGTATTCAAACACAAATAAATCATAATTACGTAGCCGCAGCCTTGAGAATTGTGCCTCATACGAAATGGGTACACTTACAGTAATAACACAGACTTCTTGCAAACTAGCTCATGTATTACTTCGTATTGTAAGAGGTACAGAAGTCAAGGTTTTGTTAGACAGGTATTTACTATTCAAGAACTGCATAATCATTATGCGGGTGACAGAGATAAGGTTTCACGAATAATTACGTGGTTAGTGTTACGTTAAAATGTAGCAGGTGTTTACAAATCAACTACTTTCAAGTAACAAAATATTATAACATCGATTTGATTAATCGCATTCCATTATCGATTTTCCCATATCGATAACGGCGCTATTTTAAATGAAAACATACAATGCTTTTAGTCTCATGACTTTTAAAAATAATTAACTCTATCTTCAAAATGATTAAAATCCTCTCTACCAAAGTTTGCATTTGTTTTTATAGTCTAAACTATTAATTTATCTAAGACTTCATATTGAACTTTTTTTTAATCTTCGTGGGTAAACGTTACTTGCCGCTTTATCATTCTTATATTAGTTACCTCATATTTCGTAGTTTCACTTTTTTATTTATTCCGACAAGACTCAGGGTCTAAAAATTTACACCGAAGTTATATTATATACCGAAATGATAACATAAAGTTAAGGATAATTATCGTCGAATAAAATTAGCTTATCCAAGAACGTCTTCAAATTAGATACATTTTTTATCTCAAGGTCGCACGACGCACCGTCCTTTCCTTCTAGTTGTATTGCGGAGGCTGTTTGAATGACTTGCTGAAACAGTTATGTTAACCGTTTCTAAAATTTTGTCAATATTGATACTGAAAATGAGATTACTTTTTGATTTTAGATTGTGATTTTCGATCAATATAGTACGATAAAAATACATTTTAGATTATGTACAAAATTATCCATAGACTCAGACCGACTTGCACAACACTGCCGAATCTGATGTAGTAAAATTTTGTAATGCTATCATTTTTTGATCAGTTTATTTGTCATGAAAAGGACAGGGTAAAAAAACTAACACACATTTAACGTACTGTCTATCAGCATTCAGCAGAATAGGTAATAGTTATCAGTCTCAAGTGGGCCTTAATGTTGGCCTGTACTAACGTAGTAAGAGTGGATATTTTTTCCGTCATTTGTAAGATACATAACGTGATTTTTATAAGAAAATCTTTGATTTTTGGGAGATAAAATCACATGTCCGTCTCGGGGATTCATACTTTTCTGTACTCTGTACTAAATTTCGTCAACGTGCATGGACATGCATTCTCATTTATAAAATTGAGCGTGTGGATATAGAAGAAAGTAACAATGAAACATTGTTGATGGCAATATTCGCAATGCATCATGAAAAGGTTCTGTTGCGCAAACTTATTCCAGGTCCAGGTAGGTACGTGGTGAATAATTACCGGTTTCGATTGTACTAGAGCATTGTGCAACAGACAACACTGACTCAACTGTTTGGATGCATTGTCGGGCAAAAGTTAGGGCACGCCTGCAGGGTCAATGAACGCGAGATGATTTTGTAACTTTTCAACAACGGGAATCCAACATTGGATCTAAGTTATTTATCAGAATGCGATGTTGTCTTAAAATCAACGACACTCCGCTAGCTGAGATATTTTCAGATGATGGAAGATCATGTTTAATTAAGCATCATTGTTTCACAAAGCGATCAAACACCTACAAGCCCTCAGAAGACGTAATTGGTGAAACAGCGCAGGACAGGCAGATGGCCGGCTAATGTCACTTACACCTAAGATCCCTTTGAAAAACTGAAATATTAAAGTGATTTGTTAAGCATGCACTAGGTGACGAGAAAACAAGGGCTTTGCTTACCAAAGAAACAATCGATCGAGCTTTGTGACAACTCCTTACAATTTCCAGTTTCCAACTACTTAAGTCACGAATTTCTAAAGATGTAAACGAAAATGTACGGATTACTTTGTGTTTGTCAAGTCTAAAAATAACCTGGGTTTGCGAACTCATTAAAAACACGACTTTCCAATGAATCATTCACTTTATTGACCTCTGAACGTAAACTACGTCAATCCACTAGTAGCACACTGCATACTAAACCGTCGTTTTCATAAATAAGACCTTTGGCGATTTATTTTGTTGCAATATCAAAAAGGTTCCATAGTTAATTATTTAAGTACTAAACGTCGCTTGGATTATTAGTGTTGTTTTTTTTAAAATTGGATTGGTGAATTAGAAATCACTGTATTACATACTTACTACTAAAAATTTACTTAAGCGTAGGTAAAAGTAGTTTGCACTCTTCAAAAACCTGCAGTCAAGAAGCAAAAGATTTCTCGATTGTCTGAAATAGCTAAAGATCTTTAGATACCCATAAAAGTCAATTTACTTTCTCTAATCTTGTTCGTGATCTCTAACAGTAACAATAGTTGCTCGTCTAACCTAACACGTAACACGGGGCTTGTGTTTAGTTAATTATAGCTTAAAGGTCAAGCTATTATAGCTTATGCAACCGATTGTCGAAATAGATATGGGGCTTATAACAAACCGTATTTACTATAGGATCGAACTTGATTGTTATTTATATTGGCTACAGGCTTTAACGCCTTTAAAAACTTGAATGCTTTCATTCCTGATTCGCCCCTGAGCCTGAGTGTCTCGATAGAAGCTGAAAATCCATCTGCGTAAGAAGCATTTAGGCTTAGCGATAGTCACTCGGGCCTGTTCTATTAGTAGTACACCTAATGTTTAGTTAGTAGAATCTAAAGGTAATGACCACATAACTATTGTACCAGACTACCAGATTGTTATTTTGATGTAAAGCCTTTGAGGTATCTGTTGGTCAAAATTAAAATAAACTGACTAAGTAACTATATCCACATTCCAAATTATGCATTCAGACAGACCAACAAGCGGAATTTAATTAAACAAAAGGAAAAGATGACTGATTGACTGATCTATCAACGCACAGTTCAAACCACTGGACGGATCGGGCTGAAATTTGGCATAGCTTTTATAACGTAGACATCTAGGATTTTTGAAAATTCAACTCCTAGGCTGTCAAATGGGGCTTTGAAATTTGTATGAAAATCGAACCTAACGTGAGCGAAGCCGCGGGCAAAAGCTAGTACTTTTAGTGATTTTAGATAATAAATCTTCATTTCGCTTATCTATCGTTTAAAATGCAGTAGTAAGATTACTATCGCGTTGAGAATTTGTAACGTAAAGAGCTCCATCTTAGATAAGATCGAATCGATCAACGTTATCGAGATATTATGCTAATATACGTGAGGCGACTTGTTTAGCTACCGAGCACATCAACTGCATTTCCGTAATAAATAATAATTTATTATGTAACTACTAGCTGATGCCCGCGACTTCGTTCGCGTGGTTTAAGATTTTAATTTCCCGGGATAAAAAGTAGCCTATGTCCTTCCACGGGATACAAACTATCCCCATACCAAATTTCATCATCGGTACAAATCGGTTGAACAAATGGGCCGTGAAGGCTTAGCAGACAGACAGACAGACACACTTTCGCATTTATAATATTAGTATGGATTATGGGTGAAACAGTACAGTGCTATTCTTGCTATAGAAGATAGGGCAAGATGATCTGTCAAATTTAAGTAATCTTTTTCAAAAACCTGGGTGTCCTAATTGTTAAATGATAAATGATTTATTTATTTCATGTAGGACAACTTGTGCCACTTATGAAACGTTAAGACTCTACCACCAGTTCGGAAAACTGATTCTACTGAGAAGAGCCGGCAAGAAACTCAGCAGTTGCTCTTTTCATAGAAAAGAAAAGGTTACAATATGGAGACAACACAACACATACGTTACAAGTATTACACTGACTTGTGGGTCACTGGATGCGAGGCCGGTTGCTTCCATGACACTTTGTCATTAATAAAATCATCGATAGTGTAATAACCTCGACTTAACAAATGCTGTTTGACACAGTCTTTAAATCTATGTAATGGCAAATCCAGAAACTCTTTGGGAACCATATTATAAAGGCGTACACTCGACCCCACAAAGGATTTCTGCACCTTGCGCACACGCACATTTGCGTTACAGTCAACAACTCCAACGTCAGTGCTACAAAGGAGAAGTTGAGTAGTCAAAAACTTGTGAAGCCTAGAAGCATAGAATTTAAAACCTAGTAGCCTCGGATTAAAATAGACCATAAGGTAATGAACATGTTAGCTATACTTATAAGAATAGAAATTCTATATATTTTATGCTTATTTATTAACCGTCCACACATTCAGAAAAACCATTAAAATCCAGCTGATATTTTTGATAATAATTATAGTTATATTTTCTCACTAAATTTGAACCAATTTAGTCCCTGCGAGTTACATAACAATGTCTAAAACTGCAGGTACAAAAACATATTTGCAAAGTTACACTTGTTCCAACAATAGTTAAATATAGTACAGTATATCGAATGTAAAGAAATAGTTTGGCACAATGTTTGAAAAAACAGACAAATATAAACTCCACACAGTATGGTGTCTAATTTATATTAATAACGCGACAAGATGAAAGGAAACGGTTAATCTTAAAGAGGAAATAACTAAAGAAGTTAATAAAACCTTTGAAGTTAAAGAAACCGACACTGCAGTGGGCGTGTTAATGTTACAAGATTTGTGCTGTCTAACAAATTAGGAGTTAGTGTTCCTCTTGCAAAATATGATGTTAACAAACACGAAACAATAAGATCATAAACATGTTATAGTCAAACTTCAACCTACGAGTACTGAACTAATAAATTATTAATTATTATTTAATCAGTGGATCAGCGACTGAGTAAGTATTCAGAACTTAAGTAATTTTCAAAGGTATGACAAACGAAATATTTTTTAAGAAAGATTTTGCTTTTTTTTTCTACTAACTGGCTGAAGGTTTCATAAACATTAATTCATAAATTTAATAATGATTAACTATGACAAGCTAATTTTGTACAACATTCATTTGTAGGTTTAGTAGAAAATTGTAAGGAAATTAAGTAAGTAATTGGAAAAAAGAATAGTTTTTTTGATATAATACGCAGTACGTACTGAATAGACCACAACAAACAAAGAAGTTGGCTGCCTACAACTTTCTTTCTTGATGGCTAGCGTCGTCAAATAGATACAGAGATCATTTTTTTTTCGGATTAACCTTTCTACATAATATACCAAGAAGCTATATATGAAGTTTCTCAATGTACTTAATCAAACGCATATCAAAAGATAGCTTTCACATCCATTCCATAGAATTTTGATAGCCAGACGTTGATATGCCACATCTGTGTTTATATTAGCAAAGTCATTGAAAGCGATTTGAATGCATGCTTTTATGAGACTTGCGAGACACAGACCGGAAAAGCCCTCGAATCAATAATAGAGGAAGCAGCCTGACTGACGGCAAGCTTTTACCACAGAATATATAACAGTACTTACTATGCTTTTACGCGCTTTGATACAAAAACATGAAAGTAATACGTGAAATGTTTGTGGGAAATATACGTCTAAGGAAATTACACCATAACCAAGAAATCCAATGTGCATAATAATACAACAACAGTATATTTTATTAAAAAATCAGAATGCTTTTATACAAGACAAAAGAATATAGAAAGGCAATACCAATATCTCGAAACTTTTAAAAAAGGCTTGAGAGAAAGCTCAGTGGATAAGTTATCTAAAATGTTCGAAAATCTGTCATTACCTATACCTAGTTGGAACCAGTAGGGCTCTAAACAATAATTCATAATATTATCATTGTATTAGATTGTAGATAAAGAATTGAAATCAAAAAGCCATCAATTAATTGCGAAATAAACAGTAAAATTACTTAAAAATAAGGTCTTCTGAAAAAAATGAGATTGGGATGACCTTTAATTAATAAATTTACTGGCGCGTATATAAATACTTACCAACGTCACAAAAGCAGAAGTTTAAATACCAGTTCAGCGATAGGTTATTAAAAAAATTAAGGTAACACTAACATAATGTAACTACGATGTGACTTGTGGTTTATACAAATTGTGTAATGTGTGTTGAGGAAAGGTTACACTTGTTAGAGACCTTACAACAAGGCCAGGGTCAACTTTAAATCACCCAGCTCAGTCAGCTACTTATCATAGGAGATCAACTCACTATTATTAACAAATTCGCTCACAGGAAATAACTAACGATCCTCCTCGATATTCTACAGTTCTGCATGAATATCAAAATGTTATTTTCCTTTGCAGTTATAAACATGTTTTATTCATCAACTAAATCAACAAAACAACAGTAAACAGGTTTTAAAAAGGAACATGGAATTTTTATAAAACTAATACGTTAAAGGTATTAAGTATAAGTATCGTAATATATGAATATTATAAATGCGAGAGTGTTTGTTTATTGGTTTGTTAATTTGTCAATTGTCCATCAATCGCTCCGCAACAGAGCAATGGATCGACGTGATTTTTTGCATGAGTATAGTTGTGACATACTCTACTTTTTATCCCGGAAAATTAGGGTGTTTTCGTGAGAATTAAAGAAAAAATATTCCACTTGTACGAAGTCACGGGCATCAGCTAAGTAGTTATCAATTAAATTTGGGAATATTATGGTTCTTTAACAAAATCTAAATATTTTGAAATGTGCCAAAGGCCAAATTATATCTAGCACTGCGCCGGTTGGAAAGAAGATTCCACAAAAAAGCCGGAAATAATTTCACCATGATACAAGTACCTTACTTTATAGTAACAACAACAATTATATATTAGTCTTACCTCTACTGGCTATGTAAGACAATATGCCTTTTGATGATCATCAAATAATTGAAGATAACTACTTAATTAAGATTCGTGTCCCATATACGTTAACTAGTTATGACAAAACATCGGAATGACATCATATTTCGGTATCCGTCGTGTCCTAAGATAAATTCTTTACTAACACATCATCTATTTGTATTAATTAAGTTTACTATGATGCCCAAGAAGCCTGGCAAAGTTCAAATAAGTAATGATTATTTAAAATACCTCCTACGCTGATGTCGATCGTGAATCTGTCAAAGTTGCTAGCGTCGTCAAGTTTATGGTGCTAATTATACCAATATTATAAATGCCAAGTGTGTTGGTTTGTCCTTCAATCACGCCGCAAGAGAGCAATGCGTCGACGTGTTTTCTTGCATGGGTATAGGTGAGGACCTAAAGAGTGACACAGGCTACTTTTTATGAAGGAAAATTGAGAAGCTCCCTTAGGAATTTGAAAAAAATCTTATTCCAAGCGGACGAATTCGCGGGCATCAGCTAGTATAAGATAACTTGGACCGTAGTATACCAGAATTGAACATTTTATAACCTTTTCATTACATTGTACTAAGAGGTAGAGCAGTTCTTGTTGACCTATTTGGCATGTTAAGCATTAAGGTGGCAGTTTTGCTGCCAAGTGCCAACAGGTAGGAAATAGGTCAAATGATAAATCTACAGATAAATTACCTTTTTAGAAATCATTCAAAACTAAAGTTTTTTTGAATCAAATAAGTACCTAGTTCAAGTATAAGGTAGAGGTACCTATTATTGAAACTAAGATTGGCCAGAAAATAGCTGATCTAGTTGTTAAATTGAAATAAGCTCAATATAATATAATGTTAGTTGAAGAGCACACGGTAATAATCAAAATGGTTGAGTGAGAAAACAGAAAATTAATATTAATTTATCAGGATATATTAATATTAACCAACTCATATCATTTATCAGAATCAATTAGCATCAAGTTATAATATTTCGCAGAGAACTAGCCTCGACTATTAACCCACCTATAGACGTATCAACTGGTAGGCTGCCTTCATCCAACTTCCAACTAATCATAAAGTTTATGGATATAAGTTGGGCCAACTGGATAACCAAGTAAGGGACAAACGCTTGTACAAACGTTAAAGACTTAATCAAACTGTTTTTAACAACAACCTTTTTTATCCATAACAAGTTAGCCCTTAACTGTGATCACACCTGACGTTAAGTGATGATGCATTCTAAGGCAAAGTAAAGACAGTTAAGACCTCCCAGACACTTGCAAAATATTTCGGAGAGTTGAGATAAGGTCGATTACCGTAGGTAATGTATGGCTCAAGTTAGAAATGGTATGTATGATGCGCAGTGTGCTTCAGTCCTCTGGACCGGTGATCTGTTACAGCCGTAGAATATCCAAATCATCAAAGATTGCAACTGTTAATAAAATGCCAGTGCGATCGTGTGTTAAATTAAAATCACTTGCAGTGCCTGGTTACAACACTATTTATTATGGCAAATCTTTCACGGTAGCTGCGACGCGCCTATGGAACTCACTACCTGATAGTATTTTTATGAATAACCCATCTATTCACACATTTAAACTTCGACTGAAACATCACTATCTATCTTCTCTATCATAATTATAAATAATATTATGTATCTGTTATATCATGATATTTTATATAATATATCCTATGTATGTTGGTATGTATTTATTTAAGTATATATTTGCATGTATTATTTAGTATGTATTTTTTGTGTGTTTATGTAAGTTTATGATATAATATCTTATTTCAATCTATCTCATGTCTTCCTCCACAACCTTTCTCACTGCCAAGGGTCACTGGTAGAGATCTCTTATAGAGATAAGTGCTTCCTTGTCCACTACGTATGTTTTTCTTCTTATTTTATAACATTTTGGTACTAAATAAATAAAAAATAAAAAAAAATAAAAAAAATAAAAATAAAATTGGGCACATGCAATCATATGTGCGCAAACGACCATTGCGAAGTTGGTACGTCTGTAGATACTAAAACAGTAAACCGACCGGTTTGGTGCGTTTGCGCAGCCGTTAGCATGATTACCGCAAATTAGACACACTCCAGCAATTACCTCATCATTTCTACGATTGAGAGAAATGTCCACCGCGGCAGTTAATTACTAGTTAACAACTGTGGTTAGGAGTTATTTACTTTTTTATTTATTCATCCAACCTCGTTTTGGAATAGGCTCTCAGTAGCGTTCTCTAAAATGGATACTTCTATATGCATACTTTGATAATATTTGCGAAAAAATATGATATTTGACGACCTTCCTGGCGCAGTGGTCTTATATGGTTGCGAGTTCGATCGATTCGATTCGGTAGAGTCAATTTGAATTTACTGTGGTCTGACCTGAAGTCAGGCTTCGTATTTTATTTATAGTATTTTTCAGGTTACAGGTTTAATATAACTGCCATACCTCTAACAGGTTAACCCGCTACCATTTTAACTACATTCTCACATACCACTAGGATCGCAGGACATAAACACAGGTTGTATTCGCTAGTTTCTTGTAGATTTTAATTGAAGGAAACACTAACAGCCTCACGTAAGTGGTATTTAATTTTATGTATTGTTATTAGAGCTAAACACAGTTCTCATGACTTCGCAACAAGCATTTAGACATTGTTATGGCGGCATTTGTCACCTGCCAGAGGTTATAATTTAATTACCAAAGTTTGCTAATACATGTATTCAACTACTCAGTTATGTAATGAGGTAATCTATTGTTCAACACTGTTACTATGAACTGCTAGTACGGCTCAACATGTAGCTCTTCAGTAAGTTATACCGACCCAAGATCAAGCCTGTGTAAGTTTATGTGTGAAAAAACTATTTTGTGAAAATTGTTTCATCTGTATGGATATCCAAAAGCATTAATGATTCCTGTCAGCTGCTCACTGCAATACTACATTATTATCCTAGTATCCTTGAGATGAACCCGATTGTAGCGCACCGTACTGGATCCAATTATGAATATAAACCAGCCCTGGACCCTTCTCAAATACCCTCAAAAAATCCATCAAGCCGTTCCCGAATTTTAGCGAGACAAACTATCAGCAATTGATTGATTATAGATATAGATATAGAATATACAGATCAGATCTAAGATAGATTAGTTAGGCTCAACTGACGACAAACCATTCAACCGCTTGTTTACATTTCCTAGTCTCTTTGGTGATGGTATGATGGTCTTAGCATGTTATTATTTTAAACTCATTGGGCAGGCTACTTTTCACAAAGCAATTCCTCCATTTCAGTAGCTATACCTATCATGTCCGAGACATTTCACATCTCCGTGTATAGGGAGAGAAGCTGCAACAGCATTCGCTGTTAACGATTTTGACACAATTATGTGTGCGACCCCAATTCCTCGTACTTCATACGTGTCCGCATGGAGCGATGATGGTTATGCGTTTTCTCTCTAAATAAGCTCATGCTATCGGACGTGACTCTATTTGGAATATTGTGGAGCTAGTGTTCTATCGTAAGCGTTCGTGTGTTTTAAATAAATCCGTAGTTACTAATATTATAAGTGCATCTGTCTACCTGTCTACTGTACTTTCATGACCCGAAACAGATTTAACCGATTTTAACGGAATTTGATACCTGGAGATAGGTTACATCTCGGGGAATGACCTAGGTTACTATAAAGGTATATCAAAGAGTTCCCACGGGATTTTTAATACACCTTTAATTCATGCACCCGAAGTCGCAGCCCGTTCTCAATCTAATTCAGTCTGGGTTGGGTAAAAAAATTCAAAGAGTATATATTTTTTTCTAATCTACAGGCTTCTCTAGTAATCTCTAGTATATATATACTATATACTAGTGAAATAAACAAGGCATAAGATACAACACAAATCGGACGCGAGTATGCTTCTATTCGCAATGATGAAATGAATATTTTGTTCTTTTGAACCATTAAAGCTCTTTCAATCGCTGAATGCAGACGTGAAAATACACTCTCAATTCAGGATTTTAAAGTTATATTGCTGTAGTATGAAATTGCAAGGTTATGGATATAAATTATAGTGCCGTATTGCAGACATTTGAGTAGAGGGCACGAAATGGCAAACATAACGATCTAGTCTTGACTGTCTAGCCAGACGTAGAGGCCATATAAATAGTTACTTCTTAAGTTTTAAAATTAGTGTACTTACTAATTACTAAACAGGTACAAAACTATTTCCAGACAAATAAACTCTAGAACAGCTGGTAGGGTATTTGACAACTAGTCTAATTAGGTAGGTACTTTTTTTCAAACTTCAAAACGGGCACTTAGGTTGGTTACAAGGCAAATTGCAACCATAGAAGGTAATTTCAATTTTCCCTTGTAAGCATATTTATTTGTGCTAGAAATTTCTCGCTAACGGTGTCTGAGATAGCGTCTGGGGAAGCAGACGTGGGATGAACAATTTTAGACATTTTGCATTTCAATGAGCGCGGGTGAATATATTTAGATCGACCCATATCTAACGGTGTTCGACTGAGGAAATGGCCGTGAACGATTACTGATATTATAAATGCTAAAGTGTCTATGTGCTACGCTTTTACGGCCCATATTGAACCGATTTTTATGCAATTTAGTAAGTACTTACAGAGATTGCATCCCGAAAAAAAAGAGCTTGTTGTGGGCTCTTCTCAGACCAGGGCGCGTTTGGAACCCTCGTAGCTTTAGTTTTAAGATACCGTTACTGATTATCACCATTATATTTTATAAATAACTAGACGTCAATGAGTTTAGTATACCTACCTAAACTGAATAAACATTATTTGACTTTGACCTTGACTTTGATTCCCGGAGAAGGAGATAGCCCATTTAGGTAACTTGAATAGTTCCCACGGGACCACCTGAATCAATTCAGTCGCAGCCATCATCTAGTAGTAGTTAAAAACGATTTGAAGGTGATCCTTTGTTGGATGACTTCGAAAATAATATTGACGACGAATTACTGGCAATGAAATAAATTGTTCAAGGTGAATGAAATTAAGAAGCTCTTATCGAAACTAAAGAAAGTAAATAATCAGGCAAGAGCGAAAGATTAATAAATAAAATTAAACAATCGATGATTTGATTTCATTAAATGTCAAGAGTGGGAAAATTGATTACTATAAAAGCCAAGAATATTTGCAGAATTCGATAACAGTAGATAATATAATATAACATAACAAACGTGATCTCCGAGTTATCTCTTTTATAAGAATTTGTTGCAATATCGTTCGTTGCGTTGTTTACAAAACAATAAAAACGTGACGAAGAGTCAGGTGGGGGTCACATTTTTAATACATAACGCTCTGCAATTCTGTTCAAGATCTCTGTCACAGTTTGTGTTACAGTTATTTAAGTAGGGAATTATTTTCAAGATGAAAGTGCTATGTGCCCATACTTCAAGCTTACTGCCATTACTGTCGATGGGTCCTTGAAATGAAATGATTTATTTATTTCACTTAGGACAACTTGTGCCACTTATGAGAAGTCAAGATTCAAGACTCTACCAACGGTTCAGAAAGGATTCTATTGATTCTATAGCCGGCAAAAACTCAGCAGTTGCTCTTTTCATAAAAAGAAAAATGTTACAATATGTTAACAATTCACAACACATACTTTACGTAACAAATACTATAATTACTTGAAGGTTACTGGAAGCTGGTTACTTCCATGTAACTTTATTATAAGGAAAATCATCAATAGTATACTTAACAAATGCTGTTTTCAACACAGACTTTAATGGCAAATCCAGAAACTCTTTTGGAACAATGTTATAAAAGCGTACACTCAACCCCACGATGGATTTCTGCACCTTGCGCACACGATATGACGGTGTTAGTTACTAGCTTCTCAACATTACTTATTTGCCTATTAAGATTAATGTTCTGCCTAACAAAGACTATTCCTCGATATTCTGTAGGCATACCTACTGTTTAATTTCATTTATGTATAGCTTGAAGAAGTGTCGATAAAGAGATCAATATTCGAATACAGCTAGGCTGGGCAGCGTTTGGCAATTTTTCGAGACTTTTCGTCGCCCATCTCACAATGCCTGAAGCTAAAGCCACCAATAATGACCAGTACTGAAACATGGATATGGATATCCATATCATATGGATATATACCAACTAAAAATAGCTCAGTTTGCTATGGACAGCTATAATCGAAATTTATATATGAGTTCAAGTCTGAAACGAAGTGATTCGCCAAACAATATTATTGTAGTGACCTCAGTGGACATAGCTCTCATGACTAGCACGTTGAAGATACGTGGGCTGGTCAAGTGGTGAAGTTAGTCACCTGGAGGATCGATCGACATTGAAAACTTCGAAAGGCTCTCAAGTGGACACCTCATTTAGGCAAATATCAATCAATCAATCGTTCGATTGCTTGAGACATTGTACAATTATGATGACAGTCCAAGATTTAATAGTCCTAACATGTTTCGTCCATGCTGACGTTTACGAAATTTAAGACTTTATGGTACCTACTTAATTAATACTTACAATATTTAAATCCATAATCAATCAATCATAATAATTAATATAATCCACCATAACCATAAATGCATAACTTACCTACTTAGATAAATATATAAATGTCAAAGTACTTAATTAAAAACTATGGTTCATGTCTTATAAGTTAACTTTAGGCTCAAGAAATTCTTACACTGGGTAAAAGGAATGACACAGAAGGCATTTTCTTACATTACTTTGATCTTAAATTTTTGCAATGTCTTCAGCTAAGTATAATAATGGCAATAGAGCTTGGGGTGCTCTGCTCTCCAGTGAAGAGGAGCGACGATATCGGGAGGGTGACTGGTATCGATTAGATGCTGAAATAAGAGCACGGTGGGTTTCAAAAAAAGGCCTTTGTGCAACAGTACTTGGTCTATATTGTCTGGGGATGGTCTGGGGATCAATGATGAAAAATGAAGTTATAATGCCTCATCATATGCTGAGAACACACAACAGAATGCAAAGGTAGTAATCAAGTGGCAAGTCTCACTCATGTAAATTCAGTGTGATTTAGAGAAGGACTGAAGTAGCTCATAGGTATATTATAAATGTCCTTCCAGATGATTTCGCGGTTCAGTGACTGAGAGCCGGACTGGTTTAGGAACGGGTTGGGCGACGCTAAATATGGCACCACTCGCCACCCTCGCCTCCGGCTGTTGCTCAACTCAACTGTGCTTGATTTGTGGGAAACGTGTCTGCCAATTGCGAATTCGAAGTGATATAGAATCCTTTTACTTACAAGTAAACTCTCGACCTCGATTGTAAGTAAGTAGGTACCTAAGCGCTTTTAAGTGTTGACCATGTACCTACGTAATAAAAATTCTATGGTGATGACTGATGATTCTATTAATTTGGAAGAAAACTAGCTATCACGGGCCTAGATTTTAAAAGTCTAACATTATATTAAGTAAGGAATCCATTACGTTTTAACTAATGTGATGCTTTATGAAGGTACCTGAGGATCTTTTACCGTTTGCTACTTTTTGGGGATATGGTCGAATAAATTTATACCAAGACCCAAGGCTTTCAAGATTGTCATTACTGGCAAAATGGACGGAAAGAGACCTCGGGGACGTAGTCCGATGCGTTGGTCACCGCTCTCGATAGCAAGGTCCACGAAGCCCTGCATGTCGCAATAACCGAGCAACTTGGCGCGACATCGTTCATAGAAGAATTATTGGTGGAAAGAGTCACGACTCTCAGTAATGGGGAATCCGACGCAAGGAGGACGAAGGCTTTCAAAAACCTCGACATAGACTAGTTCAAAAAGTCTTTCCAAGACATGTCTCATGTTTTTAAATGCTCTCAGCTTTGGCTAAAATGCATTTGACCAGTTTCCCATTTTGGATCGAAAGCGGGTCCGCACAGGTAGTAAGGTTCTACGGAAAAACAGAAAGACAAACGAAATACTTCAGTGACCAAAAATACCCATGTAAGCACTTACCTACATCTTATATTTTTACGACGTTTCGTGTTCCAACGCCTTATCCTCCAATAAGTTTAAATCCCGCTATAAAATTACCGTTAGAAACCTGCCTAATACCAAAAACTAAAGGAATCACAACATTTTTTGTGAACTAACTAGTTATAGACACCATTATTTCTGGATAATTTCGCATTAGTATCAGAGACTTCGAACTAGTTATATAAACAGGTTGGTGACAATATGGCGCCACCCTCGCTGACTGTAGAGCACCTGTACCTACAGGTTTAATGGTGGAAAAACTGGATTGAAGGAATTTATTGGCCGGTTGGCAAAAACATATGACCTATTACTTAAATAGTTAAGTATATAATATAGGAATTCAGTCAATGTAGTTATTTCTGCTCTGTGGGAAAATATGTACGAATATTTATTGGTGACATGAAAAAACTGGCCGACATTCTGAAGTCGAAACAGGAATACTGTCCATAAAATTATCTCTACGAAAATTATTGTCTTCAGTCATGGGAAATTTTGCTAAATGGGAAAGGAACGTTTTAAGTAACTAGTTTAGGACTAGCAATTAGTTACTTATATGGGTTACAAAATAAATTTTCTTTTTTTCTTATTTTTGAAAAAAAAACGTGAAGTGTAAAATATGGAGTGTCTAACTTTTATAATATTAAAAATTCATACAAAAAGTTAAGTTGAAAAAGAAAAGAAAGTCATAGAAAAGTTGTTTTCTCACATATCAGGTCATGATTTCCAATTATTAAGATCATATCTAGTCTGTATTAAATCAAATGACATGAAACAAGTCAAATTGACTGACATTATACTTCCTGTTTCATGAGATATAATGACAAACAGTAATAATACTAAGATAATATTGTCTTAATAATTGGAAATCATGACAATCCATACTTGATTAAACTTATGAGAATATTTTCATTAATGGACTTTTTACAAAAAACAGACAGCTTTGTAAAACTTAATGTTATAGATGCATTTTTGGCATTCTGTTTAGCCCACTTTGTTGGATTTTGGTACTAGGATATGTTACCACCAGAGAATGGAAATAAGCTACTCTTTATTCCTGAAAATTAAAAGAGTTCACACAGGATTTTTGAAAGATCTTTACTGATATTTGCAGACCAGGAGCCTGCCGAGATCCTAATGCATAAGAAGCACCCATCTAGGGAAACTCAGTTGTAAGTAGAGCAGACCTTTAGGAGGTTTGCCTCCTAAAAGTCTACTTACAACTGAGTTACAGCCTTTACAGTAATTCCTGTCTTGAAAGTGCTGCCGTATTTGATGACCAGTATAAGTGTGGAAATTGAGAAAGCATAGGGAGTTCGGATCAACTAGTTTAAATTCCTGTGTTTGTGTTTCCAAAAATTATTATAGCACAACATGAAATTTAAAATAAGGTCCCAGGATCGCTTCACCTTCCACCTTTCATCCTCATTTAAATGAGATTAAGGCTCACATATTATATAGCAGAGCTATGTAATTGATTACTTAATTATTTATTGTAATTTATTAGTTAGTTAGTAATATTATTCTTTTAACTAGGTTAATTTTTTCCTGTTATTCTATTGTAACCTGTTGGATGTCCTTAAATAAATAAAATTAATATTAAATTAAATTAAAAATTAGTTAATTAGGAACTTCCATAGAAATATGCCTTATGTAGGTAGTTATATGTAAATGTATACCAGATAATGCCACACTTCTACAGACATTTTGAAACCTGGGGAAGGAATAGGCTACTTTTAATCCCAAAAAATCAGAGTTCGCACTGGATTATTTAAAAACCTCAATCCATGCGGACGAAGTTGCGAAAGTCATATTTTGGAGAAGTCGCGGAGAATAGAAGGTTCTGTTGTCAATTATTTTCAAAACTAATTTTAATGTACGAAAATTAGCTAACCTGCAGAAGCACGAGTCCTAATTAGCTAGTAAATAAACACACGACTGGGGACTTGTAAAAATTGACATAAAATGCACTGCGATGCAGTAGGAAATAACCAATATTTTATATTCGATTTAACCGCACAATAATACATAATAGAAATGTTATTGATTAGAACTTACCTTTAACGACATTTTATATAAATCGAGTATTGCCTATAAAACTCAGGAAAAAACAGTCATCATTCGGTGAAGTAAATATTGTTTTTGCACAGCAAAATTATTGTATATTTACACGCCACTATTAGACGCACATCCAAGTTATTACGTAATTTTAAAATTAGAAGTCTACTTCATTACAATCCTGTATAAATTATTGTCGCGTTTACGATCGAACTCGAGTCTCGAAGGTCCTCGGATATTTATTTTCCGTGAAATACGAGCACACAGCGCAAGTCGCACAATTTTTTCCCTGAGGCCTGAATTCGCGCGCCCGCCGCTGGCAACGACCATTCGGATTTGACATTGACATTTAATGTTGCTATTGTAAAATATTACCAGTTAGTATTTAAAATATAAAAGGTAAATAATTTACGATTTTAACTAGATTCTATTCATTTTCCTAACAAAATAGTGTAATCAACAATCTAAACATTTATTCCTCCTCACTGGCTTCTTTGAAGGATGTTAATAAATATTTAAACTATCGCCATCTATTCATGTAGAGTAAAGTAGATTTAACGCCATCTATTTGCGTAGAGAACAGCTGTAGTAAGATTGTAGGGTTATACTGTTCCAACAGATGGCGTTGTTGTAAATGTCGTTCGGTCTAGCAGAAAATATAGGAAAATCCATGGAAAAACAGTGCCTTCCATTGCAAAAATGTACTATTATTACCGCGGTAATTTTTTGCATGGATGTTTAACAGGTTATCCCACTACCATCTTAGACTGTATCATCACTTATCAGGTGAGATCGCAGTCAAGGGGTAACTTGTAGTGGATAAAAAAAAATAGATGAGTAAAAGACGTAGTATTTGTACTATTACCTATTCTGTGGTAATATTTAAGTCAGCGGGTATTTTATTACAACAAAGACAATCGATTATTCAACAACGCAGCAATTGGGGACTACTAGTGACATAAATATTATTTTAGAGATTATTAAATAAAGGATCTCCCAAAAGTCATAATATATCCTCGTCCCCTGCTAGTTTTATTTTGAATAACCATTTTAAACTATCGAATAAAGAAAAAAGAGTGCGTCGAACTTTGATGGCGTCACAACACAAAATACATACAAAATCCATGCTAAGTACGCGTTTTGACGTTTGAAAAAAAGTTGCTGATTTGACTAGTTGTCAAATACCCAACAAGGATGATGCCTAAATCAAAAATAAATTATTTCTAACTGATTAAATAGAGGGTCTTCAAAACGTCCTAAAATTCACATTCTCGGTTAGTTTTAAGTTAGATAACCATTTTATGATATTATATATTAAAGAAAAAGAGTGCGTTGAAATTTGATGACATCACAATTGCAAATTTCATACAACTCCCATGCTAGAAGGGCGTTTTTAAGTTTGATAAGGAGTTGCTGTTTTGATTGTGTTGTCATCATTCCAATTTAAAGTGTCGTATCATTCATGAGGTGGATCGTCAAAAATGTATATACGCGGATACGGATCCGGATGACGACCTCCGCGGCGCAGTGTGTAGCGCTGTTGTCTTAACGTGCGGAGGTCCCGGGTTCGATCCCCGGCAGGGTCAATTTGGGAATTTATAATTTCTTAATTTGCCCTGGTCTGGCATGGTGGGAGGCTTCGGCCGTGGCTACCACCCTACCGGCTAGGATGTGCTGCCAAGCGATTTAGCGTTCCGGTACGATGCCGTGTAGAAACCGAATAGGGTTTAATATATCTGCCACGCCCCTAACAGCTCGCTACCCTAGCAGCCCGCTACCATCATAGACTGCATCTTCACTTACTATCAGGTGATATCGCAGACAAGGGCTAACTTGTAGTGGATAAAAAATAATGGATGAGTAAAAGACGTAGTATTTGTATTTTTACCTATTCTGTGGTAATATTTAAGTCAGTAGGTATTTTATTAGAAAAAAACAATCGATTATTCAATGAAGCACTACAATGAAGTAGTTTAAAGTGTCGCATCGTTAAAAATGGATGAGTAAAAGACGTTTGTATTATTACCTATTTAAGTCAGTAGGTATTTTAATAACAAAAGAAAACAATCGATTATTCAATACAGCAGTACAATGAAGCGGTTTAAAGTGTCGTATCTTTGAAAATGGATGAGTAAAAGACGTAGTATTTGTATTATTACCTATTTAAGTCAGTTATTAGAAAAAAACAATCGATAATTCAACACAGCAGTACAATAGAGCAGTTTAGAGTGTCGTATCGTTAAAAATGGATGAGTAAAAGACGTAGATATTCGTACTATTACATAATTAAGTCAGTAGGTATTTTATTACAAAAAAAAACAATCGATTACCTATTCAGTACAGCGCTACAATGACGCAATTTAAAGTGTCGTATCGTTGAAAATGGATGAGTAAAAGACGTAGTGTTTGTACTATTACCTATATTTCTGTGGTAATATTTAAGTAAGAAGGTATTTTATTACAAATTTGTACTATTACTTATTCTGTGGTAATATTTAAGTCAGTAGGTATTTTATTAGAAAAAACAATCGCTCAATACAGCAGTACAATGGAGCAGTTTATAGTGTCGCATCGCTCATGAGGTGTCGCTGGACGGCTCGGAGCGCGCTCCGGGCGTCGTACGCGGCGGGATGCGCGGCAACGGTACGGCGGCAGGCAGGTGGCGCCCGCTGCCATATTAGACTGTATCATCACTTACTATCAGGTGAGATTGCAGTCAAGGGCTAACTTGTAGTGGATAAAAAAAATTGATGAGTAAAAGACGTAGTGTTTGTACTATTACCTATATTTCTGTGGTAATATTTAAGTCAGTACGTATTTTATTAGAAAAAAACAATAGATAATTCAATACAGCAGTGCAGTGGAGCAGTTTATAGTGTCGCATCGCTCATGAGGTGTCGCTGGACGGCTCGGAGCGCGCTCCGGGCGTCGTACGCGGCGGGATGCGCGGCAACGGTACGGCGGCAGGCAGGTGGCGCCCGCTGCCATATTAGACTGTATCATCACTTACTATCAGGTGAGATTGCAGTCAAGGGCTAACTTGTAGTGGATAAAAAAAATTGATGAGTAAAAGACGTAGTGTTTGTACTATTACCTATATTTCTGTGGTAATATTTAAGTAAGAAGGTATTTTATTACAAATTTGTACTATTACTTATTCTGTGGTAATATTTAAGTCAGTAGGTATTTTATTAGAAAAAACAATCGATAATTCAATACAGCAGTACAATGGAGCAGTTTAGAGTGTCGCATCGCTCATGAGGTGTCGCGTGACGGCTCGGAGCGCGCTCTGGGCGCCGTACGCGGCGGGATGCGCGGCAACGGTACAGCGGCAGGCAGATGACGCCCGCTGTCATATTAGACTGTATCATCACTTACCATCAGGTGAGATCGCAGTCAAGGGCTAACTTGTAGTGGATAAAAGATAATGGATGAATAAAGAAGTAGTATTTGTACTATTACTTATTTAAGTCAGTAGGTATTTTATTACAAAAAAAAACAATTGATTATTCAATACAGCAGTACAATAAAGAATTTTAAAGTGTCGTATCGTTGAAAATGGATGAGTAAAAGACCTAGTATTTGTACTATTACATATTCCGTGGTAATATTTAAGTCAGTAGATATTTTATTCGAAAAAAACAATCGATAATTCAATACAGCAGTACAATGAAGCGGTTTAAAGTGTCGTATCGTTAAAAATGGATGAGTAAAAGACGTAGTATTTGTATTATTACCTATATAAGTCAGTAGGTATTTTATTACAAAAAAAAACAATCGATTATTCAGTACAGCGCTACAATGACGCAATTTAAAGTGTCGTATCGTTGAAAATGGATGAGTAAAAGACCTAGTATTTGTACTATTACATATTCCGTGGTAATATTTAAGTCAGTAGGTATTTTATTTCAAAAGAAAACAATCCATTATTCAATACAGCAGTACAATGGAGCAGTTTAAAGTGTCGTATCGTTAAAAATGGATGAGTAAAAGACGAACTATTACATATTCTGTGGTAATATTTATGTGAGTAGGTATTTTATTACAAAAGAAAACAATCGATAATTCAATACAGCAGTACAATGAAGCGATTTAAAGTGTCGTATCGTAAGTAACAGACGTAATATTTGTACTATTACTTATTCAAAAGAAAACATTCGATTATTCAATACAGCAGTGCAGTGGAGCAGTTTATAGTGTCGCATCGCTCATGAGGTGTCGCGTGACGGCTCGGAGCGCGCCCCGGGCGTCGTACGCGGCGGGGTGCGCGGCGGTGAGGTGCGCGCGCAACGCGGCGGCGCGGTCGGCGCGGAAGCGGCACGCGGCGGCGCGGCAGCGGTACAGCGGCAGCCCGGGGTGCCGCCCGCTGCGGAGCACGTGCTTGCGGAGGTTCTCCTGCAGGTTTAACATATTAGTAGTAGATATGTAATTATTGAATAGAAGCAGGCGTTACTTTGCGGAAGTCCATGATAGTGAATGAACTAGAAGTTTAATTCGCTATAATCCGCTACAGTAGACGGCACTGTGTGGTACAGTGCGTGTCTCTCACCTGCAGCATGCGACACCCACCACCCAGCAATGCGCACAGGCACAACACCACACCACACAAATCCTCCAAATCACTCTCAACGTACGTTTCACTCCGACACCGGAGCATCTGCACTCGACAATGCACGATTGTGATCTTCACAATCGTGCATTGTCGAGTCAACATCTCCTGAAGATGAAGAATTAAATGAAATGATTTATTTCGTTCATGTAGGACAACTTGTGTCACTTATGAAACGTTAAGACTCTACCACCGGTTCGGAAAGCTGATTCTACTAAGAAGAGCCGGCAAGAAACTCAGCAGTTGCTCGTTTCATAGAAAAAAAAGGTCACAATATATAGACAACACGACACATACGTTACAAGTATTACACTGACTTGTGGGTCACTGGATGCGAGGCCGGTTGCTTCCATGCAACTTTGTCATTAATAAAATCATCGATAGAGTAATAACCTCAACTTAACAAATGCTGTTTAATACAGTCTTTAAATCTATGTAATGGCAAATCCAGAAACTCTTTGGGAATCATATCATTTCCAACCAAATGTAACCAAATGTAGGTACTTAGTTCTCCTGCAGGTTTAACATATTAGTAGTACTTAGTGTAGATTGGTATGGTTGGTAACTGTGATGTGGGTACTTGTAATATAAGTGAGTCCGGAATAAACGGTCATCTTGTAAACGTTGTCTGCGTCTTATTGTCTGCCTAAAACCCTAGGATATCACAGTGGCTAACGAGGATTGGTGTTATAGTCAGTAATAGTTAGTAAATAGTGCGTGTATAGTATATTCGTTATCATGTCGATCGGAAAAGTGAAGGAGTTCGATGTGAAAACAGGGGTGTGGTCGTCTTACGTCGAGCGACTCGAAATGTACTTTACAGTAAATAGCGTTAAGAGTGACCTCAAACTACCAACGTTAATAGCGGTGATGGGTGACGAGGCGTACGAGCTCCTAGTTAACCTATGCAGCCCAAGGAAACCGGCGGAGATGAAATATGAGGACGCGGTTGAGCTTCTGCGTCGGCATTTGCAACCGGCGCCATCGGTTTTAGCAGAGAGGTTCAGGTTTAGGCAGAGGAGGCAGGCGGCGGATGAAAATATCGCCAGCTACGTCGCGGAGTTGAAAAAGTTAACACGCCATTGCAAGCTGGGTGAAAACTTGAACGAAAACCTGCGGGACCAGTTCGTGTGCGGATTGAGAAGCGATCTCATCCGACAGAGATTATTCGCGGAGGAGGAAACGATAAGTTTTACAAGCGCGGTTAAACTGGCAAGCTCGCTGGAGGCTGCGGAGCGGGACGCGGCAGCGGTGGACACGGCGGGTGTAACGGGGGCGACGGCGACCCCGGGAGCGGCGGCCAGCGCGGACGGTGCGGGCCTGCATTCGATGGTTGGGACGGACGGGCGGCGGTGGCAGGCGGCCACGCGCGGCCGAAGCACGCAGGCAGATCGCGCGGCGCGGGACGGCGCGGGGGCGCGAGGCAGGAGGGGGTCGAGGAGCGCGGATAGAGGTACTCAAGATTACAGGTGTAGGGGGTGTACCTCCCCCCTTCACGGCTACGAAACCTGTAGGTTCCGGAATTATGTGTGTTCCCGGTGCCGAACCCGGGGCCACATTCGCCGCGCCTGTGTTGAGAAGGTCGACGGACCGAGGAGAGGGAACCGAGTGCACTACGGGCAGGCGGAGGATATGGGCACGGAGGAGAGGGACTCCGGGGACTATAGTAGCGATTTTCATCACCTCTGTCTGAACGACTACAAGGCGGTGAGTTTGCCAATGTTAATAGATAATGTGGAAATGGTGATGGAAGTGGATACCGGAACTGCAGTTTCGTGCATTAATAATCGAACATACGAGAAATATTTTAATCATATTAGGTTAGACCCAACGAATATAAAACTTAACTTTTACGACGGGTCAATGATTAAACCTTTAGGAGTTATTAAGCCCATAGTAGGGTATGGTGGTCTTAAGAAGCAGTTAGAGTTATTTGTTATTGAAGGCGGGACCACGTCCCTCCTGGGTAGGCAGTGGTTAACTGAATTAAAAATTAAGATCCCCATATTCAGTAATTGTAATAAAATTAGCGAAGTCAGGGAGGAGAGTGGCTTAAATAATGAATTAAGGAATTTGGTTGGCAGGTATAAAGAACTGTTTAATGGCGGCCTGGGTCGGTACACCGGAGGCAAGGCGACCTTGAGAGTACGCGAGGGGGCGACTCCCGTGTTCCACCGAGCTCGCGCCCTGCCATACGCGCTGAGGGAACGCGTCGACGCCGAACTGGAGGCGATGCTTCGGGACGGAGTCATCGAACCGGTGGACTGCTCGGACTGGGCTTCGCCTTTGGTACCGGTAAATAAGGCGGATGGGTCATTGAGAATTTGTGCTGACTATAAAGCTACAGTAAATCCGGTTTTGCTAGTGGATCGTTACCCATTACCTAGAATCGAGGATTTAATTGTTCGGTTAAGCGGGTCGAACTACTTTTCAAAGATAGACCTTTCCCAGGCGTATAACCAGATTGAACTGGACGAAACTAAAAACGTTACCGTAATCAATACTCATAGGGGTTTATATCGGTATAATAGGTTGGTGTATGGTCTATCGTCGAGCGCGGGAATTTTTCAACGCATAATGTCTAACTTGCTAAAAGATATACCTAATGTGGAAGTATTTCTGGATGACGTAGTTATGGGCGGGAAGAGCAAACTTGAACATTTGCAGGCAGTGGAGTCGGTCTTCAGTAGATTGCATCGTTACGGGTTAAAATTAAAAAGTAGCAAGTGCGTATTCCTAGTAAGCGAGATAAAGTATTTAGGCTACGTGTTAAACAGCGAAGGTATAAAGACGGATCCAGACAAAGTTGAAGCCATAGTAAGAATACCTAGACCCGGCAATGTGACGGAGTTGCGTTCGTTTTTAGGATTAATAAACTTTTACGCTAAATTTATAAAGAATATGAGTTCTAAATTAGTACCTTTGTATCAATTGCTGAAAAGAGATAGTAAATGGCTTTGGTCGAGAGAATGCGAACGGGCGTTTAAAGAAGTTAAGACCTTATTAACTAGTGCGGAGGTGTTAGCGCATTACGATCCTAACCGGCCGCTTATCGTTACGTGTGACGCGAGCGCCAAGGGAGTAGGGGCCGTCCTCTCACAACCGAGCCGGGACGGAGAATGCGAGAGACCTATAGCCTATGCGTCGAGAACGCTTAATGAAGCGGAAAAAAATTATTCACAGATACATCGCGAAGCGCTTGCAATTATATTTTCCGTTAATAAGTTTCACCAATATTTATATGGCCGGCATTTTACCTTGCGAACTGACCATAAGCCATTGGTATCTATCTTCGGTCCACATACGGGTATACCTACGATGGTAGCTAGCCGCATGCAACGGTGGGCTATTATCCTGTCCGCGTATACTTTTGATATTGAGTACGTGCGCACCGATGAGAACGGAGCGGACGGATTGTCGAGGTTACCGGTGGTAGGTAAACAGGCCGCGGCCCGGCCGGCGCCGGAGCAAACATATTTACATTTTATTCAAGAAGCTTTGTTGTTAGATTACAATGAGATAAAGAAGCATACTAGCCGGGATCCGGATTTATCAAGAATACTAAGCTACTTACGGGACGGCTGGCCTTCGGAGAATAGTATGAAAAATTTACAACCGTATTTTAATCGTAAAAATGAGTTGTACGAGGAATTAGGCTGCGTGATGTGGGGTCATAGACTAGTGATCCCGGAGGTATGTAGGGAAAAAGTGTTGAGGATGATTCATGAGCCACATATGGGAATAGTCAAATCCAAATCCTTGGCCCGCAGTTACGTTTGGTGGCCTTCACTAGACGAGTCCGTGCAGCGAATGTGTCAGGAATGCGAGGTATGCGCGGCACAAGCTGATGCGCCGCCGAAGCAAGCCGTACGTATGTGGCCGTGGCCTAACCGGCCTTGGTCAAGGGTCCACTTAGACTTCATGGGCCCTATTTTCGGAAAGACTTATTTAGTAGTCGTTGATGCGATGTCTAAATGGATTGAAGTTTTTCATGTGCCTAATACATCCAGTTCGGTAGTAATTGATAGAATTATGGAGTTAAGTAGTAGATTTGGGTTAATGAAGCAGGTAGTAACGGACAATGGCAGTTATTTTTCTAGCGTTGAGTTTAAGAACTTTACACAGTGTCACGGGATTGAGCATATTTTTACAGCTCCGTACCATCCCGCCTCAAACGGTCTAGCGGAAAACGCAGTAAAAACTCTAAAACGTGTGATTAAGAAAGCGGTTTTAGGTAAACAAAATGTAGACAGAGCACTCTGGACGTACCTGATGCATTACAGAAATACGGAACATTCCACTACTGGGGAAAGCCCGGCTATGTTGCTGTTAGGTAGGCGGCTTCGTACAAAATTAGATATGTTGAAACCGGATAGAGAGAGGGAGGTAGCCAGGGTACAACATCATCAAAAGGAACTGGCGAAAGGAGTGGAAAGAAAGGTTAAACCCGCGGAAGAGGTTTGGTATAGGCAATATTTAAAGAGAGAAAAGTGGGTCCCGGGTCGGGTTGTTGAATGTATGGGGCCTAACAATTATAAAGTTAGAGGCCGGGATGGGGACGTAATTCATAGACACATTGACCAGCTCAAAAAGCGTTCCACAAGATTTTCTCTCGCTTGCCCTACCACAAGCTTAGATCAGGAGTCAAGCGCAAATTCTCAATCACCAGTGGGTTCGCCCGGGCAGGTTCAGTCGGAGCAGTCGACGCAAGGTGACATAGAATTAGCAACTATGCCACTAGCGAGCTCGGAGGAAGCGGGTAAGTCTCACGGGGAACCTCCGGCTTCTCCGGAGTTTCAAGATGCCTTAGAGGAAGCAAGGTCTCCGCCCCAGATTCGCCTAATTACTTCACCGGCTCATCCTGCTGCGCCAGGAGCACGCCCGGTCAGGCAATGTAGGCTAAGAAAACCCTACACTAAACTTTAACTTGTTGTTAGGTAGTTTTGTAAGAACTAATGTTAAGTTTAGATAAGATGCCTGGTTGTTTTGTATACCCCGTTATTATATAAATAAAATATTGTTATTAGTATAAATTTAGTGTGGAGGTGTGATGTGGGTACTTGTAATATAAGTGAGTCCGGAATAAACGGTCATCTTGTAAACGTTGTCTGCGTCTTATTGTCTGCCTAAAACCCTAGGATATCACAGTAACTCACTACGATAAAATTTGTTTGTAATATAAAGGTGCCAAATATTTGATTTTAAGAAATAATCTGAATGGAATTTAATAGTTATTCATTGCTACCTAATCACCCATTTATAGAAATTCATCTACGTATTGAAAATTAATAAGATAAAAGATCCGTCAAAAAATAACGGATACGGATACGGAATCTTTTTCTCCCTCGGAAATCCGCGGATACGGATACGGATATCCGGTACACCACTAATTAGTAGATCCAACAAGTCAAATAGGTACTATAATATTATTATAAATCCTTAGACTGGCAGGATGCTGATAGGAGATACATAGTAGATCGAAAATTCAAAGGATCAGAGGTAACTCAACTCGCAAGCATAGGTATTTTTTGTTTGTAAGTATTTTACCAAAGAAAACGGTTTATATACCCAATGCATTTCAATCGAAAAGTCTGGGGATCGGTTACCAGTATTTTTCTTGCTCGTGTTTGGATCCAGAATTTCTAGAAGTAAACATAATAATACTCACCAAACTCCCACATGTGAACTCGCAATGTGGGCAAGCATACGGCTTGATACCCTCATGGCAGACCAAATGTCTCTTCATGTGACTCGCTTGGTCAGTTTTAAAGCTACATGTTGGACAGTCGTATTGTTTCACACGTTCACCGTGCGTTCGACGGTGTCTATAAATAAAATAGGTAAATGAAAGTAAATTGAAAAAAATGGCAGTTATTTATTTGTGGTTTTAGAATGGGTTAAAAATAAATACACGTTTTTAAAATACAAGCTTAGTCTACAAATTAAACGACGCAAGGTGCGTGCCATCTAGCGGTAGCTGTCGGAACTATTACGCGAAGTTGCGATGTTGGTGCCTTCACATGGACGGTTAATAACATGTAGTACTCGTTTATGCATAATCTACATTTTACATCATATGACGTAAGGTGCCATCTAGCGGTAGCTGTCGGAACTATTACGCGAAGTTGTTATGTTGGTGCGTTCACATGGACGCTTAATAACATGAAGTAAAGTGAAGTAAGTAACTTACTGAACTGTCTGAACGATTCAGACAGTTCAGTAAGTTTACAATAGATGTCGCTCTACGAGGAATGCTTACGAATTGCTTTCATTATAATGAGGCAGGATTTCAATGCAATTTTTATCCACTTTTATTAAAGTAAGTAGGTACAATTACTTACCTATTTAGCTGTGCTGGAGTGGAAGCGATATAGGAGCATTGGTCGTGGGGACAACGTCTCTCTTCAGCGTCGCAGGAGGCGCTGTGGTGCGATAACTCGAGGCTGGACAAGGTAAAACATAATTGTCATGTGGCTTGCGCAAGCGCAAAATAATGACTGATATGTCATATATTAAGCGTAAGCCACCAAAATAATGACTGATAGGTCATATAATAAGCCATTTTATTCATCTTAACTATATATAAAGAAGACTATTCAATTTTTAAAGACATAAATTGTGGTTTCGAGACCTATTATTAAGACATCTTCTATGCAATATATGTAGTTTTTGACACTACGTACGGTAAGCAAGTTCCTAATAACGGAATTTTCCGAGTACTCAGAGCATACGCTGAGGATCTTGTTCGTAGTTTTCTTCTTTTTTATCTTAGGAACTTGATGATTTAGAGATGGATTTTAAAGGAAAGATAACGTGAGCGTAGCGAGTTCTAATTCTAAGCTAAGTAGGTAATTACAAGATTTTTTTATTAAAAGTAGGTAAGTAGGTGTACATTTTACATAGTTCCTAAAATGTTTATGCGCTATAAACTTATCCGAACTTTTTATTACGTCTAATTTTCTTGAGGCGATCATTAAGGCTATGTATAATATACCTTCATTTTCAGTTCGGCAATGGACCTAGAAAGTTGGAAGATAATAACATTTAAACTGGCAAAACTATAGCCACTGACACTTCAGCTTAAGTTTGCGCTAGTGCATTAATGCAGTACGGTGCAATAACGCGTAAGATACGGGTTAAGTTGTCTCATCAGCACCGTCGCCTCTGTGGCCGCGCGGGGCGATCAGACTTCTGTAATGGCGACTCTTGATTCATACTAGTCTTACGAGATTATAGGTCTAGCATAAGTTTAAACCCAAAAATAAGTAATAGGCATGATGACAGTAACCAAGAATCAATGAAATTATGAATTTATCTAATGAAATAGGATTCATGGATTATAAAAAACGTATTTATTTTTCTATTTCGAATGAGATTGCTATTTATTTTAATAAAATAAAACTATAAAATACAGCAATCCGCCATAATGGATGAAACGCCAAGAAGCGAATGACGTCACAATTGTTTGTTTTCGAGCTTTGACAATCACACTATTGTTTACTGCACACTGCACAGAGCACATTGGCAAAAACAATAGTGACGTCACAAACGACGCCATGACACCGGCTAGCGTTTTGGCGTGAATTTTAAAATTTAAATTTCAAATGCCAATTTTATCTACCAAACCGTATTTTTCTGCTGAAATAAGATATTTTTTGAAATAGTAGACACTTCCGAACTGACCATTTTTCAAAATCAGTCATCATGCATATTGTAACGTTTTGAATAGTTCTGTAAACAACCTACTAATAAGTAGAAACACTCGTTAACCATTTTAATTAATACTTTAAACACTACCAACGCAATCCCCTTTGATTGGACGACTCTATTTCATCAGGTGTTGGCTGAAATCAACTGCAGCGAAAGTGTGACAATCGCAAATCCCTCTGGCCAACATTCTCTCACTATTGGATGGAATACACTGCCAGCAGAATACCATAAATTGAGCCAATCACAACAATTGAGATTGTGCATATAGTCGTATTGCGTCGCATTCTGTCCCGTCGCTCACCTAGGATAACGGGTCATTCGAGCTACTAGTTAACTTCCTCTCTAGCGGCTTAAGTCTAGTGCATTAATGCAGTGTGAGGATACGGGGTAAGTTGTCTCATCATCCCCTCTGTGACCGCACGGGGCGATCAGACTTCTGTAATGGCGACGCTTTATTCATACTAGTCTTACGAGTTTACAGGTCTAACATAAGTTTAAACCCAAGAAAAAGAAATTGTAACGTTTTGAATAGTTCTGTAAACAACCTACCAAGGAATTTCCATTTGATTGGACAACATTCTCTCACTATTGGATGAGCACAAGTGGTCCTACGTGAAATAAAATCATATCATTTCAATGAAGAAACTAGAAGTTTAATTCGCTATAATCCGCGACAACAGGAAAATCTATGCGGTACAGTGTGTATCCGCACCTATAGACATTCACCACACCACAGAAATCCCCCAAAACTACCCTCAACGTATGTTTCACTCCAATACAGTACAGAGCATCTTCAGGAGATGTTTCCTCCACAATGCACGATTATGAAGGCAAAGATTGTGACGATCATTTCATTTCAATTAACTACGACACGCTTGCTGGAAGCTTTCGATAATTGGGTATTTGACAACTATTCAAATATATTTTTTTTATGATTATTAAATAGAGAATCTCCCAAAAGTCGCAATATCCACGTCCCCTATTATTTTTATGTTGAATAACTATTTTAAACTATCGATTAAAGTAAAAAAGTGCGTCGAACTTTGATGACGTCATTCATACAAAAACCCATACTAAGCACGCGTTTTGACGTTTGAAAAAAAGACCCTGATTTGACTAGTTGTCAAATACCCAATTTACGTACTTAATTATTGAAAATATTCTTCAAATATTACCACACGAATTTGCTGTGGCGATACTGTACATTATACAAAAATAAACCTTGCCGAAATATTCGAAATTTATCTCCAGTACGTGCGATATGACATTAGTAATCTGTTTGTGATAGTAAATAATCGTTTTAACACGCAACAAAAATAACCTCCGCATCAATCGCTGGGACGCACCGGATGCGGCCATGTCACCCGTCACACAACTCCTTCACGCGCATCGGGAAACATTCATAATTTGACGACTCTTTGATACAAACGTATTAAATTATTATATCGCTTTGATACTTTTGTAAAGAGCGGTCGAACACTGGTAGGATCCAGATTTTCCACTGGAAAATCCTGTCAAAAATCATGAGATGTCAGATCTCTTTGTATGTTCCCTCGACCCTGCACGGAGTGTTTTCTGATCACACCTTGTGCCGCAGAAAATAAATTTAATTCCCACTGCCTGAAAGACTACATTTCGTTCTTTTGCCTGCAAAGTGTTCCTTCAAAAAGTTCTACATTAAGGGGATATTCAAAGGAGTAGATAAACAAATTCGTTTGAATAAGTCAACGTATTGTTTTCGACAAAGTAGACCACGAATTATTGCTCAAAAAGATTGCATACTACGGTGTTCGTGGTAATCTCCTTCATTGGTTCGCATCATACATCGCATACAGAACTCAACGCGTTGTGGTGAACGGCTTTAAGTCTGACCTTGTAACTGTAACATCTGGCGTGCCACAGGGTTCAATTTTAGGGCCCTCACTATTTGTCATATTCATTAACGACATTCAACACTGTTATAAACATTCAAAATTCTTACTATACGCCGACGATTTAAAAATCTTTCTAGAAGTCAAAAAGGAATCCGACTGTCAATTACTACAAGAAGACCTACACCGCTTGCCGGAATACTGCAAACCTTATAAATTAACATTAAGTTTACCTAAATGTAATGCAATTACCTTCACCAAAAACAAGCTCACCATTGATTTATCTTATGCCCTAAGTAATGCAATATTATCTTAAGTATCTTCCCTTCGTGATCTCGGTATTCAACTTGACTCTAAACTGCACTTAGATGAACACAAAATCTTAATAATGCTTATCGTCTTTATGAATTCGTGATGCGTTCTACGAGGGATTTCTCAAAACCGTCAACTTATTTGCACCTATATAGATCACTAATAAGGCCCCAACTGGAATATGTCAGTTGTATGTGGAACCCGCTGTATAACAAGTATATAAACCAGCTGGAAATCGTTCAGAAGTTCCTCCGTTCAATGCATTACAGATGTCATCATTCTAGACTTCCCTATGCTAAGCTGCTTAAAAAATACAATCTTCTAAAACTAGAGGCAATGGTATTGCATGGTCTGCTCCACAACAAATATTACTGCATCCACTTGGTTAACAAGGTTTCTCTTAATGTAGTCAGGAACGCTAGTCGACGACAGGTGCGTGCTTATAATCTATTCGCTGTTAAATTCTGCCGAAACAATGCTGGCAAACTTTCACCTGTGCATCGACTTGTTGAAAATCACAACAGAAACTTTGACAATGTCGATATCTTTGCTCTGGAGGGTAGATATAAAGAGGCTGTTATCAATATTTTAAAGGAAAAACAATTTTTATCTTTTTTTTTTGTGGACAAGGAAGCACTTATCTCTATAAGAGATCTCTACCAGTGACCCTTGGCAGTGAGAAAGGTTGTGGAGGAAGAATAGGTACAACAAGATGTGAGATAGAATGAAACAAGATATTATATCATAAACTTACATAAACACACAAAATACATACTAAATTTTATAAAGTTCTATATGGTTTTTATAAGGTAGTGTAATTTGGACTTTAATATACCAAGAAGTTGTAATCATCTATGTACTTACCTCATCATTTTTACTTATTTTTTGTTTATTGTTAGTAGAAAATTTAATTTTTGTGTAATATTTTAGCATATTTAAATAACTCAGATCATTTCAATTCATGTACATTGTGTCGCCTTCATTTTTTCTTTTTAGTTTTAAATTGTTAACCCGTGGATGGTGTGGTGGATTACACATTTGTTAATATTTTATTTTTGTTGTGATAATTAGATGTAATGTGTAATTGTTAATCGTCCCGAATAAATAAAAATAAATAAATAAAAAAAAGTATTGGCGGTTCTTCTGGTACAAATGTGATTATCAAGATTATCGATATAATAAAAAAAAAAATAACACGACTGCCCTGCCATATTCATCTTTCAAAAAAATTATAGCCGGTGTCACTCGGAATGATGTAAGAATTCCAACGATACCCAATACCTACATCCAAATCTGTTCAGGTATTTATAAGTTATGGTGACATAAATAAACTCTTACATACATGCATAAACCCTGAAAACATTACAGTCCGTTTTTTTGAGCAGTCGTGTAACCAAATTAACAAAATTAAAAAACACGACTGCCCTGCCAAAAAAAATTATATAGTTAAATATAATCTTATTCACATTTTTATGAAGTGATATTTTTTTGTGAATCACTGGATATTGAACTATAGTGTTATGTATTTTTGGAATCTACTCATCATTTTCCGTTACATTGTAAGTTAAACTGATAAGTTTATTAAGGTAAGATCTGTTAAGTTAGTCGGTTCGGGCGTATAGAAGTTATGGTGGAATATACAAACTCACATACATACATACATGAACCCTGAAAACAATATACTCCTTTTTTCAGGCAGTCGTATATAAACCCGTGTGGGGCCGCTCTAAGACGTCGCATTCCGCACACACCGACCGCCCGGTGTTGCCAGCGATGATGTTTTTATACGAAAGGCAATAAATTCGTGTAAACTCCCTCCGGATGTCCAGAACTACGCCAGATCAAAATGTTAGAGCGACTCAAAGAGATCGGTTGACATTTAATTTTATTGTACACACGTGTTCAGTATTGTAACGTATGTAGCAGCTTTTCAGGTCTAGCATTATGCTTTTATAGTTACAGTGTGACGATCGCAATCACCTGTGTAGGCCTGTTCCGCATGACAAAAACTATGTAATTCGTAACCCATACCAATGCGAAAGTGTGTCTGTTCGTCTATCTTCTACGCTAAAATGGCTTATTAGCTGTTCAATGAATTTTCGTGCTATATTTTATCCCAGAAAATCAGAGAGTGACCCACGGGTATTTTCAAAAATTTTAATCCACGCAGAAATATTCATCACGCAGAACAATTCAGTCAATTGGGATGATGAAAACTCAATCATATCAGCAACTCTTTATCTAACTTGAAAACGCTCTTCTACTATGGAAGTTGTATGAAATTTGCAATTGTGACGTCATCAAATTTCAACGCACTTTTTTTCTTTAATCTATATTATAAAATGGTTATCAAACTTAAAACTAACCGAGGATGTGCATTTTAGGTTTTATGGAAGACCCTCTACTCAATAATCAGTTAGAAATAACTTATTTTTGATATAGGCATCATCCCTATTAGATCAATAGTGATTATCACCCGTGTTAAGCCCCAAGTTTGTATGCTCCAATAGTGCCAAATCGCGTAGTTTATTCGTACTGCTTTGACAAACCGGAGCTTCCAATTTATTAATCGTACATCAGGCGTTAAATATAAATACACTTGGTTCGGTCCAGTTGTATTTTTATCGTCCTCCTTCGCGTGTCATTATTAATGCTCATAACGTGTCAAGAATGTAGTGTAAATCTCAATTAAACCGTATTCGTCAGCCTCATCTTGACGTACACAAATCATAACATTATTCGAGCGGAGAAATTTCACAAAACAAAGGGAATCGATTAGTCACATACAAAAATAGAAGCAAACAGGATTCAGGTTACAAGGAAATATTACAATTACGAGGTTATCTACAACCAGGGTCAATTGGTATACAATTTTCTAAAATCTAGGCTCTAGGTACTCCGTCGATAGAAGAAACATAAATAACAATTAATAAATAGAACGGAGCTTACCTGTCCCCAAATTTCTTCTTGCACTTGCTACATTTGAAGGTCTCTTCAGATATTTTGGTCATCCTAACATCCAGTGGGGTTGACTTTGGAACTCGAGAGTCCAGACCTCCGTGGTCACTTTTAGAATGATTCGCCAAACTAGACTGACGGGTGAAGTTGGCTCCACATATCGAGCATATAAATGGCCTTTCAAAAGTGTGCTGTCTCAAGTGTAACCTGAGGGATGCTTTTTTGAAATTCTTTGGGCAAAGTGGACAGGAGTATTTTTGAACTGGTTTACTAGTTCCATCACTTTTCGTTTCAGTCAAAGGCTCAGTATGGAGAACTTCATGGAAGAAGCATTCGGCTTGAGAGTCGGTGGTGAAGATGCACTGGCTACAGTTCCAGAGAATGGAAGCGTCCAGGGTTTCTGACTTTTGGAACGAGCAAGCATTGGCTCGAATATGACGGCTCACTTCTTGGGAAAATATGAAAGATTTTCCACATTTCGGACATCTGAAAAATATGTGGGTTTATTAAATTTTTAAACAAATCAATCTAGCTATATAGACAATTAATTAATTAAATTAATATGACATAGCTTCTATTACGAAGACTGTGGTGCTACATTTTCATAGTTGTGAGCTGAATTACTTACTGTATTATCGTATTAATAGTACTACTACTTACTTCTTTTTAATGTTTGGATGGACCCGCCTAATGTGATCTTTAAGTTCCAGGATATTTTTCAAGATAACTTTTTCTGTGCAGTAAGGACATTTCTTACTCATATCCTTAGTTTCAACTCCTCTTTGAGTCATATTCTCTTTCCTACGAACTCTATGCTCTGAAGTTTGCCGATGACGCTTAGCTTCTTCTGAAGTGTTAAAAGTCTTTGAGCAGACCAGGCAAAAGAATGCTTTCTGCTTGTGTCTAGATTTCAAATGTGCTGCCAACGTAACAGAGGATTTAAACTTTTCTTTGCAATGTTGGCATATGTGTAATTCTTGGTAATTATCAGTAGCGGTTAAAGCTAGATCATGACCCGTTTTCAAGCAATGACGTTTAATCTCCATGTTATAACGAAATTCTTTAGCACACGTGGCGCAAGTTATAATCGTCTTCTTCCGTATAATTATCGGCATGGATCGGTTTATAACAGCCACAACTTCGCTATGTTCTGAGCTGGACATGTGATTTAACATTTCTTGCGACGTTTCACACTCGAATTTGCAAAAGGAGCACCAATATCTACCATCTATCGCAGAAACAGTGAGTTTATGCTCTTCGGAATACCAGTGTTGCATGAAATTAGAAAGCCAGTTTGCATAGAATTTGCACGGACTGCATTGAAATGGAGCTTGATGGACTATTGCCTCAATGTTATTAAGAATTAAGTCTCGATCGTCTACGTCACTCTTTATATCTGTGGCTTTTCTAAAATGGTAGTGGGATATCAAGTGTTTTCCCATTAGGTGCGTTCTAACTCGGGATTTGCATCCCGAACATTGGACGAAGTTAGATTTTCGTTTCCTTTTCTTTTTCTTCATTTTAATTACTTCCGGTTCTAATTTTTGCTTTTTTTTCTGTGGTTGCGAACTAGGGCTTTCGTTTACAAAAATAGAAGGGCGTGCCGAACGTTTTTCAATGTTTCGTATTGGTTCCAAATGACCTGAAAACTCTAATTCGTGTTCCGGAAGAACTTTACGCATATGCAAGTTTGACATGAGATGTTTCTCGTAAATAGTCCTAGAACCCAATCTGCGGTTACATGGACCGCACCAGTATTGCACTGATCCTTTGGTTTGGATAGTTGTTTGCATAATTTGTGTCTTTTCGTTAGCACCCGGGACCCATTTTCCTTTCGTGTGTCCGGGAGGTGGTGCGTCATAATCATAATCACGATCGTGATCTGGTTCGTCTCTCATGTCCCAATCTTCATGTTCTGGAGAAGCAGGTCGCCATTTACCACCAGTGTAGTTCGGTGGTGGTTTCCATTTCCCACCATGAGCTTCTTCTTCTTCATCATCCTCAGAGTCGTCGGATTCCTCTGATTCATCATCACCTTTGTAATCATTGTACGTGCTAATATTATAAGAAGTACTTGGAAGGTCTTTCTTGACCGAACCACTTATACTTGCAACTGCATTAATTAGTTTAGTTTGATTATCCTCGTTGCTTCCTATTCTCAAACTATGTCCACCGATCCAGTCTCCTCCGCTCAGATTACTTTCTATAGGACTCATTCGTGGGATATCTCTAGATGTAGATGCAACTGCGTGTGCGGTTTTCTTATCAGTAGCTTTAGAAGTAGTTGTGGGAGGAGTAAGCCGAGATAATGGAGATTTTTTAACGCTGCTCTGTAATTCTAGTGATTGAAAAAATACGTCAGCGCCAAGGCTGTACGACGGTTCCAATGGATCAATGGTTGGTAGATCTGGTTTCGGGTCATTCTTGTTTTTACCGCAATTCTGTTTTCTGTGTTTGACATAGTTGTCGAGGCCAATGATCGTCGCATTACACTTGATGCAGAGGTGGTTGTCATCGTCGTCATCGTGGGGCGACAGCATCTGGAAGATGAAAGATAAAACTATGAGCTTTATTTACTAAAAAAGTATAGAAATCCTTGAAGAGAACTGATTCACTGATTGTTTTAACAGATTGCCTTTCTCCATTGGAAAGAATAGAGAACTGTTGGCGCCACTGTTTATTTATAATATCGACGTTTGGTATAAACACAAAGACTCTGTTATTTTCGCCACACTCATAGAAAAGTTTGCAAAGCATCTGTAAGACACATCCCTGCTAATTCTTTTTCTGTGACACAATTATTTATAGCAGTGTCTCACAGTTCTACGACAAATAGTCGAAGGTGGATCAAGATTCTATGTCATTCGTGTCTGTACAGCACCTCAGATTCAGAATACATACATCTCCCGCCAAGATTGATAGCCCGGGCGACCCGGGGCGCGGGTGGAGAAGGTGGTGACATCGCCCGGGGTGGGAATAACACGTTAATCGCGTGGTGCATAGATATTAAGCCGTGACGTCTCGGTCGTCAGCGAACTGGGGCATTAAATACGCGAATTATTTAAACCTTTAACTGAAACGGAATACCTGGCGTTTTCGTGATGATCGATAAATGTATGCAAGTCGCCAGTCTCATTACTGTGAAACTTTGTTTCGCCATAACCCCGCATTTGCATAAGGCTATCTATCACTCCATTAGCATTAGTTTAAAGAGAACTTAGTTGAATAGGAATGTGATTGCGATTCGCGTCGTCAACTAGGCCAGGGAATAAATATGGAGGATTGCTGCAATACGACAGAAGTTATATTTTACTGCTGTGGTGGTTTGAATTAAGCTGTGTATTCAGGGTAGACAATTGCTGAACAACATTGCTGCAATGTGCAGAAAAGTATTTATATGTCACCGTAATCTTACTTGCGAAATTGTAAACTGTCGAAAGATTACAATTTAATCTGATAGATATATAAACCCGATAAAACCTAACCTCGTTATTTATGTCGAACCCTAACCTAACCTACAAGAAAGAGACAAGAAAACGTAAATACAATGAATATTTCAAAAATTAACACTCAGAACATTGAACAGTTCACAATCTTTCTACAGTTTACAATTTCGCGAGTTAGATTATAATCATACGGTTTTTACAATCTTACGGTGACATATAATTATTAGATATAATGCCTGCAACTTGTTGACGATTAAGGTTTTTTGATTCCCGCGGGAACTCTTCAATTTTCCAGGATAAAAAGTAGCCTATGTCCTTCCTATGGATACAACCTATTCCTGTACCAAATTTCATCAAAATCGCTTGAACAGATGGGCCGTGAAAGCGTAGCAGACGGACAGACACACTTTCGCATTATAATATTAGTATGGATTGTAGGTTATACTTTTTTGTGTGTATTGCCATTGGCTTGAAGTCATAATATATACGAGGCCAGGGCAAGAGCGTTACAAGGTAATAATAAATGGAGTGGAGCTAAACAACATACTACAGTCGATAATAGGGATGACAGCGGATGTAGGAGTTTCAGTTTTCCCCGAAAAACTCCAAAAAAAATTAATATTTTGAGTTTTGAAAAAATAGATAGGAAGTTATAGATGGTTGAAAACATGGTTCTGCCCCTATAGTATGCACTTTGCATGGTTCTCCACAAGACCTTCAAGGCTTTAGTGTGTTAGTTTGAAAGGAATTATACGACTGCCTGAAAATAGGAGTATATTGTTTTTAGGGTTCATGTATGTATGTATGTGAGTTTGTATATTCCACCATAACTTCCATACGCCTGAACCGATTTTAATAAATGAGGTATCGTTAGAATCCCTAGCTTATTCCGGGTGACATAGGCTAGTAAAATAAAAAAAAAAATTGATGGAGTGACCATGGTCCCGCATTAAAGACTAAAGTTGAAAAAAATATTTCGAAAATAAGATTAACTACATAATCATCATCTAGAAAATGATGAGTAGATTCCAAAAATATATAACACTATAGTTCAATATCCAGTGATTCACAAAAAAATATCATTTAATAAAATACTAATTTAATTAGATTAATTTAGAATTTTAACTTTTTAGCTCGTTTGTTGGCAGAACAGTCGTGTTTTTAATTTTTTTAATTATGAATTGTTATTCAAGTAAACTTTTAAAGTGTTTTGAATGGTCGAGTTCAGTTCAGTTTTCCCCGAAAAACTCAAAAAATATGAATTCTTGCTTCCTCATTCACCAAGTAAACTGAATGAAATTTATCAGATAGGAAGTTATAGGTGGTTGAAAACATAGTCCTGCCCCTATGGTATGCACTTTGCATGGTTCTCCACAAGACCATCAAGGCTTTAGTGTGTTTGTTTGCAGTGAAAGGAGTTTTTATTAGAAGGTATCGACGAAGGGCTCATTCTGAAGGACACGGCCGAAGCGCGAATCAGAGGGTCATTAATAATGCTCCGTTCACCTGTCCGACTACATCGCTACACTGCTGTACCTACTTACTACTGGAACCCTAGTACGAATTTGCATGTCTCCAATATTTAGATCGTTTTCGATCGGACGATCTCAAGCGTGCAGCTGGGAGCCGCTGGAGACAAGCAGCACAAGACCGTGCTCTGTGGCGATCCATGCAGGAGACAGCAGTCCAGCAGTGGACGTCTATAGGTTGAGACGACGACGACGATTGCTAACTTAGCAACCGGTTATGCTATTTCGGTTACTGTAGCTCTTCTAATCTCTTCTAATCTCCCCATTTATTTTCCACAAAAGAGATTGTTGCATTTTATACGATTGCCTGAAAAAAGGAGTATATTGTTTCAGGGTTCATGTATGTATGTATGTATGTGAGTTTGTATATTCCACCACAACTTCTATACGCGTGAACCGATTTTGATAAATGAGGTATCGTTAGAATCCCTAGCTTATTCCGGGTGACATAGGCTAGTAAAATTGAAAAAAAAATTTATGGGGTGACCATGGTCCCGCATTAAAGACTAAAGTTAAAAAAATTTGAAAATAAGATTAACTATATAATCGTCATCTAGAAAATGATGAGTAGATTCCAAAAATATATAAAACTATATTTCAATATCCAGTGATTCACAAAAAATATCTTTTGATAAAAATTTGAATAGGATTCTTATATAACTAGATTAATTTAGATTTTTAACTTTTTAGTTAATTTTTTGGCAGGGCAGTCGTGTTTTTTAATTTTTTTAATTATGAATTGTTATTGAAATAAACTTTTACAGTGCCTTTGAATGGTCGAGTGAAACTACCACTGGTTCGTAATGCCATTCCTTCCGAGAAGAACCAGCTGGAAACTCGGTTAAAATGACTTATATTAATTTATTATGGTCAATTAATGATTATGGAAAGGAACGAAAAGCCTTTGGGAAAGAGCTATAAATGTTCCGCAGGCTGAAATGATGATGATAAAATTATGATAATTTAATTATTATTCAATGTTATAACGTTGGAGTAAAATATACCTAAACCTCCAAAGACTGAAAAGAATCTGTATCTTCTGGGACTTTTTGGTGTCTTTAGCATTTGGCCCAATTCATCAACCCAGTATCATCATCAACCCCTTTCCTTTTAGAATCTCAGGGAATTCTCCCTTGGAGAATGATTGCCAAATGCTGATTGGAACACTTCACACACCTTTACTAATAGCATAACATATCACAATTAATAGTAAACGGCAAAATATCGGCAACCAGACCACATATGCGCCATTAGACATTATTGTTCTTTGGAATTTCTACTCTAGAGGCGTTGCCTAGAGGTATAGCTGGCTGTAGAATATACAGCCAGAATGCGTGCCCTTAGCCCGCAAAAACCTAGAATAAAAAGTCATAATTTAAAAATCTAAATTAATCTAGTTAAATTAGAATCTTATTCACATTTTTATTAAATGATATTTTTTTGTGAATCACTGGATATTGAACTATAGTGTTATATATTTTTGGAATCTACTCATCATTTTCTAGATGATGACCATATAGTTAATCTTATTTTCGAATTTTTTTTTCAACTTTAGTGTTTAATGCGGGACCATGGTCACCCCATCAATTTTTTATTTTAATTTTACTAGCTTATGTCACCCGGAATAAGCTAGAGATTCTAACGATACCTCATTTATCAAGATCACACACATATATGAACCCTGAAAACAATATACACTTTTTTTCAGGCAGTCGTATAAAAAAGTCAAATTCCTCCATAAGTCCTTAGTGTAGACATGGAGGACTTCGACACAAAATTATATTTTAGCAACCTGCAACTCGAACTAGTGGTTTTTGTACACTTTCACTCCAGTCATTTGCGAATTGGATCGGAAATTGATTCATGCTTAGTGCTAGTACGTTCACAATTCACATTCCGATGATAAACATTCGCTAAGCAACGTCTTAAATTTGAATACTTGCGAAATTTTGCTCCTTCGACGTTGACGATGGTTTTAAAATGTATTATTTGCCGTGGGAAAGCGTTTTTAGTACACGGTGAATTAATTTCAGAAATATAACTTCTGATCAGCAGCCCCATTCTGTAACTCAGTTGTTATCAAAAAATGAAAGCCACTGACTTATATTTTCTGTCCATTGAAGATTTACTATGAAATGTTCTTTCATTTTTCATAGTGAACCTTCAATGGACAAAATATATATGTCAGTGGCTTTCAGTTTTCGATAGCCACTGAGTTAAATAATAGGGGAGCAGTGGCGTGCAGTTCATAGAGACATAAAAGTACTGCTTGCCCAAATGGAAATAAGTCAATGTGTATTTATCATCAGAACAGCTAGTAAATAGGTATTCTGACCTACTAATGCCTACCCTAGGTTCAAACCCAGTGCACGCCACTGCTACTGATTGCAGTACACCTGACTTTACCTGATTGCAGGTTTTGACGACCTCCGTGGCGCAGTGTGTAGCGCTGTTGTTTTAACGTGCGGAGGTCCCGGGTTCGATCCCCGACAGGGTCGATTTGGGAATTTATAATTTCTGAATTTTCCCTGGTCTAGTCTGGTGGGAGGCTTCGGCCGTGGCTAGTTACCACCCTACCGGCAACGAGTGCCGCTAAGCGATTTAGCGTTCCGGTACGATGCCGTGTAGAAACCGAATAAGGGTATGGGTTTAATATAACTGCCGTGCCCCTTACAGGTTAGCCCGCTACCATCTTAGACTGCATCATCACTTACCATCAGGTGAGATCGCAGTTAAGGGCTAACTTGTAGTGGATAAAAAAAAACCTTTACTTTACACTAATTGCAGCTCTATCCAGGGTTGTTGCGAATACTGGTACAGTATCATCATCCGCATTATAAACCAATAGCTGATGACCGGGAATTCGTCCGCATGGATTGAGGTTTTTTTGGTTCCCGCGGGAACTCCTTAGTTTTACGGGATAGACAGTATCGTATGTACTATTCCAGACTATAATCTATCTCTGTGTCAAATTTCAGCCAGAGTCGTTCAGCCGTTCTGGCGTGATTGTGTAACAAACCCATCCAAACTTTCGCATTTAAAATATTAGTATGGATGAACCTGGTCTACGGGTTTAAGTTAACAGTAACAACTGTTCGTATATGCGTTACTTAGTATGAGAAAATAACGGAAATGTTAAAATCCTGAACGCATTCTTATCAATGCACATAGACCATGGAATATAATCTGACAGTTGTCACTTCCTTCACTTCAACCTTCCTTGTACTCAGCCATGTACCACGTCTCAATTTTATACTATCTAATTCCTGACTAATTTAATCATATTAAATAAATAAGCAATATGTTAATCCGTGTAATCTGATACAATTAATGTTTTACATGTTTGACGTGCATTGCATATTGGATTTGTTGAATTCAAATACAAACGCAAGTGTGATCTGCTGATCTTTCATTGAACAAGCCTATACCTATATCTGCGTCATTCCACTGCATCATTGGTCCACCGGCCAATAAAATACGTCGTGAATTGTGATTTGACATCTACATACACCGCTCATGCACAAATTTTCATGACTTGACAAATTACTCTCGTGACTGGAACCTAATGTAAAACCTCTACAAGTCATAATTAAAAAATTAAAAAACACGATTGCCCTTCCAAAAATCGAAATAAAAAGTAAAAAATCTAAATTAATCTAGTCAAATTAGAATCTTATTCACATTTTTATTGAATTATATTTTTTTTGTGAATCACTATAGATATTGAACTTTAGTGTTATATATTTTTGGAATCTACTCATCATTGTCTAGATGATGATTATATAATTAATCTTATTTTCGAATATTTTTTTCAACTTTTGTTTTTAATGCGGGACCATGGTCACCCCATCAATTTTTTTTTATTTACTAGCCTATGTCACCCGGAATAAGCTAGGGATTCTAACGATACCTTATTTATCAAAATCGGTTGAGGCGTATAGAAGTTATGGTGGAATATACAAACTCACATACATACATACATGAAGCCTGAAAACTATATACTCCATTTTTCAGGCAGTCGTATAATACTCCTTTTTTCAGGCAGTCGTATAATACTCCTTTTTTCAGGCAGTCGTATAATACTCCTTTTTTCAGGCATTCGTATAATACTCCTTTTTTCAGGCATTCGTATAATACTCCTTTTTTCAGGCAGTCGTATAATAAAATAGCTGTGAGTTGCATTCTAAAGTCCATGGTAAGAGCACGGTAAAGGGGTGACACGCGTCCATCGTACCCTCACGGGGTGACACCATTGTGGCTGACAAACAGCTGACAAATGTGACGAATGACAGCTGACAAACGATCGCCGCCGTCACTGGCGTGTCATTAATGTCATTGTTGTCATTACGCCGCGGGTTCGGAGAACCTGTAAGTTCTTTGCCACCGGTCTGCCGGTTGGTTTATATTGTTATTTTTATACGACTGCCTGAATAAAGGAGTATGTTGTTTTCAGGGTTCATGTATGTACTTAAGTTTGTATATTCCACCATAACTTCTATACGCCTGAACCGATTTTGATAAATGAGGTATCGTTAGAATCCCTAGCTTATTCCGGGTGATATAGGCTAGTAAATAAAAAAAAATTGATGGGGTGACTATGGTCCCGCTTTAAAAAAAAAGTTGAAAAAAAATATTCGAAAATAAGATTAACTATATAATCCTCATCTAGAAAAAGATGAGTAGATTTCAAAAATATATAACACTATAGTTCAATATCCAGTGCTTCACAAAAAAATTTAATAAAAATGTGAATAAGATTCTAATTTAACTAGATTAATTTAGATTTTTAACTTTTCAGTTCGTTTTCTGGCAGGGCAGTCGTGTTTTTTATTTTTTTTAATTATGACTTGTAGGGGTTTAACATTCGGTTCCAGTTACGAGAGTAATTTGTCAAGTCATCAAAATTTTTGCATGAGCGGTGTATGTAGGTGTCAAATCACGATTCACGACGTATTTCCGTTATTTTCTCATACTAAGTAACAGACAAACGAACAGCTGTTGCTGTTAACTTCAACCCGTAGGCCAGGTTCATCTATACTACCTAATATTACAATTTTTTTAATTCTGGCTTGTTTAAATGTTCGCATTCGAGATAATTTAATTTGCACGGTGCCATGTTTAAAATAAATAAAAAGCAGTGTGGTGGGTGCGAAGGTGACAGCGCGACTCGATCGATGCCGGAGTCGTTATTAGGGCGACAGCCTTTGACGACGCGGGGCGTTCCAGAATCCGCACCTTTTCATTTCGTCTTATGTTTTTTTTTTACTTCGTCGTTGCCATATTCTGGCAATGTAGTTGTGTTCATGCCAGATGTTAGTTATGTAAATTACTACAGTGCGGGAAGCGAAAGGTTGCTTGGCGAAGCAATAGCGCGGTAACACAGATGTCTAAATAAAATATATATATGATGATTATTGATAAAAAGCAGTGTGGTGGGTGCGAAGGTTACAGCGCGACTCGATCGATGCCGGAGTCGTTATTAGGGCGACAGCCTTTGACGACGCGGCGCGTTCCAGAATCCGCACCTTTCATTTCGTCTTATGTTTTTGTTTTTTTTTTACTTCGTCGTTGCCATATTCTGGCAATGTAGTTGTGTTCATGCCAGATGTCATGTTTTTTACTACGTCGTTGTCATCTTCTGGCAATGTTGTTGTGTTCATACCAGATGTTAGTCAGTTATGTAAATACCTATATACCGGGAAGCGAAAGATTGCTTGGTGAACCAGTAGCGCGGTAACACAGATGTCTAAATAAAAAATATATGATGATAATTGATAAAAAGCAGTGTGGTGGGTACGAAGGTGACAGCGTTACTCGATCGATGCCGGAGTCGTTATTAGGGCGACAGCCTTTGACGACGCGGCGCGTTCCAGACTCCGCACCTTTTCATTTCGTCTTATGTTTTTGTTTTTTTTTTACTTCGTCGTTGCCATATTCTGGCAATGTAGTTGTGTTCATGCCAGATGTCGTGTCATTTTTACTACGTCGTTGCCATTTTCTGGCAATGTTGTTGTGTTCATGCCAGATGATGTCAGTTATGTAAATTCCTACATACCGGAAAGTGAAAGATTGCTTGGTGAACCAATAGCGCGGTAACACAGATGTCTAAATAGAAATATAAATGATAGTTATTGATAAAAAGCAGTGTAGTGGGTGCAAAGGTGACGGCTCGGCGCGATCGATGCCAGCGTCGTTATTAGGGCGACAGCCTTTGACGACGCGATGCCCTCCAGAATCCGCATCTTTTCGTTTGGTCCTACAAAATCGTTGTCACATTCTGGCAATGCTGTTGTGTTCATGCCAGATGTCAGATATGTGAACGGCTGGTCTGTTTGTCTTCGTAAATGCAAATCTGAAGCGTCTGCAGATAGCTTATGTAAATTACTACAGTGCGGGAAGTGAAAGGTTACTAAACGAAACAATAGCGCAGTTCCTTCGTCCTTCGAAGTTACCGTTGCAACATTCTGGCATAGTGATTATGGTCATCCTAGATGTTAATATTATTAAGACAAAAAAATTGCTAAAATTATTAAAAAAATCCGCTAACTGCACTCACTGTTTGCTTGTTGTTTTGAATATTTTGTTCGTTTACGTAATTTGCATACAATGTGTTTCAGTAATGTAATGTCGTGGCCTTCTCTATGTATTATGCTTACTTTTTGAAAAAAAAAAATACATGTAGGTACATCCGAACCAACGAATTATGATAAGGTACATTGCGATATTTGTAAAACATCTTTAGACCCCTTAATAGCCGGAGAAAGAAGTCGGTTGGAATTACATAACTAGTAAACGATTTCGTATTTTTATTCTCGATAATGACATTATCCTATCAGTTATTGACCACTCAAAGAAAGATTCGGAAACCAGAAAGAAAGCAAGCCCTTCTCAGACAACACAGCTTACGCGTTGTGTTAAAGAAGGCTACGTAACTGCATAGTATTTACTAATTTTTATTTGTTTGCCCAAAAGCTTCTTTAGCATAGCGTCAAACAAGAGGTGAAGAAGCATTTGTAAAGACGCTGGCGGGATAACTGGCTCATACAGTTGATTTCTTTCACTAAAACAAACATTTGGCGAGTTTTCTGCCGAACAGCGAGCCCGCCGTCCAGTGGAAGGCGTCCACCGATCCGCGGACACGTGACTGACGGACGTCGCGCACACACTCACACAACCCGTGTACACACACACACACACACACACATAAACACACACGACATGTGTATGTCACCGTGAGATTGTAAAAACCGTTAGATTTTAATCTAACTCGGGAAATTGCAGACTGTCGAAAGATTACAATTTAACGCATTATTTTTCGGTAAATTGTAATCTGTTAGGTATATTAACCCGATAAAACCTAAGTGCTTACTACACTACCTGATTATTTATGTCGAACCCTAACCTAACCTACAAGAAAGACACAAGAAAACGTAAATACATTGAATATTTCAAAAATTGACACTCAGAACATTGAACGGTTCACGATCTTTCGACAGTTTACAATTTCGCGAGTTAGATTATAATCTAACGGGTTTTACAATCTTACGGTGACATGTACACATTGCACACAGCGTGACACACGTGAAAGAAAACTTCTCTCGCAAATCCAATCTGGCTAAACATGAACCTATGATAAAGACTTGGATGAAATGAACACGGGATAGGTAAAAAAAGGTAGAAAAATTTATGAAATCACATCACGTACCGGTTAGTCAGCTCAAATAAATATATATATATGATAATTATATAGCTTCAGCTCATTTTTGTTTAGATTTGGTAGGTTGACCTAACTTGTTAGCCCGCTACCAGCTTAGACTGTACCATCACTTACCATCAGCTGAGTTCGCAGTCAAGGGCTAATTTGTAGTAGATAAAAAAAGGTCGTTCTTAATTCGTTCAGGGTAGTTCGGTAGGGTTTAAATATTATAAATAATTTTATTCTCACATATTGCTTTGCGTGTTAAAGTACCCAAAACATATTGTAAACTCAAACACCTCTGAGTCAGAGGTGTCTTACTAGAATTCAGTGTTTGAATTAGCTTGAGGATTTCCAGTCATTCTTTTGGAGGTTTCAAAAAGAAAACAAAACAATTAGTATTACAAATAGAAATGTAACTTGAGTAAAACATAAAAGGCCCTACCTCAGTTCTGCATGAAAAAAAATAATATTGTTATTATTCCCAACAAGATTTACAGTATTTTTTTACTTTCTCTTTAATTTTCCAGGATAAAAATGTGCCTATAACCTATGTTATTCTATACTATCTACTATCGCTTTGCCAAATTGCGTCCAGATCCATTGAGCCTTTCTGACGTGATTGAGTATCAATCCATCCATCCAAACTTTCGCATTAATAATATAAGTATAGTATAGTAGTGTTCAATAAGTAGAATAATGTAAGTATATTTCATTGGGCATAGAAATAATAATGTTCCTACACACATTTTATTCTATTGGTTCTCAATTATTGAACATAGGTACGTTGATGAGCAATGCAGGACCTTTTTAATATGAATGCACAATTAGTATTTCAGTAATAAGTACAAGCCATGCTCAGTGCAAAGTAGTACAAACTGCATTAATGTTAAATTAATACGATTCGCCTTTAACGGGCAGCTCGGGTTCTGAGCTCAAGGCAAGGTGCAGGGAGTTTTTACCCGCGTTATGGCAATAAATCCCGCGCCCCGCCCAAATCTAATGGGAATTATAATTGATTCCCTCCCAACTAGGCTGATCAATGTTGCCAGTAAATAGCCTAGGCTGGCCGCTGTACATTCTGCAAGTTATACTATAGGCTAATTCATTTAAACGTAGCAATTAATGAGTGAGATGCCAATACACATCTGTGAGCAGAATATCCACTGAAGAATCGTCTTCGTGAAATAAGTTTTTTAAATTCCCATGGGAACTCCCTAATTTTTCGGGTTAATAGTATGAATCATACTAATACTAATATAGTTAACTATAGACTTCGTCTTCGTGAAATAAGTTTTTTAAATTCCCATGGGAACTCCATTATTTTTTGCTATAGACTTCGTCTTCGTGAAATAAGTTTTTTAAAGTCCCATGGGAACTCCCTAATTTTTCGGGTTAATAGTATATAGCCTATGACACTCACAACTGCAGGCTAAACTATAGGCTAATTCTTTTAATAGTAGCAATTAATGAGTGAGATGCCAATACACATCTGTGAACAGAATATCTACTGAAGAATCATACTAATACTAATATAGTCGTCTTCGTGAAATAAGTTTTTTAAATTCCCATGGGAACTCCCTAATTTTTCGGGTTAATAGTATATAGTCTATGACACTCACAACTGCAGGCTAAACTATAGGCTAATTCATTTATACGTAGCAATTAATGAGTGAGATGCCAATACGCATCTGTGAGCAGAATATCGACTGAAAAATCATACTAATACTAATATAGTTAACTATAGACTTCGTCTTCGTGAAATAAGTTTTTTAAATTTCCATGGGAACTCCATTTTGTTTTGCTATAGACTTCGTCTTCGTGAAATAAGTTTTTTAAATTTCCATGGGAACTCCATTATTTTTTGGTATAGACTTCGTCTTCGTCAAATAAGCTTTTTAAATTCCCATGGGAACTCCCTAATTTTTCGGGTTTTATAGCCTATGGCATTCACAAATACTGTGGCTTTTTGTTGGCACCAGATTTGTCAAATGCGGTTCAGTAAATCCAGAGATTACCCCCCTACAACCTCACAAACTTTACCTCTTTATAATAATAGTATAGATTATAAATGCCAAAGTGTGTTTGTTTGTTGATTGGTCCCTCAATCACGCCACAACGGATCGAAGTGATTTTTGACGCTACTTTTTATCCCGGAAAATTAAGGAGTTCCCGGGGAATCGATAAAGAGTTAAGCCACACGGACGATGTCTCGGGCATCGGCTAATTCTTGATAAGTTGTCACGTCTTTTTCTGGGGCTCTTGTGTAAGATTACTGTCTATAATTTGTCTGAAAAATGTCCGTTAATGTCTATAATAGCTCCCCATAGCTCAAAGATTCTATAGAATTTGGGGTACCAAGGAGTTGTTTTATTAAATTACTAGCTGATGATGCCCGCGACATCGTTTGCAGTTTATAATTTATTGCAGTGATAAAAAGTTTGTTTAATATAAATCGTATTTATGGCCATCGTATTTAGAGTGAAATCTAATAATTATGGCCACAGCACATAGACTGTCAGAAGTACGTATGTGGTACAAAGTTGGTATCAGTTCTGAATTCGGAGACAGGTCCAGACTCCTAATGGGGATCCCGCGGGACACATTCGTTGTCCGAGGCGACCAACTACCGAAGACGGATTAGCTCTGAGACTGATACTGCCTTCATGCTAATTTATTGATGTTTTAACGATACTTAAGTACCCCTTCATAGATACCTGATTTCTTGGGGGAGAATCAGGTAAGGATTATGTAAGGAAATCGTAGTCGTAATCGTCTGTCAAACGTATAATTCGACCTGTTTAAGAAGATCATAGATGCCTGCACGTCAAAAAGCATGTGTGAACTCCTTAAATAGCTCGAGTTGCACGTTATGAACTGTCAAATGAATACGATTGGCTTAGACAATTGGGCCTCTGGTATCTATGAAGGGGTTATGTGGGATTTTTACTTACTAAAACCCCCTCGGTGGCCACCTTCAGCGTTGTGTTGGGAAGATCCGAGATCTCAAATATGAACGCATCGGAGAACGTTTCGGAGTTATTATGACGACCTCCGTGGCGCAGTGTGTAGCGCTGTTGCTTTAACGTGCGGAGGTCCCGGGTTCGATCAATTTCGGAATTTATAATTTCAGAATTTTCCCTAGTCTGGCCTGATGGGAGGCTTCAGCCGTGGCTAGTTACCACCCTACCGATAAAAGATTCCGCGTTCCGATACGATGCCGTGTAGAAACCGAATAGGGGTATGGGTTTAATATGACTGCCATGTCCCTAACAGGTTAGCCCGCTACCATCTTAGACTGCATCTTCACTTACCACCAGGTGAGATCGCAGTCAAGGTTTAACTTGTAGTGGATAAAAAATAAGTAATGTGCCTTCTAAATAATTACCTAAACACTTGCTTTGACTGTGTTTGAATACGTTGTGACAAATTATGCATGCCTGCTCCATAATATTATTCTCCACAGATGTGTGCAGTTTGTCTATGCACACACAGCGTAGTGGACTGTGACCCTAACCCTTCTTATTCTGCGAAGAGAACCGTGCTTATAAGTGGGCTGGCCGATGGATTGATATTATAATATTATCTTACTGCATTTCAAACTCTCCTTCAAAATAAAAAATTCCGATGTAAAGTAGTTAAGTGTTTATATTTAGCATAACCTGATCAACGCTAAAAACTGGTTAATAGGCCTATTACACTGCACTTTTCACTGGGACCCTTACACTTGAATCAGTGTAGTGTAATAAGATTTGGGGAAAAGGGTCCCTAATTTGGTCCTTATTGTAATAAGCGTAATAATAAGCGACGAGTGTAATAAGCGACGCTTAACTGCCTCGTTGGTCTAGTGGTTATCATGTTCAACTGCGGCCGACGAGGTCTTGGGTTCGAGTCCCGGGTCGGGCCATAATTAATTTTTCTAATTAGAAATTCTCAGAACTAGCCCGGAGTTAGGAAGTTGGCGGTGTTTCACCCCCGTGCCTCGGAGAGCACGTTAAGCCGTCGGTCCCGGTTATTATCACTAACATGATAATAGTCGTTAAAGCCCACCAATTCGCATTGGAGCAGCGTGGTGGGTCTAAGCGCTAATTCCCTCTCTCCTATGAGAGTGGAGGCCTGTGCTCAGCAGTGGGACGTTAATAGGCTGTAGTGGTGGAAGCGACGCTTTAACTAGCGGCCACGCCCACCCTTACCACAGGGCCCTGCGGAAAGTGTAATAGGCATATAAATAAACTCAGCATCCGCTGGTTTTTAGTTCTTTACCTGCCGGTAAAGCCAGCAGGGCTACCGGCTTAAACTGACAGCTACAGTGTAACGATCGCAATCACCTCTGATTGGATAACACTCTTCCACTATTGGACACAATCCATTGACGCAGCGAGAACACCATAAATTCAGCCAATCACAACAGTTGATACTGTAACAATAATTGATGCAGAAGATACGCGGTCGCCCTGCAGACGCCATAAACTGTAATAATAACATGTAAATCTTAGACTTCATCCACACTTACCATCAGGTGAGACCGCAGTCGAGGGCTAACTTGTAGTGGATAAAAAAAAGAACAAAAAAAAAAAATTACGCCACCTGGAAATACGCGACTCAAACCGATCGCATCACATGTATATTACACACAATAGGTTGAAAAACGCGCCTATCCGTCATTGGGCTGGCGATACGGCCGCCATTACTCCACGTCAGTACGCGGGCACCGATGCTCATACGCAGTCATTACCCCGGGCCAATCACAGAGCTGCGCAACTTGTAGTGGATAAAAAAAAATAGAACAAAAAAAAAAAAAAAATTAAGCCACCTGGAAATACGCGACTCAAACCGATCGCATCACATACTGTAATAATAACATGTAAATCTTAGACTGCATCCTCACTTACCATCAGGTGAGATCGCAGTCAAGGGCTAACTTGAAGTGGATAAAAAAAAAGAACAAAAAAAAATGAAGCCACCTGCAAATACGCGACTCAAACCGATCGCATCACATACTGTAATAATAACATCTAAATCTTAGACTGCATCCTCACTTACCATCAGGTGAGATCGCAGTCAAGGGCTAACTTGAAGTGGATAAAAAAAAAAGAACAAAAAAAAATGAAGCCACCTGCAAATACGCGACTCTAACCGATCGCATCACATGTATATTACACACAATATGTTGAAAAACGCGCCTATCCGTCATTGGGCTGGCGATACGGCCGCCATTACTCCACGTCAGTACGCGGGCATCGATGCGCATGCGCAGTCATTACTCGGGCCAATCACAGAGCTGCGCAACTTGTAGTGGATAAAAAAAAAATAGAACAAAAAAAAAAAAAATTAAGCCACCTGGAAATACGCGACTCAAACCGATCGCATCACATACTGTAATAATAACATGTAAATCTTAGACTGCATCCTCACTTACCATCGGGTGAGATCGCAGTCGAGGGCTAACTTGTAGTAAATAAAAAAAAAAAGAACAAAAAAAAAAATTACGCCACCTGGAAATACGCGACTCAAACCGATCGCATCACATGTATATTACACACAATAGGTTGAAAAACGCGCCTATCCGTCATTGGGCTGGCGATACGGCCGCCATTACTCCACGTCAGTACGCGGGCATCGATGCGCATGCGCAGTCATTACCCCGGGCCAATCACAGAGCTGCGCAACTTGTAGTGGATAAAAAAAAATAGAACAAAAAAAAAAATAAGCCACCTGGAAATACGCGACTCAAACCGATCGCATCACATACTGTAATAATAACATGTAAATCTTAGACTGCATCCTCACTTACCATCAGGTGAGATCGCAGTCAAGGGCTAACTTGAAGTGGATAAAAAAAAAATAGAACAAAAAAAAATGAAGCCACCTGCAAATACGCGACTCAAACCGATCGCATCACATGTATATTACACACAATAGGTTGAAAAACGCGCCTATCCGTCATTGGGCTGGCGATACGGCCGCCATTACTCCACGTCAGTACGTGGGCACCGATGCGCATGCGCAGTCATTACCCCGGGCCAATCACAGAGCTGCGCAACTTGTAGTGGATAAAAAAAAAAATAGAACAAAAAAAAAAAAAAATTAAGCCACCTGGAAATACGCGACTCAAACCGATCGCATCACATACTGTAATAATAACATGTAAATCTTAGACTGCATCCTCACTTACCATCAGGTGAGATCGCAGTCAAGGGCTAACTTGAAGTGGATAAAAAAAAAATAGAACAAAAAAAAATGAAGCCACCTGCAAATACGCGACTCAAACCGATCGCATCACATGTATATTACACACAATAGGTTGAAAAACGCGCCTATCCGTCATTGGGCTGGCGATACGGCCGCCATTACTCCACGTCAGTACGCGGGCACCGATGCGCATGCGCAGTCATTACCCCGGGCCAATCACAGAGCTGCGCAACTTGTAGTGGATAAAAAAAAAAATAGAACAAAAAAAAAATTAAGCCACCTGGAAATACGCGACTCAAACCGATCGCATCACATACTGTAATAATAACATGTAAATCTTAGACTGCATCCTCACTTACCATCAGGTGAGATCGCAGTCAAGGGCTAACTTGAAGTGGATAAAAAAAAAATAGAACAAAAAAAAATGAAGCCACCTGCAAATACGCGACTCAAACCGATCGCATCACATGTATATTACACACAATAGGTTGAAAAACGCGCCTATCCGTCATTGGGCTGGCGATACGGCCGCCATTACTCCACGTCAGTACGCGGGCACCGATGCTCATACGCAGTCATTACCCCGGGCCAATCACAGAGCTGCGCAACTTGTAGTGGATAAAAAAAAATAGCACAAAAAAAAAAAAAAATAAGCCACCTGGAAATACGCGACTCAAACCGATCGCATCACATACTGTAATAATAACATGTAAATCTTAGACTGCATCCTCACTTACCATCGGGTGAGATCGCAGTCAAGGACTAACTTGAAGTGGATAAAAAAAAAAATAGAACAAAAAAAAAATGAAGCCACCTGCAAATACGCGACTCTAACCGATCGCATCACATGTATATTACACACAATAGGTTGAAAAACGCGCCTATCCGTCATTGGGCTGGCGATACGGCCGCCATTACTCCACGTCAGTACGCGGGCACCGATGCTCATACGCAGTCATTACCCCGGGCCAATCACAGAGCTGCGCAACTTGTAGTGGATAAAAAAAATAGAACAAAAAAAAAAAAAATTAAGCCACCTGGAAATACGCGACTCAAACCGATCGCATCACATACTGTAATAATAACATGTAAATCTTAGACTGCATCCTCACTTACCATCGGGTGAGATCGCAGTCAAGGGCTAACTTGTAGTGGATAAAAAAAAAGACAAAAAAAAAAAAAAAAGCCAGACGCCTGCAAATACGCGACTCAAACCGATCGCATCACATACTGTAATAATAACATGTAAATCTTAGACTGCATCCTCACTTACCATCGGGTGAGATCGCAGTCGAGGGCTAACTTGTAGAGGATAAAAAAAAGAACAAAAAAAAAATGAAGCCACCTGCAAATACGCGACTCAAACCGATCGCATCACATGTATATCACACACAATAGGTTGAAAAACGCGCCTATCCGTCATTGGGCTGGCGATATGGCCGCCATTACTCTACGTCAGTGCCCGGGCATCGATGCTCATGCGCAGTCATTACTCGGGCCAATCACAGAGCTGCGCACGCGCACCCCGTCGCGTGCTTTATAACGCGCATGCGCGGGCATATATCACGCGTCGGGCCTGAAAAGGGCATTCTACAAACGTATCTCGTATTCGTCATCGTTAACCTGTCGGAGGCTCTGGGAGGCTGGCATCTCCGCGGCGTCCAATAAATAATGAGATGTGAGAACGAGTTGTTTATTCACGTAATCGCTAAAGGGTGGCTTCGATTTTTCTGGTTTTTTTTTACAGTCACCTTTGAATTGACACGGATTTGTGGAAATTGATGCGTTCGTGCGTACCTGACCCGATTTAGACGTGGGTTCCCAAAGACGCTGGAGTACCAGAAGGTCAATACGGCTGTGTATTGAACTCTTCTTTGATTAGTTGCAAGTTGCAGAAGACAGAAGATTTTTAAACATCAATACTCAATACCATTTATTCAATATAGGTACACTGTAGGTACACTTATTGACGTTAAAAATTACTAACTGATAAAACATGATGGTGATAATCGGTTACATCATAATATCTTCTATTTGTGTACAGACATTAAACTATGATTGTGGCTACAAACAAAAGGGCGAAGTATCCTTTCCGAATGTCGGTAAGAATTGCACTCTTTCCGACTCAGTATACCTAAAATCTAAATCAGTAAAGGAAATGTACAAAGAAAAGGTTGAACTAGAACGCCTTTAGAAGGATAAAACCAGTAGTTTTTTTTATATAAGTATATATAAATTCATTAAACAACAGAATCTCATAAACCTCTACCCATCAAAGGCCGGCATCTAAGGCTGTATCACAGTAAGCATGCCCAATAAATAATTTAAAAAAAATGTACAAAGAAAAGGTTAAACTAGAACGCCTTTAGAAGGATGAAACCAGTAGTTTTTTTTATTATATAAGTATATATAAATTCATTAAACAACAGAATCTCTTATACCTCTACCCATCAAAGGCCGGCATCTAAGGCTGTATCACCAGTTGCAAGTCGCAAGCATGACCAATAAATAATTTAAAAAAAAAATCCTTTGGTACTGGCTGATGATGGCTGAATGGGTGAGCTATTAGGGCAATATATATATATATAATAATATATTAGGGCAATATAATATTGTGATCATTTTTACTCTAAAATCAAAACATGAGTGAATTTTCAGGCAACTATACAGTGAAGCGAAAAAAGTTTGAGAACCTCCGATATATACCAAGTTATAATAAGCAATTATGATCTTTAACACACGAGTGGTAAACGCGATAATTGTCTGCATCGGTGAGTCGGAGTGAGATGACTTTATTTGTATTTATTGTTGGCTGGAATGAGATGAAAATGATTGAGTTTAATATTATTCATGGACGAGCGGTTAATGACAAGATGTACGATACGAAACCTCTGTCGAATAGATTTTTCCAATTATGTCTTTATGTATGTTTCTTCGGCTCAGCATCTTTTGTGCCTGTCCATGTATTTCTATCTGTGTGGATTTTTAATTACTATATGTATCGATATTGTGTAATTGCAGGCTGAGTCACTTTTTTTTATACCACCGCCCATGAACATTCGCAGCACCAGAGGAAACGCCAATGCGTTGACGGCTTTTGAAGTTTATCCACCCTTATGTATATTGTAATCATGCGGGCACACAGACGATGGAAGCTGGTTCCATAATTGGCAGATACATGGCAGAAAAAACCTGGAATAACGAGAGGTGGAAGATGACCAGGCATCCAGGTGGTGAGGATGAAATTTATTTCTGTGACACGGAAGGTGGTATTAGATTGAAAGACTAATAACGTAGTCGATAGAAGTCACAAAGAGAATTGGCATATCTTCGGTGTTCTAGGGAATCCAGCGTGGAAGTCATTTGACTTGTGACTATGGTATTAGATTGAAAGACTAATAACGTAGTCGATAGAAGACACAAAGAGAACTGACGTACACTACGTGTTCCTTCCAAGGTATTTTTCCGAATCGGCGATCGCACTTTTACCAGATGTTTGGACACGATTGGACATTACTATTCAAATAAGGTATACTGACAAGGCGTACGTTACACGCGGGGAGCAGAGAGCTTAACAGCAACGCATGGGGATAATAAAAGGCATTCGAGCTGGACAATCGTAGGAGTTATTGCCCAAGACGAAGACTTCCTGTGGAGGTGTCTTAATATTTTGTTGACATGTGTTGTGTCTCAATTTTGTGTCGCTGATGAATGGTTTTCATACGTGGACACTGGACACATTAAAGTAGTCTTTTAGGTGGAGCGATATCATAAGATCCGGGTGGCTGTAGCCTGTATCGAATGATGATTTAAGCACAGGCATACCTAGCACATGCAATGTTGGTTCAGCCTTAGGCTTAGGGACAGTCCAACAGTCCAGTTCCAACACTGAAATAGGTAGTGGATGTACCTATACATCCACTACCTATTTCAGTGTTGGAACTGGACTGTTGGATTAACTAGTTCTTGTAATTCGCGAGAAACTTTACTTGTAGTTACGCATACTGCTTAACTTTTTATTTTTTAACCACTACAAGTTAGCCCTTGACTGCGATCTCACCTGATGGGAAGTGATGATGCAGTCTAAGATGGGAGCGGGCTAACCTGTTAGGGGCATGGCAGTTATGTAACTGTGCGAACACGCACATATTTACACGTATTCATATAAGACCGAGTTTCTTGCTGGTTCTTCTCGGTAGGAATGTTATTCCGAACCAGTGGTAGATTCATTTGACGATTCAAAAGTACTTGTAAAAGTTTATTTGAATAAAAAACATTTGAATTTGAATTTTAATTTGGACTTAAACACTAGCATGAGCAAGAATTATATTGGGTACCTACTAGCTGATAAAAATGTCGATAATTACGATGATTTGACTAGAGATGATGAGAAAACTTTAGAAGTTAGAACAATGAAATCTTATGGCAAGTCGGGGATACAAACAATATTGTTAGAATCATGCTTTATGTCAAAAATGCACATAAAAAACAACGTGTAGTACATACAGCTGCTCTAGAAGCAGTTAGTTTTGAGCAAAAATTTCTAGAATCTAGCAGCTTAGAAATTTTTGCTCAGCATTTTAATTGGAGCAACTTTACAAGACAAACGTTTTTAAGGCAATATTTTAGTCAAAATATGCCTAGATACTAGATGCTTCGATTCGTGAGATATCTAGTAGCTTAACATAATAATTATAATAATGTTTTATCTCACTTTATACCGATAAAGAATAGACCGATAAACCATGAATGGTATTCGCCTAGGGCTTTTGATTTCAATACATTGGTACCTAAACATTAACATTAACACAACTGCATGGACTCATGAAGTTAGAGTCAATCAAACAATGCATAAAGCTATGACGATAGCGATGCACAGGAAGGGGAAACTAAAGTTGAAAAAAAAATCGAAAATAAGATTAACTATATAATCACCATCTAGAAAATGATGAGTGAATTCCAAAAATATATAACACTATAGTTTAATATCCAGCGATTCACAAAAAAAATATCATTTAATAAAAATGTGAATAAGATTCTAATTTAACTAGATTAATTTTGATTTTTAACTTTTTAGTTCGTTTTTTGGCAGGGCAGTCATGTTTTTTTTTAAATTATGACTTTTTTTTAATATATAGACTAGCGCTTGGCTATAATCAGACTTGTGGAAAGTAATGATGCAGTCACTTACATTTTAATAGATGCCTTTTTAGCCTTTAAGTGATTGTATATGTGTTTCTTCACACTGTATTATGTATACAATGTTGAATGTTTTATACATATTTATTTTTATAAAAAAATTATAAAAAAAAAAAAATGTGGTGCACGCTTGCCTAGAAGATGTCTATTTACTCTGGGTTTGAAGATACCAAATATAATAAAATGGAAAAACGGAAGCCGGTAGGGCGTTCCATCATATCAATACTCAATACTCAATGCTCAATACTCAATACTCAATATCATTAATTCAATATAGGTACACTGTAGGTACACTTATTGACGTTAAAAATTACTTTCTTATAAAACATGATGGTGACATCATCACACTTATGTTATAAATATGCGAAAGTGTGTGGTTTATTAGTTTGTCCTTCAATCACGCCGTAACGGGGCAACGGATCGACGTGATTTTTGGCATGGGTATAGTTCAGGACATCGAGAGTTATATAAGCGTCAGTTAGTATCAATATATTTAGGACTAGGTGATGCCCGCGTGGGCTAAGTTTTTTCGATTCCCGCGGGAACTCCATAATTTTCCGGGATAAAAAGTAGCCTATGTCCTTCCCCGGAATACAACCTATCCCTGTACCAAATTTCATCAAAATCGGTTGAACAGGTGAGCCGTAAAAGCGTAGCAAGCAGACAACTTTCGCATTTATATCAGTATAGATACCAACATAGGTACTTATTGGGATACCAACCTGCCAATACTTATCACAGTAGCTTCGAATCAAGTTTCTACTGCACTGTGGAGAGAAGGCACCTAGGGCCTTCGCTTGAGCAGGGAGTGGGGACGTGACGTCATAAATCAGTGGTGGCACAATAAACTCTTAGGTTTCAATTAAACATAAATCTCGCATGACGGCGGGTAATGGAGTTCTGACTCTTGAGCGACCGTCTGCAATTACATTCATTGCGAATCGCGATACGGAGAGACAGAGAATTCAAAATAGAGTTACAGAAATGGAACATTATATGCTATAAGTATAGAATTGGTACATAATAATCTCTAAATTAAAATGACACCTCAAAATCTAGTGATGCCCCTTGCCGCAGGGAGTATTGTGGAAAGGACGACAATAAAATAGAGCTGTCAATGTAGTTTAGTTTAGAGGTGGTGTATAAGAGAATTGGCCTCATTATCTGCTATCTCTAGTCGAAGTGTATCGGTAAAATTTTCTGCAACTAACTAGGCACATCGCATATTTTAAACCGATTTTGATGAAATTCGGTAAGTAAAGACAATAGGGAAGTATATTATAGGCTTTAACTCTGGAAAGTTAAACAGTTCCTGCGGGAATATAAACAATAAACTCATAGGTTTCAATTAAACATAAATCTCGCATGACGGCGGGTAATGGAGTTCTGACTCTTGAGCGAACGTCTGCAATTACATAGACAGAGAATTCTGAATAGAGTTAAGTGTAGAAGTGGTACATAATAATCTCTAAACTAAACCAAAATGACACCTCAAAATCTAGTGATGCCCCTTGCCGCAGGGAGTATTGTGAAAGGGACAACAATAAAATAGAGTTAAGTATAGAACTGGTACATAATAATCTCTAAACTAAACCAAAATGACACCTCAAAATCTAGTGATGCCCCTTTCCGCAGGGAGTATTGTGAAAGGGACAACAATAAAATAGAGTTAAGTATAGAATTGGTACATAATAATCTCTAAATTAAAATGACACCTCAAAATCTAGTGCTGCCCCTTTCCGCAGGGAGTATTGTGAAAGGGACGACAATAAAATAGAGCTGTCAATGTAGTTTAGTTTAGAGGTGGTGTTTAAGAGAAATGGCCTTATTATCTGCTATCTTTAGTCGAAGTGTATCGGTAAAATTTTCATATTATCGGCATATTTTAAACCGATTTTGATAAAATTCGGTAGGTAAAGACAATAGGGAAGTATATTATAGGCTTTAACTCTGGAAAGTTAAACAGTTCCTGCGGGAATAGAAACAATAAACTCTTAGGTTTCAATTAAACATAAATCTCGCATGACGGCGGGTAATGGAGTTCTGACTCTTGAGCGACCGTCTGCAATTACATAGATAGAGAATTCTGAATAGAGTTAAGTATAGAAGTGGTACATAATAATCTCTAAACTAAACCAAAATGACACCTCAAAATCTAGTGATGCCCCTTTCCGCAGGGAGTATTGTGAAAGGGGCAACAATAAAATAGAGCTCTCAATGTAGTTTAGTTTAGAGGTGGTGTATAAGAGAATTGGCCTCATTATCTGCTATCTTTAGTCGAAGTGTATCGGTAAAATTTTCGGCAACTCACTAGGTACATCCAATGTGAATTTGTTCATTTGTTACGCTTTCACGGTTCATATTTTAAACCGATTTTGATAAAATTCGGTATGTAAGGACAATAGGGAAGTATGTTAAAGGCTTTAGCTCTGGAAAATTAAACAGTTCCTGCGGGAATAAAAACAAAACACGCGGACATTATAGGTACAACCACTACAATATTTTGTCGTCGTCTTTGCCGGTAGGGTGGTACTGTAGTAACTAGCCACGGCTGAAAACTCCCACCATATCATCCCCAGAGAAAATATAGAAATTATGAATTCCCGAATTGACCCTGCCGGGGATCGAACCCCGGACCTCCAACTATAAGATCACACCGCTCACCAATAGGTGATATGTCGGAAAATCAGTATCCACGGATTTTTTACAAACCTAGATGCACCTGGACGATCTCGCAGCTTACAAATAAATTAATAGGTACATTATACATATATTATGTAGGTATGTAGTATGTACCTAGCTTATATATAAAATTCTCGTGTCACAATGTTAGTTATCATGCCTACTCCTCCGAAACGGCTTGACCGATTTTTATGAAATTTTATATGCATGTTCAGTAGGCCTGAGAATCGGCTACTATCTATTTTTCATACGCCTAAAACACCTCAATCTACGCGGACGGAGTCGCGGGCATCAGCGAATCATGTATAAAAATAAATCCCAAATCAAATGGTAGTGAAATGCAGCCTAGGTATGTTTGTAAATTCTGATAAATACGCATTTAGTAGGGATGAAACTCATAATTTGAGTTCTGATTGGCAAAACTACACTTTTGCTCAAAATTTGCCAAACAAAAGAAAAAAAAAGTCGTAAAAAGAATCCATAGAAATAGAATTGTAAGGACATCTTAGTATTAAATCAATGAGGTCATCGCATAAAAACTCTTGCAAAATCCACATGGCGACTTGGCGACTAGTAGAATTAGTATAAAATAATAATTACACAAGTCTTTTAAAATAAGATTTGATTTTAATATTTAAATTCATTATATCAGAGAAAATTGTGTATTTTTGTAAAAAAAAAAAGAAAAAAGGTGTGTCTAGCAGAGCGTGGTTTCGATCCACGGACCTCTGGGTTATGGGCCCAGCACGCTTCCACTGCGCCACTCTGCTCTTGTCTACATTAGCGAAAATGTGGTTTATTAACCTCGTGTCCTACAAAAAATATGCGGAATATTGATGTCATTATTATTATTTTCAATGTTTATAAACGACTGAAATTTCACAAAAAAATATCATTTAATAAAAAATGTGAATAAGATTCCAAAGGCTATTTATGCAAATCGCTTCTTATGGGGAGGTAAACTCCAAAAATAATATGGCAGGGCAGTCGTATTTTTTAATTCATTAAATTAATTTCACTTGTTTAATTTAAATTTTTCATCGATTTATTTATGCTTTCATAGTGATTTCAGTGAAAATAATATTATCAATCAGTAATAAGAATGTATCGATCAAATAAATTAATTTAACTGAAGTACTTACGATAATTAAATCAATTTTATTTAAAAAAAAATTGTTTATAAAATATGTAAACTTAACCTAAACGATAATAATCGTAGAAAAATTTTGTATTTATTTAAATACTTATGAATAAAAAAAAACAATTACAAGGATATAATTAGGTTATCCAGGATTTCGTATTATCACGGGCATGTCTTGAAAGATTTAATAACAAAATTTTTCGTATTAGACAAATTATCACTCTTCAGGTTTATTGGATTGCTTGTTCATTGGAAATTAAAAAAAATATAATGATATTTATAATAATATAATGTTCTTTCCATATGCGAGATAAAGTACCAGTCGTATTGTAGAGATGAATTAGGTACCTATACACCTTACCCAGAGTGAAGAATAGGGATGATGCCTATATCAAAAATAAATTATTTCTAACTGATTATTAAATAGATCTTCCAAAAGACTTAAAATTCACATCCTCGGTTAGTGTTAAGTTTGATAACCATTTTAAAATTTAGATTAAAGAAAAAAAAGTGCGTTAAAGATGACGTCACTATTGTGAATTTCACACAACTTCCACACTTTAAGCGCATTTTTAAGTTTGATAAAGAGTTGCTGATTTGATTGAGTTGTCATCATCCTTATAAATATTTTTGTCTATGGACCTAGGCGTCACTCATGCGTATGAAAGTCTTCTATGTGTGCAGGCTCTAATAATTTCCTCACTTCCCAGCCCAACGTGCAATAAAATAAAAACTCCGTCGATATTGTTACGAGGCGGTGTTGACGTGCTTATTAGGAGGGAAAATTGAAAATTGACTCGCGCGATGATTGGCAGGGGAATATTAGCTGGATGCAATTTTGCCGCGTTTTGTTTGCGTTTTTAAAGGAACCTCTCTCTCGGGTGACGCTAATCCATCATTTTGGCACGCCACAGCCCGGCTGTTGCAGCTTAGAACAATGTGTTACGCGAAGGTAATTAAAAAGCTGGATGCAAAATGGAAATTGCTATCGCCGTTTACGAGTGGAGAGTTTTTTTAGAATTTTCGCTCCATTGAATTTTTTAAGTGCGCTCGTGATTGAGTGATTTGGGTTTCGTTTATTTGTTTAAAGCTGCTACACTAGATGGCGTTAGTGGTTATATTGTGGATTAGTGGTTACATTTTGTGGATTATATTCATCATGTTATTGTTATCTTCTACGCCTTTCTACTTTCCGTTCTTATTTTCTTGTTCTATACCTACGTACTGAATGGTTTTTAATTATTTTGCTTATATAGAATCAATTACTTTAAAAAGTAAACCTGTATTATTATGGCATTCAAACCTGTGATTCCCTGAACTGAATTGTGATGTGATGTGTGAATTTTGTATCTGGCACCATATAATCGAAGAAACGTTTTTTTTTAGAAAATTGTCATCATGATTTTTATTTTCTTTATTTATTTACTACTAAATAATGCCAGTGACTTCGCACGATATTTTTTTTTTTACGGGCAGGAAAAACGTCTGTAAACATGGGTCTTTAAAGCGTAGTAGACAGACACACTTTCGCATTTATAATATTAGAATCTAATGATAAAGCAAAGACTTCAACTAATTGATGGGTAAATGATTAGTGAGTACTTAGAAATTAGAGATATTCAATTTTATAACGCAATAAGGTGATGTGTCATGTGATACCAATGGAGAGCGACGGCAGCGCCCCAAGCGGCGGGAATGCGTCACAGCTGCGTCACCAATCCCCCATTATAGGTTTATTATTGTGTATTTCCAATATTTTCGCCATCTCATTACTCGGCGCTGACGGCACTAATCCGCCGGGACTGGAGACGAGCCTTAATGGAGGTGATCATGTGTCCTAACGCGCATCGTATTGAAGTATGACGTATTAGCCTCACCTGGGGGCCGGAGCTTTAATAAATGAAAAAAAAAAGCGCCGGCTGAAGTGACGCGTGTATTACGCCTTATCTTGATTACTAATGGATACTAAGAGATCTGAAGGGCGACTTCGTATCTTCTGCATCAATCATTGTTACAGTATCAATGGCTGTGATTGGCTGAATTTATGGTATTCTGCTGCGTCAGTGGATTTTGTCCAATAGTAGAGGAGTGTTAACCAATCAGAGGTGATTGCGATCGTTACACTGTAGCTGTCAGTTTTAGCGGGTAGCCCTGCTGTATTAAATGCAAAGTTTAAATAAGTGCAATAAACCCTAGAAAATGTCGACGAGTAATCTTTTGAATCTGTCAAAAAATAATTTATCAGATTCATTCAGACTTATCATATTCCGAATCCTATTGATCTTTATTTTCAGGCAGTGATAAGTACTTCGTAAATGGCAATTGCAAAGGTGTGATTATGTTACTCTTAATGTGATGATTGTTCATTTTCCCAAGTCACTTACACAGTTTACACTTAGAATAGGATAAATAACATCCAGTAAAATTTAAAAAATAACTCAAATTTTATAAATGTTATACTAGGTAGATTACACTTGTACTTGATCACCCAAGTTTTTGAATTTTCTTTTGTTCAACTTTTGATGTAGGTAACTATTTGCGGTTTATAATGAACTTTATGTTACAAAAATGACCATATATTATACATTTTATTTTCATTCGATCATCAGAACTAATATCTGTTTAATACCTACGAGTATAATAATTGGACTGTGGGAGGCGGCGACTCGACTTAAAATCGAGAGAATTCCATCCATTAGGATTCTTGTTTTCTTTTTACTGAAGGTTACGGATCACTAAAGATATCTCGGAATATGTAATATAAATCAAATGAAGAAGAAATGCCAATAAATATCGCGCCGAAATCCAATAATTACGAGGCAATGAGCCGACCGGCCACAAATCAAAAACGGACGCGCATACTAATGTCTTATCCTAACATCAGATTAAAAGCATCAATACTTGTCAATAGAGGTCGCCTCCCACGTAATTATAGCCAACAATATCCCGGGGAGGCTCGGCCGGAGGATTAACGTATATCAAGTGGGAATAATTGAAGGAATCGATTAAATGAAGAGTATTAATTGGTGATGCGTCCGCGCAGCCCTTTGATGCAATGCAGCCTTTATCTTGATCATTTGAATCTGTCGACTCTAGCTTCGCCTTTACTTACCTTTAGTTGTAATGTAGTTTTAATAAATTACACTAAAGATATATTAGCTTTGATAGCATTTTTAAGAGCATCAAGATCTTTCTTGATTTCGTCGTAGGTAATTATTAAAATGTTTGTTCCACTGGATCTTATCGATAACGCTAAGTGAACGTATTAATGAAACACAATATTCATGTATATTTACAAGCATCACCTTTGATGCAATGCAGACTTCGTCTTGATCATTTGAATCTGTCGACTCTAGCTTCGCCTTTACTTACCTTTAGTTGTAATGTAGTTTTAATAAATTACACTAAAGATATATTAGCTTTGATAGCATTTTTAAGAGCATCAAGATCTTTCTTGATTTCGTCGTAGGTAATTATTAAAATGTTTCATTGAATCTTATCGATA